>JAMPIV010015493.1:0-236442 GCA_024509875.1 Oreohelix idahoensis
TTCCTAAAACGAAGAAACAAGTTAGGAGTCTCTTAGGTTTAATTCAATTTTATGGGAGATTTATTCCAAATTTATCTTCGATCATGGCACCTCTATCAACATTGTTGAAGAAAGGTTCGCCTAATCTGGTCCGTTGGTCTGAAGAATGCCAATCTTCACTAGACCAAATCAAGAATATATTTTCTTCTCCTCCCATCTTAAGATTACCTACTCTTGATAGGACTTTTGTTCTTCGGAGTGATGCTTCATCCACTGGGATTGGAGCAGCACTGATGCAAGAATATGCAAATACTCTGCATCCTGTTATGTACATTTCTAGAAAACTAAATGCGGCAGAGAGGAACTACTCGGTTTTAGACCGTGAGTTGTTAGCGATGGTTTGGTCAACTCTAAAGCTACAAAGATTCCTCCTGGGCGCACATTTCATTCTAGAGACTGATCAGAAAGCTCTTACAGCTATTCAGACTAAGAATTTGAAGAGTTCGAGATCCACTCGATATGCTATAGCTCTTCACCCTTTTCACTTCACGGTACGAGCTATCCGTGGTGCGGATAATGTGATGGCTGACATTTTGTCTAGATGCCCACATGACTCCAACTAATACTTCTGTCCTATATTTCCATATATTACAGAGTCATAACACACCTATATTACTACAATAGATTAGCACATCTGTACTCACTTTATATGTACACACTATCGTGCTTTGTTGTCATCTTCTTCTGTTCGTTTTTTAAGATGATAGAGGAGGACTGAGTAGTTAATATAAGGGCCGTTAGTTTACTAAACAGCCACAATTATTAATAATGTATTGTACCTTATGAAGCATATTAGTTATTAATTAGCATTATATTGCTTGTACTTTCTCAGAATGTCATTGTTGAGCTGAGGACTTACCTTACTAGTATCAAGCATGACGAGTTCTAGATTGTGTACTTACCCTCGGAATACCAGAGCATATGTCCTGGATCGTCATGTAGTTTAACTTTACTATGTACTTATGTCATTACATGTCAAAGAATGTACTATTTAAATTTTCCTATCAGATTTGTACATCCATTTTTAAAGACAATATTAGAGTATGCTGTTTAATGATGATTATAGTAACTTGCATACGTATATTGTGTTTACATGCTAACGTGATGTGTGTTGGTGACACCTCCCCGATGTGAATATTTTTTGAGACATATTTATTTTTCTGTTGAGGTATATCCTCACCAGACACTCTATAATTAGCCTCATGTTAGGCAATTTAATTAATTATCAGCGCATAATTCGTGCGTTTTGAGCCGCTTATCGCATGCTCTTTGATATTTAAAAAAAAAAATATGTTCCACATTTTTTTTTTATCGGGAGGAGGTGGTGATATGTTGCGTGATAAATTCTCGCAACATCATTTTATTACAATATCTATTTTATAACGCAAGGGCAACAACTGCTTGAAATTTATAGTCACTTTTCTCGGTAAGCATTTGTCTTCTCGCGTTGGTATCGAATGCAGTTAAGTTTGAGCTGTGGTTTTTTTGCGCTGGACTGCGCATGACTTGTCTTGCTTTTGGTCGATCGGTTTCCGCCCACCACTAGTGGAGTGAGCGATTTGGAATGGCGAAAGAGATGCCTCGTTGAAGAGGGGATCTCCGCTATTTTTTGTTCTGTCAGGGATGTGTAGTCCTCTTAATGGATATTTCGTTTATTCGAGATAATACCTCTAGTGTTTCCCACATGCCGGGAGGCGTGATATTTCTGTGTATTTCATGAAAGCAAGGTAAATTGACTTTTTCATTAACTCTATCGATTTTTGGTCGTGAACGATTTCTGGTTCATAGCCTGTCTTCGAAAGTCGTCGTCACGAGATGTTTTTTCCCAGCTCACATGTCGCTGTATTGTGCTGCATCGGTTGATGCAGGTCCCAAGGACTATTACTTGCTACTTTGTTAAATGAACTAGGTTTGAAAAACCTTTGTTATCTAGAGGATATTTTTGAGGACATTATTTATACTTCGGCAGACGTGTCTGTCTTGCTGAAGTCAGACTAAGGAGAGTGAACTGATCTCATATATCTGGTTATCTTCTGGCTGTTATAGAAAAGGATGGAGTTTTTCACCTGACTACATTTACAGCACTATGAAATATAACATGCATCTGACTCATCATTGTAATGCTGTCTACCGTCTATTGCTGTATTGAATGTTGCTGTGATAATGACTGTTTGATGTGTCTACATATTCGCGTAACCATTTTGTCACTGTGGCGTCCACAATAAATAATGAAGAAAAACGTCAACGGCTGTTTCAAGAATCATTGACTTTATACGTCGTGAGTTTACTGACGTCCTATGTGGATTGCCCTGTTATTTTTGTATGAACATCGTCGTCGACAGGATTGACAGACAGCACGCAGTGAAGCAACTCTTCAGCAATCAGAGCAGCAACAGCCGAAACAGTAGAACACCCAGTTCAGTGCAAGGCGAGGGACGGGATCATCCAGTTTGTCAAGATTTCTAGTCAACTCTACTAGCAACAAGATGGCGGCACGCAACACACGCGCTGCTAGTAGAACTGATAACGAAGATGTGGCTGAGGTGGATGACCCTGTGGTAGGGCTGGATCGTCAACAAGAATGAGTGCAGTACATCGTGGTACCTACTCACAAGAGAGTGCGGTGCTTTGGGGAGCGCACCCGTCCTACGGCCGAGGAATATGCCAGAGAGGTGAGAGCTGCCTGGAGAGTAGGGATGATGAGTAAAGAGGACCAGGCAGATGTTATTCTTGACAGTGTGACCCCAAGTGTCCGTAGGGAGCTGAGGATTCAGGCTGATGACGGTGACCCAGAAGCAATGCTACATTCCATTCTTAGGGTGTATGGGGAGCGTCGGAGCATCCCAGAAGTAATGGCCGCGTTCTACTCTACCCGGCAAGGTGCAAGGGAGTCTCTTTGGGAATTCTCCCATCGCATTCACGAGGTGTTTGAAAGTGTTGTAAGGGCACAAAGGCAGAACAACGTCACTCCCTTGGCGCCATCCTTTCTTCATGACCAGTTTGCTGCTTGTCTGAGAGATGACCTACTAAGAAAGCTTGCAAAGGAAATGATCATCAAGGAGCCAACAGCATCGTTCACGTCGGTGAGGGACTATGCCCTACGGTTTTTTGGAGACTGAGCCCACTTCTGGGGCTGGTGTTGCCAGTGTCGAAGCAGCTTCGGGGGCTGGTGTTGCCAGTGTTGAAGTGGCAAGAACAGAGACTGTGTCAGATACGCATGCATTAAACGCAGAAGTAGAGCGGCTGAGAGCACAGGTGGCTCAATTAGAGGCTAAAATTGGTGCGATGTCTCAGGAGCAGGGGAGACGTACCAGGACAGTTCGTTGTTTTAGATGCAGAGAACTAGGCCACGTACAGAATCGATGTCCACAAAGCATTAAACTAGACCCCTCTGCGGCTGGGAGTCAGGTTACAGAAGGGGAGCAGAATGGCTCAAAGATAAAGATGGTTGGTGGTCGACCGGAGTGTGAGGCGCTTATTGCAGGGAAGAAAGTCAAAGGCGGCCAGGGATGTAAGGGTAGCAGGAGGCGACCCAGGGCACCAAGGAAGCCTAGGAAAATAAGATGCTTCAACTGTGGAGACCTTTCGAACCACATGGCAGCCAAGTGTCCCCAGGGCCCGCTTCCTAAGCGATGTTTCCATTGTAGGTCCCCGGACCATTTGATATCGGTTTGCCCATCAAAGAGCGCCCTCTCTAAGCGTACCAACACATCTACATTGCCGTCACAGTGCAAGCCAAGAGATGGCCGTGGCAACTGTCACCATAAGGGCGCCAGGAAAAGTGGTCGGCATTTAGAGGAGGAGACTCATCTAAAACTCGTTGAAGGACACGTTTCCAGGCTACGAGGGGCGCACGTAAGAGCAGAGCCACCGTTGCAGAGTTTTGCAGCAGTCCGGAAAGAGAGATGTGACAAGCTGTCGTGTTCTACTCCACTACAGGTCGGAGAATTGGTGAAGAAGAGAATGCACGACGCTGAGAGATCCGAGATTCGTGATATGTGGTCAGAAGACGAGTACGTTGTAGTTCGTGCTCCCACAATGACAGGGGGTCCATATATCATCCAACGAATGGACAGAGCGAGTCCGAGCATTAGAGTAACCAGCAATGACCTGAGACGAAGTGAAGGAAAAGGTGATCCTCCAGATTTAGAGAATACGACTGAAGCGCATAGCTTAGTGCAGTTGTCGGGACGACAACAAAATCAGGCGGGGAATATGTGACAGCGCCATCTTGAGGTCTGTCGTTCTAGGCGCTGGCCCCATCTGGTCAGTCATATTGTCTCTGTGGTTTAGTGCCTTTTTGATCACGTTATCTTCAAGCAGATTTATTACAAGGCCATAATAAGCCTACGAATTAGTTGTGTTTTTGCTCTAGTTGTGTAAATCTGTGTTTTCATGCATTCTGCAGCAATAATCGCGTGTGTTATCTGTGTGGCGCAGATTAATACGCTTGGCGCGCAGGAAATTGAGTGGTTAGGCCAGGGCTTAAGTCTGCTGCTGAGAGGGTTGCAAGCAACCAATAATTGCAACCCCTGTCAAACGATCCTTTATAAATTTTCTTAGTGCACGGGTCTTGGGTGTGAGGTACCCCTAGCGCCCCTGTCACATATATATATATATATATATATATATATATATATATATATATATATATATATATATATATATATATAGTATATATATATATATATACTATTCTGAATGAGACGAACGCAACATTTAAATTTATTAACCAATAGATTTTAGTACCTTGACACGGAATAACATTGGATGGAAGATGAATCACGGAAGTCAAGACTAGAAACGCCCATGTAAAACAGCATTCTATATAATGGAAAGTATTTTATGCAACAATTTTTTTGTCATTGGAAGTTAGAAAAAGATCTCATAATGTTATGTAGGAACCAATTCTAACATACGGTAGTGAGTCATGGACAATTAGTAAACAAGTACGACAATCACTAGAGGTCGCAGGGATGTGGTTTTACACAAGAGGTCAGAGAAAAATGTTAAAATTACCACGGATACCTAGAAATTAAAATTACCACGGATACTAGAAATTAAAATTACCACGGATACGTAGAAATTAAAATTACCACGGATACCTAGAAATTAAAATTACCACGGATACCTAGAAATTAAAATTACCACGGATACCTAGAAATTAAAATTACCACGGATACATAGAAATTAAAATTACCACGGATACCTAGAAATTAAAATTACCACGGATACCTAGAAATTAAAATTACCACGGATACCTAGAAATTAAAATTTTACCACGGATACCTAGAAATTAAAATTACCACGGATACCTAGAAATTAAAATTACCACGGATACCTAGAAATTAAAATTACCACGGATACCTAGAAATTAAAATTACCACGGATACCTAGAAATTAAAATTACCACGGATACCTAGAAATTAAAATTACCACGGATACCTAGAAATTAAAATTACCACGGATATCTAGAAAGAGTAGTGAGGATGTCCTTAAAGAGGCCAATGTTTATTTCTCATGTTAGAAAGAAGCAATCCACTTTCTGTTGGCATTTTATGAGAAGAACAAAACTGGAATATATCGTAACAACTGGAATATATCGTAACAACTGGAATATATCGTAACAACTGGAATATATCGTAACAGCTGGAATAAATCGTAACAACTGGAATATATCGTAACAGCTGGAATATATCGTAACAACTGGAATGATTAAAGGAAATAATAGTTAGAGAACGACTCTGAGAGACGTTTGACAACATGGCATAGAAAGAAGTCTACAACAGAACTGACAAACTGTACTGCATAAACAGTTGTGGTGAGACGTGATCACCTACGCCACAAGGCATGGCTGTTGATGAAGAAGAAGAAGAAGAAGAGGAAAGAAGTTTAACTTTGACATCACAAATATAGTTATTTGCTTCAACATATTAAAACCCACCTCCAAATATTCCTATCATTTACAGAAGATGTCTCACAGTTTGAGACGAATTTTGTGAACATTTAATTTTCAGACTTCGTTCCAAGACTGGAATGTTTACAACTTGCAAATATATAAATCTGTTCAAACTTGCACCCGTTTTCGTGTTTACAAAACATATTGATGAATCTGCGAAGTGTCATTTTGGTTTTAATATTTGAACTCATTTGTTTGTACGCAAGTTTCCTGATAACATTTATCTTAGTTGTTCCTTCTTTTACTTTGTTTCTTTCAAATTAACGTCATTCCTGGTTGTTAAACTCTTGTTTAGTTGTTTACTCATACTGGCTACTAGTTGTTGAATCACGCTTTATTTGTTAAATGACGTGAATGTCCACCAGTTGATAAATGTAGATGTTGGGACTGGTGTAGTAAAGTGTAACGATTGTCAACTCATTAAACCCAGCACAGTTTTGGTCATACAGGTCATCTTGTCCTGGAACGTGATGAGGCTCCGACAAGAATGTGAGTGTAAACAATGAGTGTGTATGTGAATGTCAGAACGCGAATGGTAGAATGATTCGATAGAGTTGACAGGTTGATAGTACATCACTCATACTCACACTGTTCGAATTCAAGAAGTACTGGAACTACGGTGGTCTTTTTATAACATTTAATGGGACGCACACTTGGACAGTACGTGTATGGTTACAGGAACAAATGTCGACATAGACAGCATAATGTTTATCACAGGAATATCATCTTAAGTTAGCATTCATGCTTGGCAAATATCATAATGGAGCATTCGTAAATAAGCATTCAGAGTTCCATCATGTAAATCATCTGGCTTTACTGACTGGGCACGTCAGACCATAACCAATATATAGGAAGGCTCCTAGACCTAACCTCGTCTAGTGAATATCCCTTCACGTAAAGTTCAATATATATATTTTCCATAAAGATATAGGAATCCCAGACATGGGTTCTCACATGTAGCAGTGATCTCTTGGTTCATCGAGCGATAGTACAGGCATCCCTTTTTCTCACTCGATAAATACAAAGTATATGAATTTCAACATGGCTGTTCTTCTCTCGTGAGTTTCACTCACTATAGGACCCAGACCAAAATTGGTCATTCGTTAAATGTCCTCATTTCTTCATGACTTCTATCATAGAAGTAATTGAATAATATCATATAATCTAGTGCTGATACATAGGAATGTCGTCTTCCTTTGAATAAATATTCTTTTCAAAAGTACCACTGTGCATCTGTTTATCGACAACGATGGCGAAGCCCAAGTTCATAATAAATTGTGGTTTTACCTTTCTATGCGAAATATAACTTTGCCATTCCTTGGCAAAAGAGAATAAACACTGGGGTAAAGTACATACAACATGTCTAAATGACTATCACTTTTCCCCATTGACTTATAGATCACTTTTTTCGGCGATAGGCCTGCTACCACAAAATTCTACATCCAGACAGGATGACAGCCATGAATCACACCCTTGCTAGCGATACTTCCGCTGCATAGCCTTTGACCTTTTCTAGCCACAACCAACATAGTTCGACTTAGAAATGTAAAGATATCCATATATAAGACAGACTCGTCCTACTCATACAAACACTACGTATAAATTCAGGCCATAGATATACTGAAGCAAGAACAATCTATTCCTACCCAGCCAAAGAATAAATCGCAGTAGGCCTAGACTCGTCCGCGGAGTCCGATCGAAGATGACGGAACTACTTTCAAGGGAAGTAACTCAAAAATGACTTCTCCTTAAGCACTTAAAAAGGAAATACTTTGATTACCAAATATTTGCGAACATAATAAGTATATAAATGTATTATATTGCAAGATAGTAAAAATTGCCCTTTACAGTCTTACCACACCTCCCGGGAAAAAAAAAAAAAAAATTTTTTTTTTTTAAATACATCTAGGAGCACCATACAATAGGCTCAAAACGCAAGAATACTGCGCAGATGCAAATATCAGGAATAACTATAATTCCTAATATGACCGGTGAGAATATATCTCAAAATCTGAGAGAAATTGTTTCTCTACGAATAAATGTTTCCAGGAAGGTGTGATGTACGTATAATACAATTCTGGTAATTATACAATGCATACCAAAAATTCACACTATAATCTTAAATTTATGATTTATGAAGAAACAATCATCAAAGAACAGCGGTGAATAAACATCAATAAACCGCTAAGTAGCGATACCATCATTCTATTATTAAATTACAAATGTGTATCTTAGTAAAGAAACAAAAAATAACTGTTGTAAAGTTATACATATTAAAAAGATCCAATATTTAACAGTTAAGTGGCATCATGTGGGCATCTGGACAGAATGTCCGCCATCACATTTTCTGAACCACGGATAGCTCGTACCGAAAATGAAAAGGTTGAAGAGCGATTGCGTATCGAGTTGATCTCGAGCTCTTCAAGTTCTTACTTTGGATAGCCGTAAGAGCTTTTTGGTCAGTTTCCACTACGAAATGCGCGCCCAGAAGGAATCTTTGGAGTTTGAGAATTGACCAAACCATTGCCAATAATTCACGGTCTAAAACCGAGTAATTCCTTTCTGCAGCATTAAGTTTTCTGGATATATACATTACAGGATGCAGAGTTCCAGAGTACTCTTGCATTAGTGCCGCTCCAATCCCAGTGGATGAAGCGTCACTACGAAGAACAAATGTCTTATCTGTTGTAGGTAACACTAAAATAGGTGGTGATGAAAACATAGTTTTTGATCTTCTCTAGTGAAGATTGGCATTCATGAGACCAGTGAACCATGTTAGGCGACCCTTTCTTTAATAGTGTAGAGAGAGGTGCCATGATAGAGGACAGATTCGGAATGAAACGTCCATAAAATTGTATGAGACCTAAAAGACTTCGCACTTGCTTTTTAGTCCTAGGATAGAGATGTTAAGTATCTTAGTGATATTATGGTCTTCTGTCTTCAAGAAACCGTGACCTACTCGATGGCCTAAGAAAGCAATTTCGCTAAAGCCAATACAAGCTTTAGATTGTTTTGCTGTCAGGTTATACTCACGCAGAGTTGATAATAATTCAACTAACCCTGAATAGTGATCTTCCCAAGTATCGCTGAAAAGACAGATGTCGTCTAGATAAGCAATGACATCTGACCGATACGATAGGATTCGACGCATCATGCGTACAAATGTAGCTGGTGCGTTCATAAGGCCGAAAGGCATAAAATTCCATTGGAAAAGGCCTCTGGGAGTAGAGAAAGCGGTAAGAGGTTTGGCGCGTTCGGATAATGGAACTTGCCAATATCCTTTAGACAAATCAAGTTTAGTGAAAAAATGCGATTTAGAAAGACGAGTAAGTAACTCTTCTAGTAAAGGCATAGGTTCAGCATCGAACTTCGTAACTTGATTCAATTTGCGATAGTCAACGCAAAGACGTATGTTATTGTCTTTTTTTCGAACAATAACCATCGGCGAAGAATATGCAGAAGTGGATGGTTCGATTATTTGTAAATCTATCATTTCATCCAACTCCTTTTCAACCTGTGTTTGGAAATGTATAGGGATAGGATAAGGTCTAACCCTAATTGGAGTATGTTCAGTTAGAACAATGTCATGCTCAATGACATGAGTTTGTCCAGGGATGTCAGTGAGGACATCCTGAAATGTTTGTAACATAGACGAAACTTGTCGCCGTTCTCCTAGAGACAAATCAGGAGAAACAGTAACGTCTTTCCATGATTCACTAGAATGAAGTGGGATCATTGGAAGCGGAAGATTAACATCCGAAAAACTTGTTTCCTCATCCTGTATTACAGACAGTGATGAGTAATGACCATGTTTGACATGAGAATCGTCCGTTGCCTGGAAAATAGGCTGTAGATAGTCAGGACGTTCATGGAACTCCGTAAGCATATTGATGTGGAAGGTTTTTATGCTTCCCGTTGATATCGACGATGTAGTCAACATCTGAAATTTTCGATATTATATCGTACGGACCTTTCCAACTAATAAGGAGTCTATTTTCACGACAAGGTAGCAAAACAAATGCTTTGTCACCAGGACAAAGTTGTCGTAAAGTTCTCTTCTTATTAGCAAATTGTCTTGCCTTCTGCTTAGCAAATTCAGAAGAGGACGTTGCCAATTTGCATGCTTCGATAATCTTTTGTCTCAGCGCGATGACATACTCGTAAGAAGATTTTGTGTCATCGTCAATATTGTCAGCTGTTATAAGATCATGCAGCAAAGACATTGGGCCGCGCGGTCGCGCGCCAAAGACAAGTTCAAAGGGAGAAAACCCTGTATGTTCATTGGGGACCTCTCTGTACGCGAAGAGGGCCGCGGGTAAAACCCTATCCCAATCTTGAGGATGATCCTCAGTTATCTTCCCTAATAAGTTCTTAAGTGTTCTATTTAGTCGCTCGACCATCCCATTGGACATAGGATGATAGATGCTACTCAAAGATCTCTCTATCTGTAGAGTAGACATTACTTGAGACATGGTATCCGATATCAGTTGGGTGCCATGATCTGATAATATTTCTCCGGGGAATCCCAGCCGAGAAAATATAAGCCAAAGAGCATCTGCAATGTCAGCGGTAGTAATGCTCTTTAGAGGGATAGCCTCTGGCCAACGTGTGCACATGTCTACACACGTTAAGATAAACTGATGTCCTCTAGCAGATTTGATCTTGAATGGACCAATGATGTCTATCGCCATTTTCTGGAATGGACGAATAGGAATATCTGCAGCCTGAATAGGCGCAGCATGACGAGGACCTTTGGATTTGACTTCTTGACATACTTTACAGGATCGACAATAGATCCGTATGTCCTTGTTCACAAAAGGCCAAAAGAAAGCCGCAAGAACTCTTGACTTTGTACGGGAAAAACCCATGTGACCAGCACACTGAGAGTCGTGTGCATGTTGTAAGATCTTAACTCTCAAATTCTTGGGTACAAGAATCTGAGAATGACTTGACTTAGTGGAGTCTTGCACCATACGTACAAGTACGCCATTCTTCATTGTAATCCAAGATTTACAATTTGAATCTTTATTCGGATCACCTTTCGTTACAAGAGTGAAGAATTTCTTAAGAGTCGGATCTTCTTCTTGTTGTTTTATAAACGAGTCACGAGAAATTACCAAGGGATCATCTTGGTTATGCACTTCATTATCTTCAACAGATGAAGTTTCAGGCATATTGAGAGCTTGAGCTCTAGTGACTACCGCATTAGCAGATTGCATATTTTGATTTTCCCAAACGGAAATTTGCTCCGGAGTGCATTCTTTGACTCCGTGAATGCGACCGATGATAAGATCAGCGATCGGATTCGGCAAAAGACATGCGTGTACATCTCCTGTGAAGAAAGGAGTAGCAATCCTAATGATAGCGGTAGAGTATTTCTCTATGGTGCCGCCAAATGTTACGCATTTGACTACTTTGCCTGTAGAATGAGAAGGATCTATGAGTGACTGCCTAACCCCAATAGTTGTGCATCCAGAATCAAAAAGTACTGAGACTGGATTGTCATTTACTAAACCTTTGTGTAAGACAAGAGAACCTCTCCCATCATGCGCGATTGACGCAGGAAGAGCGGGAAGAGGATGCCCACAGCTTAAAGTAGACACTGTGGTTGGCTCAAATAATGTTTTGCATTGGGGGCACTGAGATGCTCTCCCAAAATCAAAAGCGGCACATGCCATATTATTAGAGTCATCATTATCTTTATTTTGTTTATAGGCTTCGTGGGACTCTTGCTGTGCAGAGTTCGCCTGGTAATGAGCTTTATGTTTTTTGAATTGTGCTCTACCTCTGTTATTATTGCCTCTGTACTTATCATTGTTTCCACTATTATAACCCCTACTCGGGTTTGAATCATAGCTCCTTTGGTTACTATCATCATATTCATTATAATGAGTATCTCTGTAATTATGATCTTGTTGTCTCCATGAAGGAAAACTTGGATAGTTTTCTAGAATGACTTCCTTTGCGAAAGTTCCTGTAATTATGACCACCCCTGAATCGAGGGCTGTCAGCTCTTCTCCAGGTATTCGAAGAAGAACCCTGAAATGATTGGTTACCTTGGTTCTGATAACTGTAATAGTTACCTTTTTTATTAAACCTATTTTGAGGTCCTTGGAATTTGTGAGAGTGATTAGGGTTGTATGGTGTTGCAGAAGCAACTGGCATACCTTCTTTAACCTTACTGTTGCTAATAGCTACGTCCGGATGTGCAGTGACGTATTGGGTACAATACTGTTCCATTTCTTTTAGAGACTTAGGTTTACGCTCATGTAAGAATTCGAGGAAAGGTTTATTTATACTTGACATAATCTTGTCTCTGAGTATCAAGTCCATAAGGGCTTCATAAGTCTTTTCTGTTTTGGATAGCTCAATCCAACGATCAAATGTAAGACGTGTCCTTGCAATGAATTCTGAGAATTCTACACCTGCCTCAGGCACCATTGTCTTAAACAACTTCCGATAACCCTCTTCAGACAACTGATACTTCTTTAATAAGGCTGCCCTAATAACATCATAGTTATCTTTGTCAGCCTCTTCAACCAAACTTAAACTAGTCAGAGAATCACCTTTCAGATTTTCTGATAACTGGTTAGCATATTGTGATTTGTCCACATTATGTGCTCGACACGAGCGTTCAAATCTATTTAGCCAGAATGTTATGTCATCACTGGAAGGGTTGAACGCTGGTACCTTGACCTTGTAAGTAAAGGGTTTACCATTACCACCAGATGCTTGATTACCATCACTTATGTTTGTTAACTTTAACTTTTCTAACTCAAATGCTAAAAGTTCTTTTTGGTGTTCATGTTCTCTTATTGCTTTTTTCTCTTGAGCTTCAGCTTGTAATTTTCTCTCTTCTGCAGCAGCTTCATCCTTTCTTTTCTCTTTTTCCATTTCCATCTGGAATCTTTTTTCATCAGTCTGTATCTGCAATTTCTTTTTTTCATAGTCTCTTTGTAATTTTCTTTCCTCAGCTTCTAATTTTTTTCTCCTCAGCTGCTAATTTCTTTTCTTCAATCAATGCTTTTCTTTCTTCAGCAGCCAATGCTTTGTCATATTGAGCAACTGCCCATTCTTCTAATTGCTGACCAGTCTTATCAAGAACCTTGCCTTGTGTGATAAAATAATCTAAAGTAGACATCTTGTCTAATAAGATCAGTAATTTGCAAAAGTAAATAAATTCACTTTCTTAGTCTTAATCAAAGACTTTGTATGATAACTTTGTAACCTGTGGAAAATAGTACTTAACTATCCCAATCACTGTGGGAAACAAGCCTTACAAAGGTCTTGTATAAATCCTTATATAATAACAGCTATAAGTTGCTGGTTCACTCTATAATATAAGTGCAGTGCACCAGAAATAGTGTTTTATATCATCAACTGTGTACCTTTAGTAATAGCAATTAACTATCAGTTGATTCTTGTACATCAATTTATATGATCAACTATATTTTAAATAGTGTATGTCGATCAGGCACAAAACAAAACAGTTATACAGAAGAACATAAAAAACATTTGCGGAGATGAAATAAATCAAATGGGAAAAACAATAAAAGATAAACCGCAAGAGGATAACAAATACAAATAACGCCACAGTATATAAATATAAATTGAGAATAGAACTGAAAGATAGAATAGGGTAGACCAACAAATTACAAACAAATCAAAACAAACTAAAGAACAGAGGAATATTACAAAAACAACAATGAGTACAGTCTTCACAGCTAACACTAATAGCAACAGCTGTCGCAGCAAATTTTCAATCAAGAAAATTGCACCTATAGAAACGCACACATCAGACCCTCTATTACGTGGGATACTCTGTTGTGTGACACCGCCCAACGAAAACAACAACCCGCTGGATACAAACAAATATCACATATAAATATTTAAACATAAATACATAAATTGCATAAATAGTATGGCAATATGATGTAAATAGAGTGTTGCAGAAAGAATGTGTTGTAAAGAAGGCTCAGTTACACTGCCTAATAGTACAGTACTGTGGTACTTTATTAAACAAATACTTCTGGTCTAATTATTTTAAATTCAACACAGAAATAGAAGCTCCATCGTTGATGTGAATGATAACAATCGATGTAGTACTTCTCAGTTCAATAACATTTCCTTTCGCAAACACTGTCAAATATTCTCCAGTCCTGATGTGTAATGTTCTATGTTTCAACCAAGCTTGCTGTGTAACACTGTCAGTTGTATGGCAAATGTCCAACGAACCAAATGGCAACAAACGCTGACCTAGTTACTGCATACAGTCGACAGGACAGGGCAGGCTGACGTCACTGTAGAGTTTGTACTGCTGATGTATTTGTGTGTCGTAACAGACCCCAAGGAACGTCTGGTCTCAGTAGTTTACTTCTCAATATGGTCACTGTGCAGGTTGACCCAGGAAGCTGGCACACCAGTTGTTAAACTCTGTTTAGTTGTTTACTCATACTGGCTACTAGTTGTTGAATCACGCTTTATTTGTTAAATGACGTGAATGTCCACCAGTTGATAAATGTAGATGTTGGGACTGGTGTAGTAAAGTGTAACGATTGTCAACTCATTAAACCCAGCACAGTTTTGGTCATACAGGTCATCTTGTCCTGGAACGTGATGAGGCTCCGACAAGAATGTGAGTGTAAACAATGAGTGTGTATGTGAATGTCAGAACGCGAATGGTAGAATGATTCGATAGAGTTGACAGGTTGATAGTACATCACTCATACTCACACTGTTCGAATTCAAGAAGTACTGGAACTACGGTGGTCTTTTTATAACATTTAATGGGACGCACACTTGGACAGTACGTGTATGGTTACAGGAACAAATGTCGACATAGACAGCATAATGTTGATCACAGGAATATCATCTTAAGTTAGCATTCATGCTTGGCAAATATCATAATGGAGCATTCGTAAATAAGCATTCAGAGTTCCATCATGTAAATCATCTGGCTTTACTGACTGGGCACGTCAGACCATAACCAATATATAGGAAGGCTCCTAGACCTAACCTCGTCTAGTGAATATCCCTTCACGTAAAGTTCAATATATATATATTTTTCCATAAAGATATAGGAATCCCAGACATGGGTTCTCACATGTAGCAGTGATCTCTTGGTTCATCGAGCGATAGTACAGGCATCCCTTTTTCTCACTCGATAAATACAAAGTATATGAATTTCAACATGGCTGTTCTTCTCTCGTGAGTTTCACTCACTATAGGACCCAGACCAAAATTGGTCATTCGTTAAATGTCCTCATTTTCTTCATGACTTCTATCATAGAAGTAATTGAATAATATAATATAGTCTATTGCTGTGACATAGGAATGTCGTCTTCCTTTGAATAAATATTCTTTTCAAGGCTAAACGGTTAAAGCGCTTGCCTCTCGCGGTAAAGTTACCGGCTTACGAAATCAAAACCTGATATTGTTATGCTCCAGCCTACCCAGCTATAAACGTTGATTGCTGTGTTAGTCAGGGGCAGCGTTCCACTCCTAGGTGGATTCACCTAGAACTAGGTTTTTTTTTTTTTGGGGGGGGGGGGGGGGTCCTGTCTACGTGTCATTGTTCTTCATTAGTTGAAGAACGCCACCTAGAAGCCTAGATCAACTTTCGGTTGTCGCTTTTTCGCCCAAAGTAGCCCCAAAATAGCTCAAAGTAGCCCAAAATTAAAAATCTAGGTGTATCTAGGTGCACAGTAAACGGGTTCGGGATGTAAACCTGGTGGCATCACGCTTCCAGTCTTCCCAGTGTAATTTGGTACCTGACCCTGCTCTTGAGTTAGGGAAGGCATAGGCAGCAAGGAACGGAACAGGTCACCTCCCCTCTCGAAGTTGACCTAGTGTAGTGAAATCTCTAACACGTCATTTGCCTACGGCAGTATCTGCAACGGGACTAACTTTTTTGTGCAATTGGCCACCTCGTGTAGTTTCTCCGGGTTCTCTGAGGAGACAAACAAAGGCTACGACACGAGTTTACTAAAAGGAAAACTAATTTCAGGTTATGCATGGAGCTGGCAATCACATCATGTAAAACCTGTCGCTACAGAAACCAATGCTGTCGGAGCACGTGCATTTGCGCAGGCTTTCTGAAAGTCAGCCAGTCATGGTGGCTCCGTACTCTATTATGAGCGAAAAAAGACACGTTAGAAGAAGAAGAAGACTGTAATTTTGACTAGCAATCTAAACGTAATCAATAAATTGATACAGAAAACAGAACTGCAGAACGTATTAGCTGTTTTTGCTCATTCTTTGAACAAAAGATACAACTGAGTGGTAAATGCTGATAAGACGTGGACGCAAGATGAGGAATGTTTACTTTATTACTATCTTTTTAAGTCCACATTTGTCGTGATGCATAGTGAAGAACTGAAGTTTACGTTATCGAATCTAGTGTGTCGCTGTAAGCTCGTGTTGTTGTAGGATGTCTGTGATGTTGTCTATCCATCTGCATCTTGGTTATCCTCGTGTCCTGAAACCAGACCTTCTACTGCTGTAGGCGCGTAATAGTAATTTATCGGGCTCCAGTCTGATGAGATGGCCAAAGCACGTAAATTTCTATATCTCTCCTGATAACATTACCGGCTTTTCGTGACGCTACGAAATTTCGAAACTGATGCCAGGTAACTGTGCGCTTTAACAGCTAGGATAATAATAATAATATTAACCCCTAAAGCCATAACTGACTATAGGAGTGCGCCCCTAAAGTTACAGCCCTCAGATGCTTCTTTTCCTGGTGTTCCTTTCGACGTTTTCTCCTCTCTTCTGCTTGCCATGTGAGCTTCTTTTCGCCCAACCTGAGGGGCGCTGTTGATAGGACCGCCACTTGGTGCGATCGGCAGCTTCATCCTCCCAGGTTGCTAGATTTATGTCTATTGCCCTCATATCTCGCTTGCACACATCTTAGGACCTTAGCTGCGGTCGCCCAACTGTTCTTTTGCCATCTGCCAGTTGTCCGTAGAAGATATCTTTCGGGATGCGACCATCTTCCATGCGGCGGATATGGCCAAGCCAGCGTAGTCTGCGCTGCTAAAGTAGTGTATACATCATATGAAGGCCAACACTTCGACATTTGTCACTTTGTCCTTTCACAAAATACCGAGGATGTGGCGTAGACACCGTAAATAGGAGGTATTGAGCCTTCTTTCTTGTTTAGCCTTGATTGTCCATGTCTCGTTGCCAAATAGAAGTGTGCTGGTGACGCAGGTGCTATATACCTAAGGAATACCTATAACAACTAGGATAGCGCTTTAAATACTATGCCAGTTGGACGCTTTTATTCTACAAGATATAAATTTCAGAATATAAATTACAGTATATAAATGTTATACATATATTTTCGTACTTGAAGCTGTGATACAGATAACAGATGGACGGTATCAATGCTGGTAGATAAATACGACACTATTTTACTTTGATTCTTTTTGAATTATGTGTTTATCTGTCAATAGTTATATCTACATAACGTGTTTTATAAAAGTTATAGAAAAATTTTCAGAATTATACAGTATATAAATGTTATACATATATTTTCGTACTTGAAGCTGTGATACAGATAACAGATGGACGGTATCAATGCTGGTAGATATTCATGTGGAAGCTTAGATTACGACACCGCTACGTTTATGCATGTTTAACGTCAGTATTATCAGAAAATGACAACATTTTAAGACACAACTTCCAGCCACCACATAAATTAGTTTACAAAGTATATATCTTAGTAATCAGAGAAGATTGTAGGACGTGCGTGGCCCAATTCCAATAGGTTCCACGGGGCTCCGACAGTGGTGACTAACAATTCACGTTAAAAAAAAAAAGACAATTGTCACTGTTGATCAGAATCGGCCTCATTGTACATCCCATCGGCGCGCAGCTTCCCTCAGCGTATGTCGCTCAGGGTAAGACTGCTAACTCTTCCCTATGGCGCTCTTGTGTACGCGCCTGATATCTCCTGCTATACGCTCAACTCTGCTTGTGTTACGTTAAAAACAAAATTGTTGTCTTCAACGTACTGCTTACATTCTATGACTAAATAAATCATACTAAAATTATACATTACGTGTATTGTGTCGTATATTATAAATACCAGGTTGGTTAAGAGAAACTTTATTATACACCTTACCTATTTGACCTACATGGAAGCACAAATATTCTTTTATCGTTGTTCGGCAAAATCATTTAATATAATGTCTATCTCTACGCTCTTCATTCGTTTGCGTTATGTTAACATGATTAATATAATCATATTCCGTTGGTCCTGTTAACATTATTAAAATACCATCTTCCTTTGCAATCTGTTAACATTATTAATCATCATCTTCCTTCTGTGATCTGTTAACATTATTAATCATCATCCTCCTTTGTGTTCTGTTAACATTATTAATCATCATATTACTTTGGTTCTGTTAACAATATTAATCACCATCTTCCTTTGTGTTGTATTAACATTAATAATCATCATCTTCTTTTGTGTTATATTAACATTATTAATCATCATCTTCATTGTGTTATATTAACATTATTAATCATTATCTTCCTTTGTGTTATATTAACATTATTAATCATCATCTTCCTTGTGTTTTATTAATGTTGTTAATCATCATCTTCTTGGTGTTATATTAACATTATTAATCATCATCTTCCTTGTGTTATATTAACATTATTAATCATCATTTTTCTTTGTGTTATATTTACATTATTAATCATCATCTTCCTTGTGTTATATTAACATTATTAATCATCATCTTCCTTGTGCTATATTAACATTATTAATCATCATCTTCCTTGTGTTATATTAACATTAATAATCATCGTCTTCCTTTGCGTTCTGTCAGCATTATTAATCATCATCTTCCGTTGTGTTCTGTTAACATTATTAATCAACATCTTCCTTTGCGTTCTGTTAACATTATTAATCATCATCTTACTTTGTGTTTTATTAACATTATTAATCATCTTCCTTTCCGTTCTGTTAACATTATTGATCATCCTCTTCCGTTCGTTGCGTTGTGTTAACATTATTAATCATCATATTCCTTTGCGTTCTGTTAACATTATTAATCATCATCTTCCTTTGCTCTCCTTATGGAGCATGTGACCACCCTTGCTGGAAGCCAGCATCATACATCCACATTGTCCTGGAACGATGGCTTCTGTAGCAATGTGTTAAAACTCTTTTTGTGTGTAGTTGTTAACTCATACTGGCTACTAGTTGTTGAATCATGCTTTATTTGCTAAATGATGTGAATGTCCACCAGTGGATAAATGTAGATGTTGGGACTGGTGTAGTAAAGTGTAACGATTGTCAACTCATCAAACCCAGCACAGTTTTGGTCATACAGGTCATCTTGTCCTGGAACGTGATGAGGCTCCGACAAGAATGTGAGTGTAAACAATGAGTGTGTATCTGAATGTCAGTACGCGAATGGTAGAATGATTCGATAGAGTTGACAGGTTGGTAGTACATCACTCATACTCACACTGTTCGAATTCAAGAAGTACTGGAACTACGGTGGTCTTTTTATAACATTTAATGGGACGCACACTTGGACAGTACGTGTATGGTTACAGGAACAAATGTCGACATAGACAGTATAATGTTGATCACAGGAATATCATCTTAAGTTAGCATTCATGCTTGGCAAATATCATAATGGAGCATTCGTAAATAAGCATTCAGCGTTCCATCATGTAAATCATCTGGCTTTACTGACTGGGCACGTCAGACCATAACCAATACATAGGAAGGCTCCTAGACCTAACCTCGTCTAGCGAATATTCCTTCACGTAAAGTTCAATATATATATATATTTCATAATATAGGAATCCCAGACATGGGTTCTCACATGTAGCAGTGATCTCTTGGTTCATCGAGCGATAGTACAGGCATCCCTTTTTCTCACTCGATAAATACAAAGTATATGAATTTCAACATGGCTGTTCTCTCTCTCGTGAGCTTCACTCACTATAGAATATAGACCAAAATTAGTCATTCATTAAATGTCCTCATTTCTTCATAGGTTCTCTCATAGAGGTAATTGAATAATATCATACAATCCAGTGCTGATACATAGGAATGTCTTCTTCCTTTGAATGGATATTCTTTTTTAAAAGTCCCACTGTGCATCTGCTTATCAACAACGATGGCGAAGCCCAAGTTCATAATAAATTGTGGTTTTACCTTTTTATGCGAAATATAACTTTGCCATTCCTTGGCAAAAGAGAATAAACACTGGGGTAAAGTACATACAACATGTCTAAATGATTATCACTTTTCCCCATCCATATATAGATCACTATTTCGGCAAAAAGCCTGCTACAACAAAACTCGGCATCCTCACAGGATGACAGCCATGGATCACACCCCTTTGCTAGCGATACTTCCGCTGCATAGCCTTTGACCTTTTCTAGCGACAACCAAATTAGTTCGACTTAGAAATGCAAAGATATCCATATATAAGACAGACTCGTCCTACTCATACAAACACTACGTATAAATTCAGGCCATAGATATACTGAAGCAAGAACAATCTATTCCTACCCAGCCACAGAATAAATCGCAGTAGGCCTAGAGTCGTCTGCGGAGTCCGATCGAAGATGACAGAACTATTTTCAAGGGAAGCAACCCAAAAATGACTTCTCCTTAAGCACTTAAAAAGGAAATACTTTGCTTACAAAATATTTGCGAACATAATAAGAATAAAAATGTATTATATTGCAAGATAGTAAAAATTGCCCTTTACAGTCTTACCACACCTCCCGGGAAAAAAAAAAAAAAATTTTTTTTTTTTTTAAATACATCTAGGAGCACCGTAGAATAGGCTCACAACGCAAGAATACTGCGCAGATGAAAATATCAGGAATAACTATAATTCCTAATATGACTGGTGAGAATATATATCTCAAAATCTGAGAGAAATTGTTTCCCTACGAATAAATGTTTCCAGGAAGGTGTGATGTACGTATAATACAATTCTGGTAATTATACAATGCATACCAAAAATTCACACTACAATCTTAAATTTATGATTTATGAAGAAACAATCATCAAAGAACAGCGGTGAATTAACATCAATAAACCGCTAAGTAGCGATACCATCATTCTATTATTAAATTACAAATGTGTATCTTAGTAAAGAAACAAAAAATAACTGTTGTAAAGTTATACATATTAAAAAGATCCAATATTTAACAGTTAAGTGGCATCATGTGGGCATCTGGACAGAATGTCTGCCATCACATTTTCTGAACCACGGATAGCTCGTACCGAAAAATGAAAAGGTTGAAGAGCGATTGCGTATCGAGTTGATCTCGAGCTCTTCAAGTTCTTACTTTGGATAGCCGTAAGAGCTTTTTGGTCAGTTTCCACTACGAAATGCGCGCCCAGAAGGAATCTTTGGAGTTTGAGAATTGACCAAACCATTGCCAATAATTCACGGTCTAAAACCGAGTAATTCCTTTCTGCAGCATTAAGTTTTCTGGATATGTACATTACAGGATGCAGAGTTCCAGAGTACTCTTGCATTAGTGCCGCTCCAATCCCAGTGGATGAAGCGTCACTACGAAGAACAAATGTCTTATCTGTTGTAGGTAACACTAAAATAGGTGGTGATGAAAACATAGTTTTGATCTTCTCTAGTGAAGATTGGCATTCATGAGACCAGTGAACCATGTTAGGCGACCCTTTCTTTAATAGTGTAGAGAGAGGTGCCATGATAGAGGACAGATTCGGAATGAAACGTCCATAAAATTGTATGAGACCTAAAAGACTTCGCACTTGCTTTTTAGTCCTAGGGATAGAGATGTTAAGTATCTTAGTGATATTATGGTCTTCTGTCTTCAAGAAACCGTGACCTACTCGATGGCCTAAGAAAGCAATTTCGCTAAAGCCAATACAAGCTTTAGATGGTTTTGCTGTCAGGTTATACTCACGCAGAGTTGATAATAATTCAACTAATCCTGAATAGTGATCTTCCCAAGTATCGCTGAAAAGACAGATGTCGTCTAGATAAGCAATGACATCTGACCGATACGATAGGATTCGACGCATCATGCGTACAAATGTAGCTGGTGCGTTCATAAGGCCGAAAGGCATAAAATTCCATTGGAAAAGGCCTCTGGGAGTAGAGAAAGCGGTAAGAGGTTTGGCGCGTTCGGATAATGGAACTTGCCAATATCCTTTAGACAAATCAAGTTTAGTGAAAAAATCGATTTAGAAAGACGAGTAAGTAACTCTTCTAGTAAAGGCATAGGTTCAGCATCGAACTTCGTAACTTGATTCAATTTGCGATAGTCAACGCAAAGACGTATGTTATTGTCTTTTTTTCGAACAATAACCATCGGCGAAGAATATGCAGAAGTGGATGGTTCGATTATTTGTAAATCTATCATTTCATCCAACTCCTTTTCAACCTGTGTTTGGAAATGTATAGGGATAGGATAAGGCCTAACCCTAATTGGAGTATGTTCAGTTAGAACAATGTCATGCTCAATGACATGAGTTTGTCCAGGGATGTCAGTGAGGACATCCTGAAATGTTTGTAACATAGACGAAACTTGTCGCCGTTCTCCTAGAGACAAATCAGGAGAAACAGTAACGTCTTTCCATGATTCACTAGAATGAAGTGGGATCATTGGAAGCGGGAGATTAACATCCGAAAAACTTGTTTCCTCATCCTGTATTACAGACAGTGATGAGTAATGACCATGTTTGACATGAGAATCGTCCGTTGCCTGGAAAATAGGCTGTAGATAGTCAGGACGTTCATGGAACTCCGTAAGCATATTGATGTGGAAGGTTTTATGCTTCCCGTTAATATCGACGATGTAGTCAACATCTGAAATTTTCGATATTATATCGTACGGACCTTTCCAACTAATAAGGAGTCTATTTTCACGACAAGGTAGCAAAACAAATGCTTTGTCACCAGGACAAAGTTGTCGTAAAGTTCTCTTCTTATTAGCAAATTGTCTTGCCTTCTGCTTAGCAAACTCAGAAGAGGACGTTGCCAATTTGCATGCTTCGATAATCTTTTGTCTCAGCGCGATGACATACTCGTAAGAAGATTTTGTGTCATCGTCAATATTGTCAGCTGTTATAAGATCATGCAGCAAAGACATTGGGCCGCGCGGTCGCGCGCCAAAGACAAGTTCAAAGGGCGAAAACCCTGTATGTTCATTGGGAACCTCTCTGTACGCGAAGAGGGCCGCGGGTAAAAACCTATCCCAATCCTGAGGATGATCCTCAGTTATCTTCCCTAATAAGTTCTTAAGTGTTCTATTTAGTCGCTCGACCATCCCATTGGACATAGGATGATAGATGCTACTCAAAGATCTCTCTATCTGTAGAGTAGACATTACTTGAGACATGGTATCCGATATCAGTTGGGTGCCATGATCTGATAATATTTCTCCGGGGAATCCCAGCCGAGAAAATATAAGCCAAAGAGCATCTGCAATGTCAGCGGTAGTAATGCTCTTTAGAGGGATAGCCTCTGGCCAACGTGTGCACATGTCTACACACGTTAAGATAAACTGATGTCCTCTAGCAGATTTGATCTTGAATGGACCAATGATGTCTATCGCCATTTTCTGGAATGGACGAATAGGAATATCTGCAGCCTGAATAGGCGCAGCATGACGAGGACCTTTGGATTTGACTTCTTGACATACTTTACAGGATCGACAATAGATCCGTATGTCCTTGTTCACAAAAGGCCAAAAGAAAGCCGCAAGAACTCTTGACTTTGTACGGGAAAAACCCATGTGACCAGCACACTGAGAGTCGTGTGCATGTTGTAAGATCTTAACTCTCAAATTCTGGGTACAAGAATCTGAGAATGACTTGACTTAGTGGAGTCTTGCACCATACGTACAAGTACGCCATTCTTCATTGTAATCCAAGATTTACAATTTGAATCTTTATTCGGATCACCTTTTGTTACAAGAGTGAAGAATTTCTTAAGAGTCGGATCTTCTTCTTGTTGTTTTATAAACGAGTCACGAGAAATTACCAAGGGATCATCTTGGTTATGCACTTCATTATCTTCAACAGATGAAGTTTCAGGCATATTGAGAGCTTGAGCTCTAGTGACTACTGCATTAGCAGATTGCATATTTTGATTTTCCCAAACGGAAATTTGCTCCGGAGTGCATTCTTGGACTCCGTGAATGCGACCGATGATAAGATCAGCGATCGGATCCGGCAAAAGACATGCGTGTACATCTCCTGTGAAGAAAGGAGTAGCAATCCTAATGATAGCGGTAGAGTATTTCTCTATGGTGCCGCCAAATGTTACGCATTTGACTACTTTGCCTGTAGAATGAGAAGGATCTATGAGTGACTGCCTAACCCCAATAGTTGTGCATCCAGAATCAAAAAGTACTGAGACTGGATTGTCATTTACTAAACCTTTGTGTAAGACAAGAGAACCTCTCCCATCATGCGCGATTGACGCAGGAAGAGCGGGAAGAGGATGGCCACAGCTTAAAGTAGACACTGTGGTTGGCTCAAATAATGTTTTGCATTGGGGGCACTGAGATGCTCTCCCAAAATCAAAAGCGGCACATGCCATATTATTAGAGTCATCATTATCTTTATTTTGTTTATAGGCTTCGTGGGACTCTTGCTGTGCAGAGTTCGCCTGGTAATGAGCTTTATGTTTTTTGAATTGTGCTCTACCTCTGTTATTATTGCCTCTGTACTTATCATTGTTTCCACTATTATAACCTCTACTCGGGTTTGAATCATAGCTCCTTTGGTTACTATCATCATATTCATTATAATGAGTATCTCGGTAATTATGATCCTGTTGTCTCCATGAAGGAAAACTTGGATAGTTTCTAGAATGACTTCCTTTGCGAAAGTTCCTGTAATTATGACCACCCCTGAATCGAGGGCTGTCAGCTCTTCTCCAGGTATTCGAAGAAGATCCCTGAAATGATTGGTTACCTTGGTTCTGATAACTGTAATAGTTACCTTTTTTATTAAACCTATTTTGAGGTCCTTGGAATTTGTGAGAGTGATTAGGGTTGTATGGTGTTGCAGAAGCAACTGGCATACCTTCTTTAACCTTACTGTTGCTAATGGCTACGTCCGGGTGTGCAGTGACGTATTGGGTACAATACTGTTCCATTTCTTTTAGAGACTTAGGTTTACGCTCATGTAAGAATTCGAGGAAAGGTTTATTTATACTTGACATAATCTTGTCTCTGAGTATCAAGTCCATAAGGGCTTCATAAGTCTTTTCTGTTTTGGATAGCTCAATCCAACGATCAAATGTAAGTCGTGTCCTTGCAATGAATTCTGAGAATTCTACACCTGCCTCAGGCACCATTGTGTTAAACAACTTCCGATAACCCTCTTCAGACAACTGATACTTCTTTAATAAGGCTGCCCTAATAACATCATAGTTATCTTTGTCAGCCTCTTCAACCAAACTTAAACTAGTCAGAGAATCACCTTTCAGATTTTCTGATAACTGGTTAGCATATTGTGATTTGTCCACATTATGTGCTCGACACGAGCGTTCAAATCTGTTTAGCCAGAATGTTATGTCATCACTGGAAGGGTTGAACGCTGGTACCTTGACCTTGTAAGTAAAGGGTTTACCATTACCACTAGATGCTTGATTAACATTACTTATGTTTGTTAACTTTAACTTTTCTAACTCAAATGCTAAAAGTTCTTTTTGGTGTTCATGTTCTCTTATTGCTTTTTTTTCTTGAGCTTCAGCTTGTAATTTTCTCTCTTCTGCAGCAGCCTGTAATTTTTTCTCTTCAGCAGCAGCTTCATCTTTTCTTTTCTCTTTTTCCATTTCCATCTGGAATCTTTTTTCATCAGTCTGTATCTGCACTTTCTTTTGTTCATCCTCTCTTTGTAATTTTCTTTCCTCAGCTTCTAATTTCTTTTCTTCAATCAATGCTTTTCTTTCTTCAGCAGCCAATGCTTTGTCATATTGAGCAACTGCCCATTCTTCTAACTGCTGACCAGTCTTATCAAGAGCCCTGCCTTGTGTGATAAAATAATCCAAGGTAGACATCTTGTCTAATAAGATCAGTAATTTGCAAAAGTAAAATAAATTTACTTTCTTAGTCTTAATCAAAGACTTTGTATGATAACTTTGTAACCTGTGAAAAATAGTACTTAACTATCCCAATCACTGTGGGAAACAAGCCTTACAAAGGTCTTGTATAAATCCTTATATAATAACAGCTATAAGTTGCTGGTTCACTCTATAATATAAGTGCAGTGCACCAGAAATAGTGTTTTATATCATCAACTGTGTACCTTTAGTAATAGCAATTAACTATCAGTTGATTCTTGTACATCAATTTATATGATCAACTATATTTTAAATAGTGTATGTCGATCAGGCACAAAACAAAACAGTTATACAGAAAAACATGAAAACATTTGCGGAAATGAAATAAATAAAATTGGAAAAACAATAAAAGATAAACCGCAAGAGGATAACAAATACAAATAACGCCACAGTATATAAATATAAATTGAGAATAGAACTGAAAGATAGAATAGGGTAGACCAACAAATTACAAACAAATCAAAACAAACTAAAGAACAGAGGAATATTACAAAAACAACAATGAGTACAGACTTCACAGCTAACACTAATAGCAACAGCTGTCGCAGCAAATTTTCAATGAAGAAAATTGCACCTATAGAAACGCACACATCAGACCCTCTATTACGTGGGATACTCTGCTGTGTGACACCGCCCAACCGAAACAACAACCCGCTGGATACAAACAAATATCACATATAAATAGTTAAACATAAATACATAAATGCATAAATAGTATGGCAATATGATGTAAATAGAGTGTTGCAGAAAGAATGTGTTGGAATGAAGGCTCAGTTACACTGCCTAATAGTACAGTACTGTGGTACTTTATTAAACAAATACTTCTGGTCTAATTATTTTAAATTCAACACAGAAATAGAAGCTCCATCGTTGATTTGAATGATAACAATCAATGTAGGACTTCTCAGTTCAATAACATTTTCTTTCGCAAACACTGTCAAATATTCTCCAGTCCTGATGTGTAATGTTCTATGTTTCAACCAAGCTCGCTGTGTAACACTGTCAGTTGTATGGCAAATGTCCAATGAACCAAATGTCAACAAACCCTGACCTAGTTACTGCATACTCTCGACAGGACAGGTCACGCTGACATCACTGTAGAGTTGTACTGCTGATGTATTTGTGTGTCGTAACAGACCCCAAGGAACGTCTGATCTCAGTAGTTTACTTCTAAATATGGTCACTGTGCAGGTTGACCCAGGAAGCTGGCACACCAGTTGTTAAAACTCTTTTTGTGTGTAGTTGTTAACTCATACTGGCTACTAGTTGCTGAATCATGCTTTATTTGCTAAATGATGTGAATGTCCACCAGTGGATAAATGTAGATGTTGGGACTGGTGTAGTAAAGTGTAACGATTGTCAACTCATCAAACCCAGCACAGTTTTGGTCATACAGGTCATCTTGTCCTGGAACGTGATGAGGCTCCGACAAGAATGTGAGTGTAAACAATGAGTGTGTATCTGAATGTCAGTACGCGAATGGTAGAATGATTCGATAGAGTTGACAGGTTGGTAGTACATCACTCATACTCACACTGTTCGAATTCAAGAAGTACTGGAACTACGGTGGTCTTTTTATAACATTTAATGGGACGCACACTTGGACAGTACGTGTATGGTTACAGGAACAAATGTCGACATAGACAGTATAATGTTGATCACAGGAATATCATCCTAAGTTAGCATTCATGCTTGGCAAATATCATAATGGAGCATTCGTAAATAAGCATTCAGCGTTCCATCATGTAAATCATCTGGCTTTACTGACTGGGCACGTCAGACCATAACCAATACATAGGAAGGCTCCTAGACCTAACCTCGTCTAGCGAATATTCCTTCACGTAAAGTTCAATATATATATATATATTTCATAATATAGGAATCCCAGACATGGGTTCTCACATGTAGCAGTGATCTCTTGGTTCATCGAGCGATAGTACAGGCATCCCTTTTTCTCACTCGATAAATACAAAGTATATGAATTTCAACATGGCTGTTCTCTCTCTCGTGAGCTTCACTCACTATAGAATATAGACCAAAATTAGTCATTCATTAAATGTCCTCATTTCTTCATAGGTTCTCTCATAGAGGTAATTGAATAATATCATACAATCCAGTGCTGATACATAGGAATGTCTTCTTCCTTTGAATGTATATTCTTTTTAAAAGTACCACTGTGCATCTGCTTATCAACAACGATGGCGAAGCCCAAGTTCATAATAAATTGTGGTTTTACCTTTTTATGCGAAATATAACTTTGCCATTCCTTGGCAAAAGAGAATAAACACTGGGGTAAAGTACATACAACATGTCTAAATGATTATCACTTTTCCCCATCCATATATAGATCACTATTTCGGCAAAAAGCCTGCTACAACAAAACTCGGCATCCTCACAGGATGACAGCCATGGATCACACCCCTTTGCTAGCGATACTTCCGCTGCATAGCCTTTGACCTTTTCTAGCGACAACCAAATTAGTTCGACTTAGAAATGCAAAGATATCCATATATAAGACAGACTCGTCCTACTCATACAAACACTACGTATAAATTCAGGCCATAGATATACTGAAGCAAGAACAATCTATTCCTACCCAGCCACAGAATAAATCGCAGTAGGCCTAGAGTCGTCTGCGGAGTCCGATCGAAGATGACAGAACTATTTTCAAGGGAAGCAACCCAAAAATGACTTCTCCTTAAGCACTTAAAAAGGAAATACTTTGCTTCCAAAATATTTGCGAACATAATAAGAATATAAATGTATTATATTGCAAGATAGTAAAAATTGCCCTTTACACAATGTCGTTAGACATGATGAGGTTGCCAATCTCAAGCACTACCACATATTAATCGCCTTGTACGACATGCTTGAGGGTGAAGCAGTCCGAGTCTTTCTTTGTCTCTTCAAAGACCTATGTGACACTATATGGGAAAATTAACTTGCTTACGTAAAAGGTCAAGGTAAAGGATCCCGTTACACGCCCATTGAGGCATATTGGGAATATGGTGTTAGGCCCATATTTTCTTGACCATCGGCACACTTTGATGATGTGGTCAGCATCACGCCGGCCGCCTTAACCTGCCCAGAAGTTGCTTACGTACTAAGTCGTTTATCTTCTATCCTGGGGTGTAAGAGTTTGCCAGAGACGGAGCGCCATACTATCCTGTCGGCTGTCTTCCTCCTGGCCTTGTTTCAATCTAATGCTCGGTCCGTCAGAGATTGTCTAATGTTGTCCTCCCAGCGAACTCTGGGTCGTCCTGGCTGGACACTTAATATGGTTGCTAAACTGTTTAATACAAGGTATGTCGTTCTGCATTGTTGACCACATGTATTTTTCAAATTATATTTAGCTTTAGAAGCTCCTCCCTCATGTGACTAGTCAGAAAGATTCGAACCGCTGTTAACAAATTTGGGAATGCTGTTGATCGATTATTATATACAAGCAATTGAAGAATTTATTGGGGGTTTCTACAATTCGATGGCAGAATAGGGTTTAACGATCCCAATTCTTCACAAACCATGTGGTCACTTATGTCAACCGACTGTACAGATGGAACATGTTCGTTTTCCTGCACTAGATTCACATCTATCATTATCCTGCACAGGGCATTTCTGTGCACGTGGCCCGATTCGAAGGAATCGGTGGAATTAACATGGAATCCTCTCTGTTAGTTATCTTTGCAGGTCGTGATATAAACTCGTAAAGTGAACCATCCCATTTAAGTAAATACTTACTTTACAAAACCCGTTCCTTCTCGTTCCACCGCTGCCATGAACCACAGTGAGGAGTTACAGTTTGCATACTTGAGGCCAAGCAATTAGAATTTCCTGCTCAGAGCCTGTATTGTTATAGCATGTATGTGATGTCTATCCATCTGCCTCTTGTTCTTCACCTTGCTCTGAAACCAGATCGATGTAGGAATTGGAAACAGAATGAAGTAGGAGATATTTGGCTCGAGCGAAGCATGATGTGTCTTATCCCAGTAGCCATGAAAGCCTGCCCGGATCACCCTGATAAGTCGCTGGCCAAAGGGGGAAAATGGAACTGGTATGATTTGCCTATCATGTCGACAGTGGTTATCTATTGCTGAGAAGTCTAAATAAACAGGCGGATACCAACGGTATTAACTATGTAATACATACTAATTTTAGTCTTAATGTGTGTGTCTCCGTGTGTGCGTCTGTTTGCAACCTAATGTGAATCTTAGATTTAATTATGGCTGACCAATATTCCCTTGATGATGACACATTTTGACACTTGTTATGACAAAGGCCAGAGCCGGTTTAAGAATACCGCAATCAATACAACTATATGAGCCCCTCAGAACCATTACAGAAAAAAAGACTATACAGTATATCTGGTATCTTTTTCTTCTAACACAAACTGAGTGTTTTAATTTACAGCCCTCAGCAGGAACTTACAAAAAGAACCTGAAGACAAACAATAGAAGTGGAAGCCATAGCAACCAAAGCCTTTGTGGCCGTATGACAGACCACCTGAGCATTTATTCGTGCTAGAGTCTTGTCATAATAATAAGATATAAAACTACCATTCGCTATAATAAACAAGCAAGATTGTTAACTAATATAAAAATAACCCGAGACACTAAGGGCAGGGTAGAGAGTGGTAGTAAATCGGCTAGGTCAGTTTTTTGACAATGCACGCTAATTTAGGCGGCAGTCGTCATGGAGAGTATGACGTAAATAGGAACAGCCCCAAACTTAGTAAGACCACGTGAAGGAATAACCAATAATAAATTGAATAGAATAATCGCCAACCAATAGAAGTAGCTAGCTGAACACGCACTACAGAGGTCAGCTGCCGGCAAGATTCGAGCGGCAGTGTTGGCAAAGTCAGGCATGGCGTACAGACGTGTTTTGTGAGTGAGTCTTGAACATTGGTTCAAGCAAATGTTATCTTGCTGGTTTCTTCATGTAAGTAGACCAAAGTTTTGTATCGCCTTTTTAAGTTTCAACCCAGCTCGTCTGATATTTTTATAAAAGGTCGCAATGATGCAATTAACGAAGAATTGAAGGATTTTCCTGAAAGAAATCCAAAACCGCAATGATGTTAAAAGGAAAACTACAGGTGGTAACCTACACAAAAGAGATATGCAACCCTGGCAAAATTATAAATGACTAAACCAAGGATATTGACGATAAGATGGAATATTAATCGCCTCTATGGATTTAATAGGTGTTGGAAAATATACAGGCCACAATGAACATTGTGGGATAGCTTGAATCAAATGGCTGATCAGATTTTGTAACCATTTCTGTTGATACATTATATGCAATTTTCTGTTCTAAATAAAATGCAAGTTGACCTGATCCGGCTGTTGAATAATTCCTTACATGTTGGATAATGTAGGAACTTAGTATTTACAAAAGGTACACCACTATCACTCTCCAAAACTTATCAACGATAGAGGTGTGGTGGGTTTTGATGTTAAAGAAATAGATATTATTTGTAACAGATGTGAGGTCAGCTGTGCAAGCCCCTGAGGTTAGTTATTTATGAATATGTTCTCAGGGAACCTGTCTGCTACCACCCTATGACCTCAACCTGTCATATATTTTCTCCTAGTTAAGTGTAAAGGTGTGTGAGTGTTGTCTAGCTAAATGTCTAGGGTATATGCGATGTAATGTAATGAAATGACAACACTACACTTATAAATTAATGAACAATAATGAAACAAGTCACTGTTAAAGTTTAAACGTTAAATCTTTTTTTTTTTTGTACAATTTATTTTCCGGTATCTCAGTTCTTTTTTTGGATACCGGAGTACTGAAAACTCAAGGTGATAATGAAATGTATTTACAACAATTAATTCAAACTATAAATGAGTCTGTTATTATTCACAACCATATAAAAATGTCACTCTTGAAAAGTGTCAATTAAATCTTGATCCTATGAACGGGTAATAATGGGAAGAACGTCTGTATTCATCATGTTCTGAACTAGGAAATACACATTTGGAAAAGAGAGTGGTTAATCTGAGGTATCATGTGCCCGTGGACGAATTCTTATCTTTGTAGTTGCTGGAATACAAGATGGTTTCAGTCCAAGCTAACAGCTTCAAACTGCCAAGTCAGGATACTGCCCTTGAATTCTCAACAGTGAGGCAAACAGACAATACTGCCTCAATTCTTCAGGTGCAGATGTACATACAGGTATATGTTGACCAATGGCGCACTTTGATTCAGAGATGAAACCCTGGAATGAGAGTAATAAGCCCATCCTCAACACCTCATATACCTCTCTCTATCCCTAACTATTAAACATTTTCAACCTGGTCAGAATCAGCATGGTAACTAAACAATTAGTTAACGTTCTTATTTGGTTTTGTACCCCATTCATGGTCAGATAATCTTTCAAACTTCAGTTTGACACTTTCCTTGACATAGAAAACATTTTCATTAATTATATCAAGGCATGTGCAAACACGGTGACTTGCTGAAGAAGACGGCCAGTGGTTTTCTGGTCTTACATCATAAAACTGTACATCAATTTCCCCATTACTATTTAATTTTATTTTCTCCCAAGGTGTCAGTAAGCCTGTCTGGCTTTTCTACAAAATGATAATATCCTTCTTAACAACTTTGTGACACAACACAAAGTTTGATGTTGGCGCTTTCCTATATATGCTTCTACCCATAGAATTTTCATACTTATTCAATAATACATAATAATAATAATAATATAAATGTTTTTGTCCTACCGCATCAATGAAATATTCCTACTAATTAGTTTAATTAGCGATAATATGGTATCTTCCAGATCGCTTACTGGTGCAGATCAGCAAAGGCAAAATCGTACTGAAATTCTTGCCTTTAACACAACAGTAGTGTAGGAAATATATTTTACAAGTGGCACCTAACGCCGATTTCAAATTGTTTTTATCACTACTGTTAGTCTATTAGACTCCAGCCAATCAGGGACTATTATGCCTCTTGCGTCCTTTTTCAAATTGAAACTTCAACTTTCAAACTTGGGATTACCTCCCCCTCTCCCAATATGTGGCAAGCTGAGAGAGATATACGTCTGTTCGTCTATCTGTCTTCTACCAATATCTCGGTTATTTACTAAGTGTTTCAAATTCTGAAAAGTAATTATTGATCAGGCTGCTGTCTGTCACACAGTAGTTATATTTTTATTCTTTCCTTTATTATATTTACTATTATTGTTTTTCCCCTTTATTTATTCAAATAACATATTTTTCTATCTACGGTAAGATACATTAACACCTTAATCTTCTATTTAACCATTAATGTCATTGTATTTGTCAACTGTCCTTTCTTTTTAGTGTGTAAGAAAATTATCCAAGTTTTTCTTCTCTATCCTTCTATGTTACGCTTGGGTTCAAATTTCTGTAAACAACGAACTCGTGACACTACCACCTATGCTCCTTTTCTCCCCTTCTCGTACTGTATTTTCAAATATCACGTTAGTCGTATTATTTGTCTGTAACTAGCGTTCTCATTCAAAATTGAACCAACGCATCTGCATATACGTCACAAAAATGCGACTTTTAGGCCGGAAGTACGAACTGTGTGTGTGTTTTTCATTTCAGTCTGCAGATCTAAGAGGTTATACATTTTGAACTGCGTGTCGAGCGAACGGGGACTGTGTGGTTTTGTGTCGTCTTTTAGAAACATGCTACGTTATTTCCACGTACTATCGTTTTCGGCTCGCGAGACCAAAAGAACCAAACGCATTCTTCCGTCTCTCCCTTCCCCTTCCCGTGTTTATTTCTTCTTTCACTCTTGCTTGAAAAAAATTGTGCCTTGGCTGGCCAACTGCTACAGTTAATTTTCAAGGACGTAATTTAAAACACTAGTACTATCGAGTGAGAGACGGGTATCGTTTACTTGCATTAAGGCTTATCAAAAAAATTAATACGACTGCTGGCGCCGGTGACGATGCTGAAGCGCAACTTACCTATTTATCTATATAGTTTTTGAATGTATAAAAGTGGTCTATTTGAACTGTTGTCCATACAGATTTCACTTTATGACAAGAGGAACGAACGGACTGGCACCCCACAACATGAACCAAGAAACTTTCATCTCTGGCGGACTTCAAGCCAGTCAAATAGCTAACTTGGAATAAGAAAATAATCCAATAAAAGAAATACAATAACCCCACGGCCACATACAAGGTGTAAAAGATTAATTGGTGCCTTACCCAGTTCACCACACTGCACCACAGTGACATAATAGATTAATTTGTGCCTGTGACCCACGGCTACACCTTATGAGGAGAGCTTGTCGTGAAACGAAGTGTAACCCACTACTTGGTTAATCACTATGTCGAGATACAGACTTGCTTCAACCAATCAACTAGCACCGTTCACCAGTCTCTGAGACCGAATAAATTATACTGTTCACGCAGTTCACGCAAGATGGCGGCTAAAAACTGAATAAAATTAGGCTGTACAGCGTTTGGGACTAAACCGGAGGAAACCAATCATTTTGCTCCGCCAGGAACCAACCGAAAGCCTTGCTTAAGAATTCACTTACCTATATAATCGGGCGGATTTTATGCTAAACACGCAACACCAAAAACGAATCCAGACTGACCGACTGAAGAGGAAGAACCTGTCACTTTGAGTTATTGCTTACCTGAGGGCATCGACCTGCAACCTACTTCACTAAGTCGCGTCAAAACCTGGCCAGTTTAAAATCTTAGGAGGGTTTATTTGTGTCCTAAAAACCTGAGGTCGTATGTTCGAGTCAATCCCGCTGCCTGGAACTTCTCGGGAGCATAGAGATTGTACAGAAGCTACATCTTTAGTCCCCCTCAGTCTTGGGTGGGCTAAAGTAACGAGCCTCAGCAGGAGTTGTGTGAACCAAACTACGGAGAACAGAACTGTTTAAGAGAGATGAGTACACATTCGTACCATTTCTGTCAGCATTGTGAGCATAGAAACTGTCAGTGATGAGAAAGTGAAATTAGCATAGCAAGAGACAAAAATAACAACATAGCTGATAAGCGTTATATCCTTAATTAACAGCACAGCTGATATAATTTTTGTTCCTATAATTGGAAAACTTGTTGTAATATTTATTTACATATAAATATATATATAAATATAAATATTTGTAAATCATATGTAAACTTACAAATTCATTACATTCCATTTTTCAACATTCACCCTTCAGCACAAGAGTAGATAGTGTATATACTAAATAAATAAGAAGGAAATTGTATTTGAACGACTTGTCAATTTTATCTTTGTTAAGTAAAATCTGTTTCCTTGTTTATTAATATCACAGTTAGTTACACAGCGGAGGTGGCGCTTTATGTCGGTCTCCTCTCTACTATTGTTTCGAGATCAGATCATTCACAGCCGTAACTAATTTGTGATACTAGTAGTCCTCTCAGACACTGGGACTTCACCATTTTCTGCAGAAATTCTATTTCTGTAATTGTCAGTACTATACTGATCCAAGAGTCAAATAAAACCTCTCGCCACACTGGGGGCTCGTTCCTGGGATATTTCTGTATATCTTGAGCCATACTTAGTCTATTCATCTATCTACACTCTAACTTGTGCCAACCATAGGTAACATAAGAAAATAATTTTTTTTTTTTTTTGAGAAAATCATTATAGGATTTTTACAAAATTATTTTCTTAGGAGGAGTACCATTTAGTACTCAGTAAATAGTTGATGCTCACAAAGTTGCACGGAAATTTTTTGTTCATTTAAATTAATTAAGTTTAATTACAATAATTGGGTTATAGTAAATATACATACCCTATCTAAGTAACGCCATGGCTGATCTAGTGAAGTTCAGGACTGTGATCATGCAGATGGGTAAGGAATTAAATATGACAGGTGATGCTCTTACTCAGTATGTCACAACAGAAGTGGACAAACACATGGATAGGGAAGAAAGAAAGTTGCAATTGGAAGCTGAAAGAGAAGTCAAAAGACTGGAAGCTGAGAGAGAAGATAAAAGACTGGAAGCTGAGAGAGAAGACAAAAGACTGGAAGCTCAGAGAGAAGACAAAAGACTGGAAGCTGAAAGAGAAACTAAAAGGTTAGAAGCTGAGGAAAGGAAATTACAAGCAGAGAGAGACCATCAGTTGAGATTAAAAGAGCTTGAAATTCAGGCAAATACTGGCAATAATGGTGGTAGCTCACCTCACTCTGAGAGTAGCTCCAGCCAGAGCACCTCAAGTGGGGCCATGAATTTTCATCTGGACCCATTTGTTGAGAAAGAAGATGCCATCGAGTCGTACCTGGATAGATACGAAAGACTAGCCACTACCTATGGCTTAGTGAAAGAAAAATGGAGTCTTAAACTATCTCAGGGATTGAGAGGTGTGGCCTACGATGTGTATTTGAAGCTCTCAAGAGATGACCAGGAAGATTATGACATCCTGAAGCAGGCACTGTTTGTGAGATATGAAAAGAACTCAGAATCATATAGAAAGAAATTCCGAACAGCTAAACTTCTTCCAGGAGAAAACTATCACCAATTCTCTGCTAGATTGGAAACCTATTTGGAAAAATGGAGTTGTTTAGGGAAGTGTCAGGATCTGAAAGAAATGATAATGATGGAGCAAGTGAAAGAGTCCATGCCTCAAGAAATGAGGAAGTTTATCATGGAACAAGGAGCAGAGAGATTGGGAGATATTGTAACTGTTGCTGAGAGATATCAAGCAGCTCAGGCAGAATTATTAGGAAATAAGAAGAAGCAGGGTGAAAACTTCAAATCATCACAAAACTATACCAAATATGAACAAAAGGACCATACCACAAGGAACAAACAAAGATTTGACCAAAGGGACAAAAACCCTCTAAGATCGGATAAGACACCTTACCGGAAGGAAGGAAAGTGGTGTAAAACTTGTCTAATGAGTAACCACAATACTGCGGACTGCAGAAGGAAGAATCCTCCTCATCATGCTGCATGTCTTACAACAGGGAATCAGGGAAGGAAGGAAATGGCAGTAAGTCAGAAAGACTTCCATCATCCCCCTGTCTGTGAGGAAGTGACCGTGAATGGCACTCAAGTACTGTGTTTATATGACACAGGATTAGACTTTGATTCAGTTGTGTGCTCTTCTCTAGTGAGTCCTGACCAGATAACCACAGAAACAGTGGAAATCAGAGGACCGATCAAGGGAGCAAGAACCATGACATTACCCATAGCCCGAATCAACATAAGATCTCGCTATGTGGAAGGAGAAATCAAAGCAGCAGTGATGGACGACCCTATTTACCCTTTGATTTTGGGGTGTAGGTATGTTTTCCTTGGAGAACCTATAAAACCTGTAGTTATGGCAACAGTCCAGACCAGGGAAAGCTCCAGGAAAATGGAGGAAAATCCTATCAATACTCATCCAGAAAAGATGAAAAAGGCTCAAGCAGCGGACAGCACATTGAAGCCTTGTTTCGGCACATTGCCTAAAGCACATAACCCTCCAGAGAAAGGAGACTTATATATGAAGAATGGCCTACTATACAGAAAAGCTGGAACAGGACCTAAAGGGCATGGACAGCTTGTAGTGCCAAAATCTTACAGGGAGAAGGTTATGACGCTAGGACATGCTATACCCTTCAGTGGACATATGGGAATAGGGGCCACTGGACAAAGGATAGCCTGTCACTACTTTTGGCCAGGAATTACAGAGGACATAAAAAGGTATGTAAGATCCTGTCCAGAATGCCAAAGAGTAGCTCCTAAGCATAGGACTGCACCAGCAACACTGGGAGAAATGCCTATTATGGGAACCCCTTTTGAACGTGTTGCAGTAGATATTGTTGGACCCCTCACTAGGACCAAGAAGAGAAATGCTTACATCTTAACCTTGGTTGATACTTGCTCTATGTGGGGAGAAGCAGTGGCCATGTCAGCTATAGATTCAAAGCACGTGGCAGAGACCCTGTTGACAATATTTACCCGATTAGGTTTCCCGCATCAGATATTGACTGACAATGGGTCTCAGTTTAAGGGAAAGCTAACACAAGAAGTATTCAGGATATTTCAAGCCAGGCACTATTATTGTAGTCCCTACCATGCCCAAGGGAACGGTCAAGTAGAGCGGTTCAATGGTACGCTAATTTCAATCCTTAGAAAGCTGGCGAGTGAAAAACCTGATACTTGGGATACATACTTACCCGCTGCACTATTTGCATATAGGGAAGTACCCCACAACTCAACTGGATTGGCTCCAGCTACATTGTTGTTTGGAAGACCAATAAAAGGTCCACTGGAAGCATTGCTGCGGACATGGACTGATGAAAAGGCAGAGGAAACAGTGACTTCCGCATACCAGTACGTCAACGAGTTGACATCTCGATTGAAAGCAGGTTGGAAACTTTCCAATGATAACTTAAGACAGGCCAGGAGGAAGCATGCTGCGTACTACAACAAAAAAGCAAAGGATAGGGAACTGAAGGTGGGTGAAAAGGTGTTATTACTGTTGCCGAGCAGCAATAATAAATTGCAGATTGGATGGCAGGGACCCTATGTCATACTGGAGAAACTTTCCAGGACCAATTATAAGATTGACAAGAAAGGAAAGGAGAAGGTATATCATGTCAATCTTCTTAAAAAATACTATGACAAGGAATCATCAGAAGTTGCACATATTATGACCCTAGCCATTGCAACAGAAATTCACGGTGAACCACTTCACTCTATGGAGTATCCACTCACAACTACAGAGGATTATGTTCAAGTAAATATTAGTGAACATTTAACTCCAGAGCAGAAGAAGAGGGTTCAGAACGTGTTGGAAACCCATGCTGATATGCTCACAGATAAGCCAGGTCGTACGAATCTGTTAGAGTACGACATGAAGGTTACCGACCCTACCCCAGTATGCATGAGAACATACCCTATACCCTATGCGAAAGCCCAAGCACTAAGGGAGGAAGTTGATTATCTGTTGAAGGAGAAAATTATCTCGAAGTCAGACTCTCCTTATAGCTCAAGTGTGGTGCTATTGAGAAAGCCGAGTGGTGAACACAGGTTATGTATTGACTACCGGAAGCTTAATGCGATCACAGAATCTCAGGTGGACCCATTACCTGACACCAACCAGCTGTTCTCTACACTGAGTAAGGCTAGGTATTTATCGAAGGTAGATCTAAGCAAGGGATACTACCAAATACCAGTGAAACCAGAAGTTAGGAAAATGCTGGCATTTAGTACATCAGACGGACACTACGAGTTTAATGTACTACCCTTTGGACTGAAAAATGCTCCCAGTATCTTTTCAAGAATGATGAGGAAATTATTGGAACCTCTACAAAATCCCCATATCACTAACTTTATGGATGACATTCTTGTTGCTACAAACACATTTGAAGAGCATATAGTAGCGCTCTCCATGTTGTTTGACAGACTGAGAGAAACTGGATTGACTGCACGTCCAACCAAGTGCTATATCGGTTGTAAGGAGTTGGAATTCCTAGGTCACACTATTTCTACAGGTCATATGTCTCCTGACCCAAAGAATATAGAGAAACTAAAGAAGGCACCCAGACCTCAAACGAAGAAAGATGTGAGATCATTCGTGTCATTATGTGGGTTCTATCAGAAGTACATACCCCACTTTAACTCTCTGTGTGCACCATTAACTAACTTAACGAAGAAAGGACAGCCTGACAAAATCCAATGGAATGCTGATTGTGAAAAAGCTTACACAGAGCTAAAAGCAAAACTCACCAGCAAACCCATCCTTACACTACCCGATATCACACAGGAATTTGTATTAAGAACGGACGCTAGCAGTATAGGTATTGGTGCAACTCTCTTGCAGAAATCAAAAGCCCAGCCGGAGGAACTTTTACCAGTCGCCTACGCCAGTAGGAAACTGAATGCAGCTGAGTTGAATTACTCGACCATAGAGAAAGAATGTTTAGCTCTAATTTGGTCCATCAACAAATTTTCACCTTATCTGTATGGGACACACTTCATTGTCCAAAGCGATCACCAACCTTTAACATTCTTGGCTGCATCTAAAAAGCTAAATTCGAGATTGTTAAGGTGGAGTCTGCTTCTGGCGCCTTATTCCTTTATCGTGAATTGCATTCCGGGAAGAGACAATGTAGGAGCTGATTTTTTAAGTCGACACCCTAGTACTCTGGAAGGACAGACGCAAAAGGATTAACCACAGCAGGGGTTTACACGTCAGCTATGACAAGTCACAGCTAGGAAAGGAGGGGGCTATGTCGTGAAACGAAGTGTAACCCACTACTTGGTTAATCACTATGTCGAGATACAGATTTGCTTCAACCAATCAACTTGCACCGTTCACCAGTCTCTGAGACCGAATAAATTATACTGTTCACGCAGTTCACGCAAGATGGCGGCTAAAAACTGAATAAAATTAGGCTGTACAGCGTTTGGGACTAAACCGGAGGAAACCAATCATTTTGCTCCGCCAGGAACCAACCGAAAGCCTTGCTTAAGAATTCACTTACCTATATAATCGGGCGGATTTTATGCTAAACACGCAACACCAAAAACGAAGCCAGACTGACCGACTGAAGAGGAAGAACCTGTCACTTTGAGTTATTGCTTACCTGAGGGCATCGACCTGCAACCTACTTCACTAAGTCGCGTCAAAACCTGGCCAGTTTAAAATCTTAGGAGGGTTTATTTGTGTCCTAAAAACCTGAGGTCGTATGTTCGAGTCAATCCCGCTGCCTGGAACTTCTCGGGAGCATAGAGATTGTACAGAAGCTACATCTTTAGTCCCCCTCAGTCTTGGGTGGGCTAAAGTAACGAGCCTCAGCAGGAGTTGTGTGAACCAAACTACGGAGAACAGAACTGTTTAAGAGAGATGAGTACACATTCGTACCATTTCTGTCAGCATTGTGAGCATAGAAACTGTCAGTGATGAGAAAGTGAAATTAGCATAGCAAGAGACAAAAATAACAACATAGCTGATAAGCGTTATATCCTTAATTAACAGCACAGCTGATATAATTTTTGTTCCTATAATTGGAAAACTTGTTGTAATATTTATTTACATATAAATATATATATATAAATATAAATATTTGTAAATCATATGTAAACTTACAAATTCATTACATTCCATTTTTCAACATTCACCCTTCAGCACAAGAGTAGATAGTGTATATACTAAATAAATAAGAAGGAAATTGTATTTGAACGACTTGTCAATTTTATCTTTGTTAAGTAAAATCTGTTTTCTTGTTTATTAATATCACAGTTAGTTACACAGCGGAGGTGGCGCTTTATGTCGGTCTCCTCTCTACTATTGTTTCGAGATCAGATCATTCACAGCCGTAACTAATTTGTGATACCAGTAGTCCTCTCAGACACTGGGACTTCACCATTTTCTGCAGAAATTCTATTTCTGTAATTGTCAGTACTATACTGATCCAAGAGTCAAATAAAACCTCTCGCCACAGAGCTAAAGCAGTAATTCAAAATAGAAATCAGCAGAGAATAACAACATACTGATGCTGCTGATGACGACGACGAATACGATGAAAATAAGGATAATGACGATGATACTGATGCTGCTGATGATGATGATAGTTATGATGATATGATGATCATGATGATTTTTTGTATGTACACGGACCCTCAAATGTTATTTTACTGGGGAGGAGAGCACAAAATCTTAAACCGACTGAAGATACTGTACAATGACTGACACATTATACACCATAACCCTTAGAATATTTCTATACTTCATACAAATATAACAAAATAACAAGTATGTTGATTTTCTTATGCATCACATTCTTCTTTCAGGATTTGCCCAGGATGGTGACGTTTGCGTCTTAAGCCAGAAGTGAGACTAACAGGGCGGTACGTCGTTACTGGGAGTGGTCAGTTTGTGGACATGGTTGGTGCAGATTACGTCCCGAAGTTAGTGACGCTTGGACATGTGTTGATTCTTGTACTCCGGGATGTAGTACCCGCTAGCGGACATGATCCAGTAGTAGTGGACACAGACAAGGGAAAGGTTCGTGGTATCAGCAGTACAGTTAACGGGAAGAAAGTAGACACATTCTTTGGCATTCCATTTGCAGCTCCTCCGCTGGGAGAGTTGCGGTTCAGACCCCCAGTCCAAAAAGAACCGTGGTACGGAATTTTGGATGCAACACGATTACCAAATTCTTGTTTTCAAGATTACGACTATGTCTTTGGAAATTTCACAGGCTCAACGATGTGGAATCCAAATACACCTCCAAGCGAGGATTGTCTTTATCTGAATGTGTGGGTTCCTCGGACTAACCCACCTTTCAAAGACAAAGCAGTCATTGTGTGGATCTATGGTGGCGGCTTTTATAGCGGCTCTTCCACACTGGATATTTACCAAGCTTCATATCTGGCTGTGGAAAATGACATTATAGTTGTGTCTATGCAATATCGGGTAGGTTCCCTAGGGTTTCTGGTATTAGACACGCCAGAGGCACCTGGGAATGCAGGTTTGTGGGATCAAAGGATGGCACTAGAATGGGTGTCCAGGAACATTCACCAATTTGGAGGAAGCCCTCATAATGTTACCTTAATGGGTGAGAGCGCGGGGGCTGTCAGTGTTGGCATTTTCTTGCTGTGTGACCTGTGCATGAGCTACTTCCAGAGAGCTATTCTTCAGAGCGGAGCCCCACAGGCTAAATGGGGAGTCTTGCCCAAGGACATAATGATAAAGCGCTCAGAACAATTCGCCCAGTCAGTTGGCTGTGACCACCGGGAGAACCATAAATACATTGTTGAGTGCCTTCGATCCAAAAATTATACATCAGCTACGATCTCTAAAGAAATTTTAAAGACAACAGGAATTATGCAATTTACATTTGTCCCTGTCGTGGATGGCTTATTTCTGCGGCAAAGCCCTTCACAGCTTCTCAGAGCTGGAAATTTTAAGAAAATTCCTCTCCTTCTGGGGAGTAATGAAAACGAGGGAACATTTTTCATCGTCTACACGCACGATAAATTTAAGGCTCTGTCATCCGCAAACATTACCGCTAAATTTTATAACAATCTGATGGAGCAAATATTGTTCAAGTACTACCCATACCATCCGTATCATCTCAACGAGTTCGGCAAGGAAGCCGTCATGTTTCACTACAGAGATTGGATCAATCCGGATGAGGAGACTGGCTTGAGCTTGTCTATGGATCGAGCGGTGAGCGATTGCTATTTTGTGTGCCCTGTGAACGAGTTGGCTAGAATCTACGCCAGGCATGATATGCCCGTTTACTACTACTGGTTTAGTCAGAGATGGTCAGCAAGTCCTTGGCCAACCTGGATGGGAGTCTTACACGCAGATGAGATCTGGTTCACGTTTGGACATGCTCTAAACAACTCCTACCCATTCACGAATCAAGAAAAGCAACTCAGCCGGAAAATGATGAGTTACTGGACCAATTTTGCGAAGACTGGGTAAGATTGTATTCATTAAGCTGTGTCTAATTATTTCATGTTTACAGCACACACGTCACTCTGTTGTTCCCGAGTGTCTCTGGGAAGACAACTAAAGATTACAGCTCCCTCATGCATGTCGTAAGAGCCGACTAACATGAAGTTGTGCATAAGGCTGACAACCTCATCATGTAACACAAATAGCTACATAAACCACCATTACAATAGCACATGGATGTTTCGGTGAAGGCTTCTTGCTAAGGAACACTCTGTAGTGGTGGTTCAATGCTTCATAACGCACAAAAAAGGACATAATGATGATGATAACACACACAAACACAAATCAATTGTGTGTACAGCATTGAAACAATATCAGCTCATTTATGAAGCACTTTCCACTGTTTCTCTCTGTTTGTCTATTTATCTTTGTCTCAGTTCATCTCTCTCCTTCTGGTATTTTTTTCTCGCTCTTTTACTGTAATCCTTTATTAATATATATATATATCTTTATCTACATCTCTTTCACCCCTTCTATTACTTTCTTATGTTATTACTACCATAGTCTCTGAATGTTTCTTTCTTTCTCTCTCTCTCTCTCTCTCTCTCTCTCTCTTTCTCTCTCTCTCTCTCTCTCTCTCTCTCTCTCTCCTTTCTCCCTCTCCCTCTCTCTCTCTCTCTCTCTCTCTCTCTTTCTCTCTCTCTCTCTCTCTCTTTCTCTCTCTCTCTCTCTCTATCTGTTTGTTTTGTTTAAAATTAATTCTTCTTTATGTTCTTCCTCGTTCGCCCTAAAAAGGACGTTGGTTGCGTTGTGTCTGTTTACGCCGGAGCTGCGATATCTGCACCTTTCGGTCGACACATCCGACTTCAGCACGGCATTTTTTGGGACCGGGTTTGCCTTCCCTCTGCGATCCCTACTCGCTCAGCCAGACTGCAGTGATGCAGCCTGTTTCCAGGACCACCACGTGGAGGTGGAGTAGGGTCTTGGTCAGCTCTGGTTCGCTGACCCTGATGCAAGCAGTCAAGCTATGGGTCGCTGATTGCATTCTCTATTGCTGCATCTTTGGGTCCCAAAACCAATTCAAAATTCACTCTTCCCTTGCAAGGAATTTCATAGATTGATCAATGCCCCATTAACCTATACATATTCCGGCCACTCTGTTCCCGGCCTTCACGACTTCAGAAATCTCAAGGAATATCCAACGATAGAGTCTGTGAGATTTTACAATTCCATACTTCCTTCTGTTTCCTATTGCCCCAAAGTGATCGACCGACTGCTTGTTGTTATTGTGGTTAAAAATCGACATCATTGCACTGCTGGAAAATCCATAGTTGGTTCAATCTCGCTCTACAAATGTCGAATCATATGAATACTGATTGTTACTATCTCCCGATAGTTGTATACACAACCGACCCATCCTCTCATACGCCCATCTCTGCTAGTTTTACGCTTGATGCATATTCAAACAGCCTTAGTCGTGTTGATTCATCGACTACAATGTCGGTCTCTAGCAAGCAATCATTAATTGTCCTTATTATATCTCCCTTATCCAAATCCAATGGTTCCACTACGAATGCTCTCGAGGTTAGTCTATTAGCTCTTTCATTGCTGCATACCCCTGTATGAACGGGACAAGAGACCCACCCCCAACTCCCGAATATTCGAGGCTTCTATGGACGTTTCCATTCGTGCCGTAGTCATCCATTTTGAACTTTCCAAATCAGAGATACAGAGTCCAACTCAAAAACTGCATCGGTTAATCGAGTTTCAGACAACATCCCCACACTACAACTATCCTGCTCAAAGCTACACAATCGGCTGCTAGAAACAACTATTATAACAAAACAAAAAAGCGTTGGTACGTTACTTACATAGTTTTTTTTCTCTCGTTGTATTACCTTGTTATAACTGATATCCACTTCTTCGTACCCTCTCAAACATCTACTTGAATATGTTCGAAGAAAGCAGTGATCAGCTTGAGGCTATTTGTATTTCCGGGAATGACACTGGTCACGGCCGTATATGCTTTTTCTGTGCTTTGAAGCAGATGTTCAGCCGTTATTTTATCTGTGCCACAATTACACTCATCAGTACTTCAAACCTTTAGCTTGTTGAACAGGTGGTATCTCATTCTGTTGTGGCCCTTGCGGTGTCTGAACATTACCACTTGTTCTCTTCTGTTGAGCTGGTAATATGCATCATTTAGTGTGTGACCTGGATGCTCTACATCCGATTTCTTCCTGTATCTGATTTCGATAAAACTCTTTGCTTCTTCGAAAGTTATGCTTGTATCAGGCTGAGATAGCTTCCCACCTCCGTTTGTCAATATGTCAGCCTCTTCGTTGCCGGGGATGTTACAGTAAGATGGGATTTCTTGGATCCCAACTCTTTTGAATCGTTGACATATACTACTCGTTAAAAGTCAAGGGCCACTTAGAAAAACCTTGGTTGAAACCATAAAACAAATCTGATATAAACGTAATTGGTATCAGTCAAAACGGCATTTATTGAATACCAAATTGACATGTCACGTAAAGAAATGGAAACACACATTCAAACGCAATGAAGCTGTGAAGTGTATCACCCACTGTTATAGTTCAAAAAGAGGGCTGTTATATACATATGATAAATAAAGTCTACTTCCAGGGTAATTGGTACTGTTAATGTATACTTGGTAAAGTATCTCTCTGTTGAAGTGATTAGACTGTTGTAGGACATGCGCCCACACAGAGCAGATGATAAATAGGTTAGCTCTGCATTGTCCCTGTGTATAAAGTCTATAGTGAGTGGTATGAAAGGTACAGTCACTCACCCTGTACTGTCAAGCATAGATCAACGAATCAGACTAGTGTTCATTTCCAATTGACAGCACATGATTTATTCACACAGCAACATCAATCCGATACGATACACTACACAGGTACAACAGGATACACAAAAATCAATAATAATCAATTGCGCAGAATGTTACAGCTGTTCAGTATGATGTAAACCCTGTTTACATCGCAGTTCTAATGTTACATCAGTAAATTCACCAGAACGACTGCTGACACTGCAGTTACAAAACGCCACCCAGGCTTAGATCTATATATATTCGCAGTTCTAATGTTCCACCAGAACGACTGCTGACACTGCAGTTACAAAACGCCACCCAGGCTTAAATCTATATATACTCAAAAGACTGTCCGCTCTGTAGTCTATAAGTAATCTGGCCTACACAACTCCTGGCCTTATAATCTCTTCAATAACTCTGATATCTGTTCATGGATCCTTAAATCTATATATACTCAAAAGACTGTCCTCTCTGTAGTCTATAAGTAATCTGGCCTACACAACTCCTGGCCTTATAATCTCTTCAATAACTCTGATATCTGTTCATGGATCCTTAAATCTATATATACTCAAAAGACTGTCCTCTCTGTAGTCTATAAGTAATCTGGCCTACACAACTCCTGGCCTTATAATCTTTTCGATAACTCTCCCTTCATAAGGAACAATGGCCTAACTATCTCCTAGCGCCGTTCCTGCACAATAGAAATCTATCAGGGAGGTAAATATGATCCAAAACATCGGCCTGTAGACACCAAGGCCTCAGAACATGTCCTTAACATAAAGTACACCTTATCTTCTCTTATCTTCCCTTATCACATCTTATCTGCAGATTTATCACATCTTATCTGCAGATAAACACACCTAAATAGGCAAGTACTAATACACCTCGAAAAATGGCCAAATATCGTTCCCTTACACTACCCTTGGGAACACACACAAGATACAGGGCTGACTCCAGTCAACCGCCCAACTTAGACTGCCACGGGATGACACATCTCCCGCACAAACAGACACCGGACTCGGCTGTTCACGGACTCCCCGTGAGCTATTCACAGCCGGCCGAAACCAGTACAGAATAACTACATGACCAGCGCTCACACGCTTTCTGTACACTCTGTTTTCTGACATATAAATGTTTAAACAACTCACAATTAAACCAGCTAACAAGTGCGACAACCCTGAATTCACACTGTATAATCAGTATAGTACGTATCATTCCCCTTTGACCTTAACAGTTACCACCCGGTCCGGAGAAAAAAATGATTTATCATTTTTTTGAAAAAACTACATCACCGACAAATGAGGGGTCGGCTAAGCTCTAATATATGCTTACAACAATAGCCTTATGATAAGGTCAAAATAATACATCGCCAAATAATAAAGCAAGTGTACAATAAACAAATTACCCATAATAATCTGCTAAATACACCGAAATAATCATTTACAAACAAAGTTAGGTATTATTACTGTAGACCAAACATGACACAATAAATAGAAAGTAAAGTCAAGATCAAACAAAAGAAGCATGATCAGCAAAGAAAATCAACAAAGAAATCGAAATAGGAAGAAAGATCCATAATACCTAATTGTAACAATTGAGCTAATCAATTCCTTGCATGAAATACATAGAACTGTCACTAATAATTACATATACTAATCCATATTACAATACGTAAGAATACAAAGTATGGAAGTATAAGAAGTGTAAGAAGTAAACGTATACAAATAGTATCAAGTAACATTCAGATGAAACATGGAAGCATAACCCAAGTATAGACCGCTTCCAAAGAAATGGAGTGAAACGAAGAATCATCCGAAAAGGCAGAAGGAAATACAAAATAATGAATGCATAGAAAAACGACAACAATACATCCCAACAACAATCCAAGTAACTAACGCATAATAAATAATTTAGTCAAATTACAAAACTTATTCATAACTAAAATGATTTATCACAGGTATCACACAAAAAAGTGCGATATATAAAAATATCACAATCTGAAAAAAAAAAAATTATTATCAACATATATTATTACACCTTATTAAGCGCCTTGGCGCAGAAAAAAATATAACAATGTCAAAGAAAAATACATTTCCCTAAAAAATTACAATACAAAAAAGTTTCTTAAAGCTAAGTTAAATAAAAAATAGTATGTTAATTTTTTCTAGATTAAATCTATAACTAATATACCAAAATGAAATCATCTTTAACCAAATGAATGACATCTAACAAAAAAGAATTCCAATTCTTAAGTAGACTCATAATAAACACATACTAGTTTAAACAGAATTCAGCAGAAAAAAAGCACATGGCAAAAAAAACCAGAAACCAATGTTTCAAAATATGTTTACAAATACAAATACATAAATAACACATACAAGTTTAGTTTCAAAATTACATTTCACAACACAATAGTTACTGCATATAACCTCTGTATATGGTAATATATTAATTAGACATAGCACCAGAATAAAAGAAAAAAAAAATTAATGAATAACAAGACTCTCTGAAACAACTAACGCATATTCGTTGCTAATGAGTTTGTGCATAGGGCTGGCAATCTCATCAAATCCAAAATTTTCCTAAGAACCAACGCTGCAAAACATATCAATGTTTGATGAATCAACTATCATTGCTTCAACTTCACAACGTAGCACCTATGGTCATACATAATATGGTCTAAGTGGAATAGTCTTCCGACTAGCGTATGAAAATATCATAAATCCACAATCCCATTACAAAAACTAAAGATAAGTCACTACAAAGTGATATGTCATAATTTCATTGCAATCATAACACATGCAATGTTTATTAACAAAACAATCATGTAAATAATGACAGAGTCATAACAGTGCATACATATGAACATACACAATACCTAAGACATTATGTAATGTAAGTTACTATACAATACAGTAATTCATTAACCAAAAAATAAATTAAGTATAAGAAACACTGTAGCAATCTTAAACTAACTCCTAAACAAAAAAAAAAAAAAAATAGGTCACAAATCCGCGGTCCTCGATAGCATTCTGTAAAACCGCACGGGGCGATGTCATACAACACCGGGTCAACAGGCTGGCTGGGTTGCGCTTGACTAGACACCTGGTCACAGGTTGACCCACATTCCTCTCACAGTAAAAAATAACTTCGGTGCGAAGATTCTTAACAAGCCGAATACTGTGGGAAAATATAAATGAAAATGTCTATTTCAATCAACTTGTGAGATTTATTGAAGTAAAACAGAAAATTAGTCTTACATTTACCCAAACGTGTGGCAGTGAAAACGTCTGGTTTCTATATGATGCCATCATTTCCTCGTCACACAGCAGATAACACAGAAGGATAAGACATCCTGACAGAAATGAAGGTCATCACAACAGTAGGCTGAAATAAAATCCTACTTACACACAACAAGATATTCTCTCGAACTCAAAATGCATAACAAGCAGTAGTATTTGAAACAATACCCTTACTGTTACCTTGTTTATAACCAAGTTTGTTCTTTTGTTGTGCAACATTACTATGATTAGTATTTCTACTTCTATAAAAATATCTAACCGATGGATTTTGTTGTGTTCTAGAATCATCGTTATAAGGCTGATAACCTTTATTGTAGTTATTTCTTTCACCAAAACTGTTTTTATTCTCCTTTGTAACAATATTCTTACTAAATTGATCAGTACCAGTGATAACAAAATTCTTATGGTTATCAACATGTTGAGTTTTATTTTGGGTACAAGTCTTACTAATAGCTTTGTCCCTTATTATCTGTTTATCAGTATTTCCATAATCAGAATAATGGTTGGTCTTTTTAGATCTGCCTTGAAATTTATCTCCATTTTTTTTTTGCAATCTATAGAACTGACTGTTATAGCAGAATTATCTTTGCTGGCCTGACGCCACGAGTCAGTAATGTTACCAGAAGTAGTACGTGGGAAATTGTATTTGCCACGTAGTGATCTCCGTCCATCATGTTCGACTTTCGTCTCAGCTTGTGTAAAGGGCTGGCTTCTTGCTTGTTTTATTTGGTGATAAACATTCTGTCTACCTTTGTCAACATTGACAGTAGACAAACCCTTAATACCTAAAACCACATCTACCAAACCATAAACTCTATTTCTCAGATCACTAATCTCAGCATTTCTAAGTGAGATGTCTTCAGTTTGTTTCTTAATTAAGTTATTAGATGTTAAAACCTTACTCTTCTCCTCCATGAGTAATTTCTCAATATCAGTCATTTCCTCTTTCTTAAACGACAACTCCTTTACTCTCTTTTCTACATCCTTTTCTTTATTAGTCCTCAACTGCTCCAAGTCCACCTTAAGTTCCTCAGTGTCACTATCATGGCTATTTACTAGCTCATTAACCTTCTCCGGAACTATAACATTCTTCTCCTCAAGTTTATCAAAACAAACATCATGAAGCATCTCTATGTATAATTTTTCTCGCTCATTGGTCTCCACTTTCAACTTGTTGTACATCTGTTTATTTTCTTGGATTTCTTGAGTGAGATTTCTAACTACGCCCTGCTTATTCTTTATCTGAACTTCCAAGTCTTTTACTCTAATGCACGCAGAGTCTAATGCTGTTTTTACACTAGCAAGCTCCAAGTTTGATTTCTGTAACTCACTTGTGAGCCTAGACACTGTTTCTTGAAGTTTATTCTTTTCAGCACTATCCTGTAAAAACTTATCTCTTTCCTGTAGAGAACTCTGTTTGTTTACTCTTGTTTGTTTCTCATTCTTCAATTCCCTTTTTTGCACGTCAGAAACACCGTTGTGGATTATTTTGGATATACCTTGCACAATCTGTCTGTGTTCAACCTTCCTATACTGATACACAAACACACACGAAGGTGCTGTATCAACTCCACCAAATCTTTAGCCATTATCAAATTATGATCAAACCGAAAATTATCTTCAGCAAACAACTCTAAGGATCTAGACGCATTCATCAAAAAATCGTCCAACACCCATGCTTCAAGTCGTGAGCCTCTCAATCGTTCATTATCCCTACCATCTACTAATGCAAACCTCAACATAGGCCTCATATCGCCTGGATTAATGTCACAATCCATGGTGATTCAATCGTTGAATGTACTATATTTTTAGATCACTTATAATTCTAATAAGTTTATGTTACATAGCAATCAATCAATTATGCACTAAATCCTATATTAACCAGTTAATATAATTCATAATGAGCAATATGAGAAGACTTGATAGCATACATACATAAACACAGTTTCCACAACAACGAACACCACTTATCTTGCAAATAGCAAAAACGTCCTTCTTTTCCCGTTACAATCGATGGGCATCAGATGACACACCACAAGCAGACTCCCATGTCAACTCTCACTCCACCTTGACACAGCATGCTATGTTGTCGTAGACAGCACAGGAAACTGGAAACAGTATGCCATGTGATCGTACACAGCACAGGAAACTGGAAACAGTGCAAGTTACCCACTTGTTCCCTCTGTCGTCGCGAAGGTACACTGTCTGTCACTCTTGTTGGAAAGAGTTACGTGATATTTCGAACTTGCATATAAAACTGGAACATACTGCAATTCTCATAATGCAGATATCGCTGATGATGACGAATCAGGACAGGTCGCCATAACCATGTCAAAGTTTACTTGAAAATTTCCCTCCGAAACGTAGAACTGGAAACGTTGCGGAAATGTCATATGGAGGCATGTAAACACAAGACGCATCATCGTGTCACCGATTACAGGTCATGAGTGACACACCACTGTCTGTGTATAGTAGAGGCGTTGCCGATTACAGGTCACGATCGACACAAAAACTGTAGAAGATTCGCCTTTGTTTCTTAACAATGTAGAAGTAAGAAAAGGTGTTCTAAATCCAAGCCACGCCCACAGCTACCGTGGCCAATGCGAGAACTTCTTAGTACTTTACGCCACACACCGGGCACACTCTTAAACAGGTCAAAGTTCCGTAGAAACAATCTTACAACGCGAAGTCATGGGTCTAACGCCCGTAAGGTTGGCCCACCAAATGTTATAGTCGAAAAAAGGGTATACAAATGGTGGTGAAGTCTATCACCGTGGTCTAATTGATAAAGTTCTGTTGATGTATATTTGGTAAAGTATCTCTCTGTTGAAGTGATTAGACTGTTGTAGGACATGCGCCCACACAGAGCAGATGATAAATAGGTTAGCTCTGCATTGTCCCTGTGTATAAAGTCTATAGTGAGTGGTATGAAAGGTACAGTCACTCACCCTGTACTGTCAAGCATAGATCAACGAATCAGACTAGTGTTCATTTCCAATTGACAGCACATGATTTATTCACACAGCAACATCAATCCGATACGATACACTACACAGGTACAACAGGATACACAAAAATCAATAATAATCAATTGCGCAGAATGTTACAGCTGTTCAGTATGATGTAAACCCTGTTTACATCGCAGTTCTAATGTTGCATCAGTAAATTCACCAGAACGACTGCTGACACTGCAGTTACAAAACGCCACCCAGGCTTAGATCTATATATATTCGCAGTTCTAATGTTCCACCAGAACGACTGCTGACACTGCAGTTACAAAACGCCACCCAGGCTTAGATCTATATATACTCAAAAGACTGTCCGCTCTGTAGTCTATAAGTAATCTGGCCTACACAACTCCTGGCCTTATAATCTCTTCAATAACTCTGATATCTGTTCATGGATCCTTAAATCTATATATATACTCAAAAGACTGTCCTCTCTGTAGTCTATAAGTAATCTGGCCTACACAACTCCTGGCCTTATAATCTTTTCGATAACTCTCCCTTCATAAGGAACAATGGCCTAACTATCTCCTAGCGCCGTTCCTGCACAATAGAAATCTATCAGGGAGGTAAATATGATCCAAAACATCGGCCTGTAGACACCAAGGCCTCAGAACATGTCCTTAACATAAAGTACACCTTATCTTCTCTTATTTTCCCTTATCACATCTTATCTGCAGATTTATCACATCTTATCTGCAGATAAACACACCTAAATAGGCAAGTACTAGTACACCTCGAAAAATGGCCAAATATCGTTCCCTTACACTACCCTTGGGAACACACACAAGATACAGGGCTGACTCCAGTCAACCGCCCAACTTAGACTGCCACGGGATGACACATCTCCTGCACAAACAGACACCGGACTCGGCTGTTCACGGACTCCCCGTGAGCTATTCACAGCCGGCCGAAACCAGTACAGAATAACTACATGACCAGCGCTCACACGCTTTCTGTACACTCTGTTTTCTAACATATAAATGTTTAAACAACTCACAATTAAACCAGCTAACAAGTGCGACAACCCTGAATTCACACTGTATAATCAGTATAGTACGTATCATTCCCCTTTGACCTTAACACCCACCTTTTCAAAAGTCACACAATAGATATTGGACAAATTTCAAAATCGGGTATGACCACCGTTTGCAGCAAGGCATTCACGACAGCGTAGACGCATCGAGTCCACAAGGGTCCAAAGAGTATCCTGAGGAACAGCTTGCCATTCCTGAAGCAGAAATGCAGTCAGCTGTGCAACATCCATTGGCAGGGGCTGATTTGTTGACAATCTTCGACCAAGGACATCCCACAGGTGCTCAATCAGAGAAAGGTCAGGTGAATGAGCTGGCCACGCCATCCTGATGATCCCATGTTGCTGAATAAACTCATTCACCACACGAACTCGATGGGGTCGAGCGTTATCATCTTGGAGGATGGCATTACCACCTATGGCCTCCAGAGCAGGCTGAACAATTGGTCTCAAGATTTCGTTCTGGTATTTTGGGCCGGTCAAGTTGCCTTGGATGATGTAGAGTGGGGTCCTGCCGTGTCTGTAGAAGCCTCCCCAATCCATGACAGAACCCCTACCATAACGATCCACCTCTCGAATTGTGTCATCAGTAAATCGCTCTCCTGGTCGTCTCCAAACTCGAATCCTGCCATCATTGAATGGACACAGTGAAGCGAGATTCATCAGTGAAGAGAACTTGACTCCATTGTTGCCTTGTCCATCGGATGTGCTCGCGACACCAAGCAACACGGGCTCTGCAATGAGCAGGAGTAAAAGGGATTCTGACTGCAGGACGTCGAGCAGCCAATCCAAATTCATGTAAATGTCTGCGAATGGTGCTTTGACTGACATTAACGTTTACAGTTTGTCTCAGCTGACATCTTAGAGTGGAACAAGTCACTGTTCGATTGCGCAGGGCTGACAACAAGAGGTACCGGTCATCATGTCTATTGGTGCATCTAGGGCGACCTGGCCGGTGGCGATCCTCCACACTTCCTGCGGCCTGAAATCTCTCCAAAATTCTTTAGATAGTAGAGTGTGACACTGCAAGCCGTCTAGCAACCTCACGGACAGATAAACCACTTTCAACCCACGCTATAGCCTTCATTCTTTGTAAGGTGTCAAGACTTCTCGGTGGCATGGTTTTTGCAAGTGATGAAACTACCCTAAGTCTGCTGATTGTAAAACTAATTAAGAGTGAACTCTGTTCACGGAAAGTCGCCATTGCACGTGGAATGTCAATCAGCACGATTACTTCACCTGTTTGGTTGTACGGAAGTTTGAAAAAACAGATTAAAAATGTGAATTTATGGTCAGCAAACCAAATTGCACGTGATCTTCATGGTTGTCGGTGAGTTCTTTTTATGCTTAACGTGCAGAGAGGACTGTCAGAGGAAGATATTGCACCCATTTTTTACTAAAAACTTCCTTCATTTAATCATTCTATGCGCTTATATAAAAGTGTATTGAAAATAATAGGGTGGCCCTTGACTTTTGACGAGTATTATAGTTTGTGGAGCACTACTCTTAAGTCATCCAGGTCTGCATTATTTTGGCTTCTGAGCGTTGCAATTATAACGTATATGCCAATAGCGCCAGATTATCAGCTGCGATGATATTATATCCTGCAATATATACAAGCCGTTTCGTTATTACGTGACACTATAAGTAATTAATACTGGCTAATCGGTTACAGCATTTTCCTCTCGTGGCACTTTCAGTGGGTTCCGGATCGAAACAAAGTAATTTCACGATGCAGTCTCCCCAGCTTACATGGGTTCCTGACTCTGCTCTTGAGTTAGGAAAGGCAAAGGCAGCTAAGATAGGAACTGGTCACCCTATCTCATTAAAAAAAGCTGATCTAGTATAGTGAAGTCTCAAACACTTCATATCCCTGTAGCAGTATCTGATGTGAAAATGCCTTTTACCTTTTCTTTACCTCAACAACAAAACTACGTGTAGTATCTGTAATTATCGAAATATAAAACATCTTTAAACTACACTGCAGAACTCAAACACACCGCCGGAACCTAAGACGCATCAAAAGTGAGGAATGCAGTCAGCGACCCTTAGCTAGACTGCTTACGTCAGGGTCAGCGAACCAGAGCTGACCAAGAACCTACTTCACCTCCAAGTTGTGGTCCTGGAAACAGGCGGCATCACTGAAGTCTGGCTGAGAGAGTAGGGATCGAAGCGGAAAGGCAAACCCGGTCCCAAAAAATGCCGTACCGAAGTCGGATTGGCCGAAAGGCGCAGATATCGCAGCTTTGCTGTAAACGGCGACACAACGCAACCAACGTCCTTTTCACGACGAACGCAGAAGAAGAAGAAACACACCGCCATAATCTAAAAAGGCATCTCCGCAGCAGGAAATTATCTTACTTACTTAGTTGTTCCTCTCCTACCGTGAGATGTAGAGGTTTGAAAGAACTCCATACTATCCTATCGACTGTCTTCCACCTGGCCTGGTTCCATTCTAGTGTTCGGTCCTTCAGAGATTGTCTAATGTTTTCCTCCCAGCAGACTCTGGGTCGTCCTGTAGGTCTGGATCCCTGGCTCTTAGCGATCTTCTCCCAACTTACCTCCGCCTAGCCCAGTTGAAAAAGGAGGAGGGCCGCCTGCACAGAGACCGTAACGAGGCGAAAGATACAACAGACCTATCACATGTTTGCCTTTAACCGGATTACACGAAACGCAAGAGAAACTATCTCATATATTAACAATGCGGAATATAGCCCTCTCAGTCGCAAAAAACAACTCACTAAGTCTTATTCACAATAACGTCCCTTTAGCAAAATATAACAAAGAAAATTTTAGACAGACTAAGGTCGCCTGCGGCTTTCCTCATTATTCCTGCACCATTCAGGCACCCTCAAATTTAAACCGCAAACGCGCCGGCCACCCGGACTCAGCTAATTCGCAGAAATAACAAAGAAAATTTTAGACGCAGCATGCCTCCTAGTGTCTGAAACTCAATAACTTACTGTTTCTCTCCTCGCTTCAATTCTTTCCCCAGAATTAAGTCGCATTCTCATCTCACGCGTTGTGACGGTATTGCTTCCCCTGCTTTGCAGTAGTGGTCCAAGTGGCCAAAACTCAAGAGTATCTAATATGAACTTCAAAGGTGTGTATACCTTCGCACAAGATTACTCTTGGCAGATATGTAGATAGAAGGTTAATGACGCTTCTACCATAAAGGAATGTCCACAAGATATTCAGATAAGCGAAAACAATGCTGCGTTTGGCTGAGCACGTTAAGTCTACAATCTGCCGACAACTTTTCTGAACGATTAAGCAATGGTTTATGTTAGCTCGTTTAAGCCTCCACCTCTGATTAACTCAGGGGAATTCTTTTTATTCTGGTATAGCCCAGTTTAGAGTGTGTGTAGTAAATTGACTGAGACAAACATGCAGTAACTTTAAAATGATTAAATCGAAGTTAAATTTGTAAATTTACAAATAACAAAATTTAATAATCACTTACGTTTTAACAGTTTGAAAATAATTTGAATAGTTATGGATCACGAAAAAGTTATCTTCACGGTCGTGATAGGAGGTAAATTGTTACAAGTTCAAGTGGCAGCATATATTGAACTTAGCTGCCAATGACAGTTCTGCTCGTTCTGATGGGTTGGTTCTTTTTACACTGCTCACACTCGTCGCTGGTCAAGGTTGTCGGGTGTAGCTCGTTTCTCAGAAATGTCAGGGAGAATCTAACAAGTTGGTCCTTCGTCTTAAAGCTCAGGCCACTGTTCCCTTCTTGTTCCAGAGATAGTTTTTTTTCTGCTGGTACCACCAATAACTATGGTAAAGAATAGAAACGAAACGCTCTTCTGAGTATTGCGTTTTCTAACCCATGGTTATGGGTCCCTATCTTCCCATTCCACCATCCCATTTAACTCAGAATTTACCCTCGATGAGAATTAAATTTAATCCCTCGGGATAAAACTTTCTTTACATTTAAATTGAATAGCTTTAGCTTTACATTACATTTAAATGCAAAGGTTAATAATACAGATAGAGTATGTTTACATTTACATCTCCACTGATTTGAAAAGTTTGAAACTTCCATTACTTTTAAAGTGCATATGTTAACATCGACATTTACACTGGTTTGAAACTGTAAGTATTATACTTAGAATGTACATCATTTCTTTCATATTTTTCCCCCTGCTCCATATGGAACCTGGGACTACTTTATGCTTTTAGTTCTCTTTACGAAACTAGCAATAAAGCAATCACCAGCCCATACAGTGGTGGTTTATGAATTATCATTCTATACGCTGACGTTGCCAGCCTCAATTGACTGGGATATCCACTAACGATTCTCACATATTGAAATTCACATCGCAAAATACATATATATGTTAGTTCACATGCTAGTAATGAAATATAGAATGTAAAATCACAACTTACGCCAATCCTGGCTCACAGACTTTTTGCTCAGATGAATAAAAGAGACATGAATCGCCCTCTTACACGCGTCTGGGGTGTTGTTAATTTAATAAGTTCCCTCTCTGACTTTGTGTGTTTTCTTCAGTTTCCTCAGACAGCGGCTTTCCTTATTAAAAGAATAGAGATTTCTTGGGCTGTTTTTGTCTGATAAATACTCAAATGAAAGGTGTCCGGTCTGATCAAATGGAATTCTGAATTCTAGGCTTCACTCTGGCAAGGTCTGGTGTCTTGGCAAGCGATCTTTACAGTAGTTATGACTGACTGAAGCGTCAGGTTATATTCACTGCCTTCCCCCGCATTCGTTTTTATGAAGCTCAGATGATCAGCCAATGTGATTTGAATAGTTTGTATGCCTCATCTAGTGCAAAATTTCAAACACTACTTTTCTGAAAATGGGCTGTAAACATCCGATTGTCGGGCAGGCGAGCTCACAGACATATCAGTAACCTCACACGACAATGTGTGTAAGGTGTAACACATTTTTACTTTCGCTAAAGTAATGTCTTATCTGTTGCTTGAGCGCCCACAAAATCCGTCTCTTTACAACCTTGGCGGAGACGCACCCGTGCTTTATCAGTGATTAAGCAGATTGCGCTGGGTGTTAATCTGTGTACTGATATCGGCCGCGCCTACGATTAACCAACTTGGTTGTCGATAATGTTCTCTCAGCCGCTCCAGCAAATGTTTAGTATTATCATCCACCAGGAGTGTCAGATAAACAGACAAGACACAATATCAAATATCTGCTACTTTGCAGAGAAAGAAAGGAAGAAAGTGCGACAATTGAAAGCACGCAATAAAATCCGTACCACAAATAGACCGATTACTGCCGTAGTGAAACAGAGATTAGGAAGAAGAAGGGGTCACCCCAATCCATTCTGTGACACGCATGAACAGTTTAAAATACACAGATTTCAAAATATCGGACTGGCTAAAAAATAAACACAGACAAAGTCAAGTCTAACTCAGGTAGTTTTCATGTACCAAATATGGAAACATCTTATCAATTCACTCAGTGCTCACCCAACACAGCACTCAGTCATCGTAACACAGTAACACCCTATGGAGCACGATGCTATTCTTCCTGACATACTCAAAACCTCACTTGAAAACTATAATGATAAGCTCTCTAGTATGCCCTAATGCGTAATAAAGTTGTTTTTAAAAGCGAGCTCCACTTTCTGTACTTGCATGTTACGTTAGTGAAATGCGCTTACTATCTCACTTCCAGGAAGTTGAGGGGAGCTGCGGTAAGACGTGGAGTACAATGGATGGGTGTGAAAAAAAATCGAAAAAAGGTGATTCTTCTTATGAGGACAAAAGACAAAGAAAATTGCCAATGTTACGGCCACAAGACCTTCGTCAGGGAAAGGAAAGAACGTGAAGGCTAGATAGGACACATAAGAACCTAAATAAATATAAAAATAAAACATAGGTACTTCCCTAAAGGTATGGAAGTCCTAACACTTTTGCTGCCCGCGAACGGACAAGCGTGCCCGGAAAAGGAGATGACTGCCACCACCGAATGTACACAATACATACTAAGAAACTAAAAAACATAACTGAACAATAAACTACCCAAACGTAATATTAGTGGGGACTAAAAATAGAAGAGGACAGAATGAGTTGGAGATAAATATGAAATAAAAAAATCAAGACATATTGAAAACAGTGTATTATAAATTCATACATATTATTAGAGGGCGGCAGAAAAAAAGAAAAATAGGATAAGAGTGGAAAGAGTCAAAATAGAACAAGAGAGGAAAGTGTGACCTCAGACAAATGTGTGTAGAGTGTTAAGACCAGCTGGTTTTAGACACCCCATGCGGTGGATAAGACGGTTTTCAAGCTGTTCTCAGCTAGCAGTGCCAGAGGAGCAGGATCTGATCGCCGTGACCTAGATGTCGATGGGACCATGGTGGTCAGGACCATTAAAGTGTATGGCAACTGGTGTGGATTTTTGCTGAGAGATGTCATTCAAGTGCTAGCTGAATCTGTCCCCAAGTCGTTTGCCTGATTGGCCAATATACGAGGGGCGTTCAGAAAGTAATGCGCCACATCGATTTTCTCAGGAGCTGTTTATTCAAAAAGCATGACATTTATTCACAATATACATGGATATGTCATGTAAACATCGGTATTATTCAACATAATCCCCATCAACTTGTACGGCTTTATGCCAGCGCGAAACAAGTGCATGTATTCCTAGCCCGTACCAGATTTTGTCTTGATCATGTAGCCATTTCTTTGCTGCATGAATCACTCCTTCATCATCTTCAAACCTTGTCCCACGGAGTGCATCTTTAAGTGGACCAAATAGATGAAAATCAGAGGGTGCCAAATCGGGACTATAGGTTGGATGGGGTAGTACAGTCCAGCCCAATTTGGTGATTGCTTCCCGTGTTGCCAGACTTGTTTGAGGTCGCGCATTGTCGTGAAGGAGAAGCAGGTTTGCTGGATTCTTGTGCGGCCGAACTCTGCGAAAACGTTGATTGAGTTTTTTTTCAATGTCTTAATGTAAGCTTGCGAATTGATTGTCTCTCCTCTTGGCATAACATCCACAAGAATCACACCTTCAATGTCCCAAAAGACAGTAATCATGACCTTTCCAGCTGAAGGAATTGTCTTGAATTTCTTTCTTCGTGGTGATTGCGGATGATGCTACTCCATTGACTGTCTTTTTGTCTCAGGTTCAAAATGATATGCCCAGGTTTCGTCACCTGTAACGGTCTTAGCCAAAAAGTTCTCTCCATCAGCATTGAAACGCTCCAACAATTCAGAAGAAATTGCTTTCCTTTGCAATCGGTGGTCATTTGTGAGACTTCGAGGAACCCATCTTGCGAAAACCTTAGAAAATCCGAGAGTTTTTATAACTGCATTTGCACTACCAATGCTGACTGACAGCTGTAAGGCCAATTGTTGAGTAGTGATTCGCCTATCAGTAAAGAATAATGCCCTCAGCGCATTTCAACATTTCTGCGTTGGTGGCTGTTGCAGGACGACCACAGCGCGGCCGATCAAGCAGCTACGTATCTCCACTTCCTGATTCTTTGATTCTCTGAACCCAGCGACTGACTGTACTCCTGTTGACTGCAAAACTTCCATACACATCACATAGACGCTTGTGAACATTCACAACAGTTTCCTTCTCTGCAACGAGAAATTCTATCACAATTCGCTGTTTATAACCCAAGTTGCTAACACGTTCCATTTCAACGGTTTAGTGCAGCCGTATTATTTGGCCTGTTGTAGTGCAATTTAGTGCACACAATTGGCACATGCCATATTTGAAGTGTGCAAAATTTCATGCTTCTATCTTCATTATTAGCTGAGAAAAACGATGTGGTGCATTACTTTCTGAACGCCCCTCGTAGGTTTTGCAGCAACGTTTACATATGATCGTATAAATGACATTGCACGACTCACACGTGAAGCTACTGGTGATGGTGTACGTAGCCTCAGGAAAAGACAACTTGTGGGTTGAGATGACTGTAACTGTCTTTTTTCTCTTGTTGATGTGATCACTGGCCCAAGACAGTATACATGTTGTTAGATGTGTAGTGCGAGCGTATGATGAATTGAGTGTGGGTGCGAATGAAGGCGCGAATGTGTTTAGGCTCGTATAGATGTAGATCCTGCAACCCATACTCTCACATGCAGTAATCAAGGATGCTTTGACACTGCAGGCATGTTTCAAGACATTTATTGACGGGAACACACATAGTATCAACAGGAACAGTCAGTGTAACAAGGTCATGCTGACCTGACATCGATAGGTATACATTTGGCATTCAAAAAGGTAAACATCAGAATAGACGTGCATGGTCAATAGCAAAGTTCTTCAGTAATGACAGTTCGTAGCGTCGCCCTTGGCGTCTCTGACTAAACGCGTCAGATGCCTTAGTCACTTGGACACATAGGTGCAACTTGGCACTCCCCGCCAATTGCACATATCAGGCTGTAGTATAACAGCCGAAAGCACAGGCCTCGTTCTGACGTCGGCCGTGTACTTCTGTTAAATAGGTTATCATCAACCCTGCAGTAATACTTATTGTAGATATGAACTCCGCCAATCTGCGGCTCCCACAATATATCTTCGTCACTGGATTTCTGGACAATATAAGACTAACAGTCTTGGATGGCTACCTCGAGCACAAATATAAAAGTTCTGAAATGGCGGATCAGTGAGCTGCTGTTCACCCTAGGTAATCCTTTACATGTTCTGCCACCGAAAAGCGTAATAATGCATAAAGGTCGGTATTACCTGGAAAATGAATCCTCAGAACTAAACAAGGAATTCTGTCGTCATCCCGACGCACAGAGATTCACTGGGGAAAACTGCCATAGCAGTTACTTCGAAGATTCTCCCCGAAAAACAATGGACTCTTGGTCCCTTCAGAAAAACAGGACCTCCCGGCCTCCCGGAAGTATATCTCACTCCCGCTTAAAAAACCTTCCCATAGGCCTACGCCGAACTGTCAACCTCTGACCCTAAAGGTCAAACACAATGAATGAATAAACAAGGGAAGACAACCCCTAATCAACCTGACATCGCAGGTAAAGACACAATTATTCTTATGATACAAACATAAGCAAATAACTTGACAGATGACTCCGTCGAAAATGACAGCAACATTACTACCACCCCCCTGTAAAAAAAAAAATGCAATTTTTTTTTTTAATATGTTCATGAGCAAGATAGCACCAGTATCACTTCTGTGCTCATGCAAACAATGAACCTAATATCAGGTACAATAGAAGAGGGTACAAATCATCTCCCAACATAGGAGAAAATATTTCCTTTAAGCCAAACAAACTAAGGGATACCATTCACGAAACCTAAGTTGCTGGCAATACCAATCATATATCAAACATTACTAAATAATATAATCATAGCAATATACAAATGTCAATGCTATTTTAGCAACATATCACTGATGGATGGACAAAATGAAATTTGTTAAATTATCTAAACATCATCCAAATACATTTGTATTACAACATATTATGATATTAAGGACAGACCTAAGTCTGAAAATATATCAGGAAAAACTAGGACACAAGATTTAACTGGAATCATGTGGGCATCTAGACAATATGTCCGCCATCACATTATCCGAACCACGGATAGCTCGCACCGTGAAATGGAAAGGCTGAAGAGCAATAGCATAACGAGTAGATCTCGAGCTCTTCAAATCCTTACTTTGCATAGCCGTAAGAGCTTTTTGGTCGGTTTCCATAAAGAAATGCGCGCCCAGAAGGAACCTTTGTAGCTTAAGAATGGACCAAACCATAGCCAACAATTCACGGTCCAAAACCGAGTAATTCCTTTCTGCCGCATTCAGCTTCCTAGAAATATACATTACAGGATGCAGAGTTCCTGAATATTCCTGCATTAGTGCCGCTCCAATGCCAGTGGAAGAGGCATCACTACGAAGGACAAAAGTCTTATCAATCGTCGGTAGTCTTAAGATAGGATGAGATGAGAACAAATTCTTAACCTGATCCAATGAAGATTGGCATTCTTGGGACCAACGCACCATATTAGGAGAACCTTTTTTCAATAACGTTGAAAGTGGTGCCATAATGGAGGACAGATTCTCAATGAATCTTCCATAGAATTGTATCAATCCCAAGAGACTACGCACTTGCTTTTTTGTCTTCGGAACCGAGATATTTAATATCTTTGAAATGTTTTGGTCCTCTGTCTTCAACAGACCATGACCAACTCGATGACCTAGGAAGGAAATTTCACTAAACCCAACAAAAGCTTTAGAGGGTTTAGCAGTCAAACTATGCTCACGTAGAGTAGATAGCAATTCCTTCAGACCCACATAGTGTTCTTCCCAAGTATCGCTGAAAAGACAGATGTCGTCTAAATATGCAATGACATCTGCACGATCTGATAGAATTCGTCGCATCATGCGTACGAAAGTCGCTGGGGCGTTCATAAGCCCGAAAGGCATAAAATTCCATTGAAACAGACCCCTAGGTGTCGAAAAAGCAGTGAGAGGTTTGGCGTGTTCCGTCAGTGGGACTTGCCAATAACCTTTCGACAAGTCTAGTTTAGTAAAGAATTTAGCTTTAGAAAGTCTAATAAGTAGATCATCTAATAACGGCATAGGTTCAGCATCGAACTTCGTAACTTGATTTAATTTGCGATAATCAACGCAAAGACGTATGTTATTGTCTTTCTTTCGAACAATAACTATCGACGAAGAATAAGCTGAAGTGGATGGTTCAATTATTTGTAGTTGAATCATTTCATCCAATTCTTTCTCGACTTGTGCTTGAAAATGAATAGGTATTGGGTATGGTCTTACTCTGATCGGATTACGATCAGTAAGTATGATGTCATGTTCTATGACATCTGTGTGTCCAGGAATGTCGGTAAGGACATCCTGATATGATTGTAACGTAGAGGATACTTGACGCTGTTCCTCAAAAGACAAGTTGGAAGAGATTGTAACGTTTCTCCACGATTCCGTTGAAGTAAGTGGAATCGCAGGAAGAGGTAAATTCACGTCAGAAAAAATAGTTTCCTCATCCTGTATAACGGACAGGGATGAGATGTGACCATGTTGGACTGGAGAGTCGTCCGTCGCCTGGAAAATAGGCTGCAAATAGTCTGGACGTTCAATAAACTCTGTTAGCATATTTATATGGAAGGTTTTATGCCTTCCATCCACATCGACAATATAGTCGACATCAGAAATTTTCGAGACTATAGTGTATGGACCCTTCCAAGAAATGAGAAGTCTATTCTCTCTTGAGGGCAGTAAGACATATGCTTTGTCTCCAGGACAAAGTTGACGTAGGCGTCTTTTCTTGTTAGCAAATCGCCTAGCTTTTTCTTTCGCAAATTCGGAAGATGAAGTTGCTAACCTGCACGATTCGATAATCTTTTCTCTAAGAGCTATAACATATTCATATGACGATTGTGTATCATCGTCAATATCATCGGAAGTTATCAAATCGTGTAACAAGGACATTGGCCCGCGCGGTTGCGCGCCAAAGACAAGTTCGAAAGGAGAAAACCCTGTATGCTCGTTGGGAACCTCTCTATAGGCAAAGAGGACTGCAGGTAAAACCCTGTCCCAATCTTCAGGATGATCCTCCGTTATCTTGCCAAGTAAGTTCTTTAGTGTCCTGTTAAGACGTTCTACCAATCCATTGGACATTGGATGATAAATACTACTGAGAGACCTTTTAATGTCTAGCGTAGCCATTACCTGAGACATAACGTCCGAAATTAACTGAGTGCCGTGATCCGACAGTATTTCTCCGGGGAATCCCAGACGAGAAAATACGAGCCAAAGAGCATCAGCGATATCGACAGTTGATATGCTCTTCAGAGGAATAGCCTCTGGCCAACGCGTGCACATGTCCACGCAAGTGAGGATAAATTGGTGTCCTCTGGCTGACTTAATTTTGAACGGACCAATGATGTCTATAGCCATTTTCTGAAACGGCCGAATCGGAATATCTGCAGCCTGAATAGGAGCAGCATGTCTCGGACCCCTAGACTTGACCTCTTGACAAATTTTGCAAGATCGGCAATAAATTCGGATGTCTTTATTCACGAATGGCCAAAAAAGACGCAAGGACTCTAGTTTTAGTTCTGGAAAAACCCATGTGTCCAGCACACTGAGAATCGTGTGCATGCCGAAGAATTAAGGCTCTCATACACTTAGGCACAAGAATTTGCGAATGCATAGACTTGTCCGAGTGTTGTACCATTCGTACCAATATACCATTCTTCATAGTAATATACGATTTGTGATTCGTATTTTGATTGGGATCCCCTTTCTTTGCAAGAAGGAAGTATTTCTTCAAAGAAGGATCCTCTTCTTGACGTTTAACAAACGAGTCATGGGAAATCACCAAGTGCTCGTCTTGGCTATCAACTTCATTACTATTATCAGATGAAGTTGGGGGATTAAGAGCTTGAGCTCTTGTCATCACTGCATTGACCGTTTGAATGTTTTCTTCTTCCCAACTAGAAATTTGTTGCGGGGTGCATTCCTTAACCCCCATGAATACGACCGATTATAAGATCCGCAATAGGATTAGGAAGAAGACATGCATGGACATCTCCTGTGAAGAAAGGAGTGTCAATCCTAATAATAGCAGTAGGATAACTTTCCATAGTACCACCAAATGTAACACATTTGATTGTTTTTCCAGTGGCACAGCAAGGATCTATCAGAGACTCCTTAACCCCGACGGTAGTACATCCCGAATCGAAAAGTACTGAGACTAGCCTATCATTTATTAGACCTTTATCTAAGATGAGAGATCCTCTCCCATCATGCGCAACTGTAGCAGGTAGAGCAGGAAGAGGGTGACCACAACTTAGCGTAGATACAGTTGATGAGTCAAACAATGTTAAGCATTGGGGGCATTCAGTTGCTCTCCCAAAATCGAAAGCACAACCAGTGATAGCCCTAGAGTTACCACTATCATTTGCTGTATTACAGGCTCCATCAAACTCTTGTTGTGCAGAGTTTGCCTGTTGGTAAGGTCTTTTCTTGTTAAACCTAGGTCTACCTCGATTATCATTTCCCCTGTAATTATTTCGACTATCATTTCCCCTGTAATTATTTCGACTATCATTTCCCCTGTAATTGTGATCATATTGTCTATTGTAATCATCATTCCGGTTTGAATCCCGGTTTCTAAATTCACCATCGTCATAATCTTGACGTCGAGAATGATTACCTCGAAAATTTGAATAATTATTATTTGGATAGCCTTTGCGAAAGTGTCTCAAATTATTACCACTAAAATTACGAGAACTACCATCTTGTCTCCACTGCATAGACGAAGAACCATCATGTGTTGGATTACTCCGCTTCTGAGTGTAATTTTGATTACTTCCCCTATTCCAATTTTGTTGAGCACCCTGAAATTTTTTTCTGAAATTAGGGCCATATGGTGTTGCCGAAGCAGCTGGCAACCCTTCTTTCACTTTAGAATTGCTAACTGTAGCATGGGGATGTGCTGTGGCATACTGACAACAGTATCCTCCATTTCTTTTAAGTTTTTAGGCTTACGCTCATGAAGGAATGCAAGAAAAGAATCATTAACAGATGACAAAACCTTATCTCGCAATAATAAGTCCATTAGACCTTCATATGTTTTCTCAATCTGAGACAACTCAACCCATCGTGTAAATGTACGACGTATCTTTGTAACAAAATCAGAGAAATCTACTCCATTTTCTGGCAACATTGTCCTAAAACGAAGACGATAGTCTTCTTGTTTTAGTTGATATTTTTTTAGTAATGCTGCCCTGACAACATCATAATTAGTCCTCTCATGTTCGTCTATTGTCATAAGAGTAGTCACTGTGTCACCTGTAAAAAATGGCATCAGTTGTTCAACATATTTTTCCTTTTTTATGTTATGCGTATCGCACAAAAATTGGAATCTATCTAGATAATCTGCTACGTCATCCTTTAAAGGATTGAAATGAGGCAATTTAATCCTACTAACAAACTCCCTTGTCGTACTCGAAGTTGTTTGCTGAGCACCCGTACTCGCCAATTTCAATTTCTCTAACTCCAAAGTTGCGAGTTTTTCATCAAGTTCCATCTTCTGTTTTCTTTCCTCATGTTCCATTTTTCTGATTTCAGCCTCAGCTTTCCTCTCCTCTGCAGCAGCTTGAGCTTTCCTCTCCTCTGCAGCAGCTTCTTTGTCTAATCTCTTCTGTTCCGCTTCTTTGTCTAATCTCTTTTGTTCCGCTTCTTTGTCTAATCTCTTTTGTTCAGCTTCAAATCTCCTTTCCTCCACCTGCATCTGCAATTTCTTTTGTTCAGCAGCAATATTAGCTTCTCTGTCTAGCCTTTTTTGTTCCGCCGCAGCTTCTCTTTCTAATCTTTTCTCTTCAGCCTGAGCTTTTTTCTCTTCTGCAGCTAATGCTTTGTCATACTGAGCAACAACCCATTGTTCTAACTGTTGACCAGTCTTATCAAGGGCTCTCCCTTGTGTAATAAAGTAGTCCAATGTAGACATCTTGTCTACTGAGATCAGAAACCTGAAAAAAAAAATTAAATAAATTACCTTATCCCACTTCAATGGGAGACAAGTCTGAAATGCTAGACTTGTATACTCACTTCACTTTATTTTACTGTCTTAGTCTTAGACAAAGACTTTGTATGTTCCTCTTGTTTATAATGTACCCAAAAAAAATCACTTGAGTACCTGTGGAAAAAAAATTCCCTTATATCCCACTCACTATGGGCACAAGTCTTTTTTATAAAGAACTTGAATATGTATTTCACCTTGTCTCAATCTTTGTAGATAACAAGTCTTTTATCAAAGAACTTGTATAAATATCTTATATAATATTATTTAACAAACTCTATATGAAGAGTCTACCTTATCAATAATATCAAAACATGACCAAGTATGTGTATGTAGACTGTGCATGACAGTAATGTAGTACAACCAAAAAAAAAAATACAAAGACAAAGATACAAAACAATACAAATGGCAACACTGTTTTAACCAAAAATGTGTAGAGAAATACACAAGAAAGGAGAGACCTACAGAATACAAACAAAACAAATCGACAATCAAAACTGAAAAACAGACAAAATATTACAAAAACAACGTTAAGTACAATTACATCACAGCTAACATCAATAGCGACCAATTGTCACTAGCAAATTTCCAAATTAAGAAAATTTGCACCTACAAAACGCTTACAGTAAGCCTCGATCAAGTGGCATATTTACCGTAAGACCCACCAACCGAAAAACCCGCAGAAAAATACACAAAAACAGCAGAAGTAACATAAACATATAGCAATCAATTTCAATGTGTTGCAGAACAAGTTCAGTCACAGCTGAAACTAAAATAAATTCCTTGCTCCTTGCGAACACAGAAACGAAATGTCAAACGCGCACTGAACGTCAAATCCACTGTAACATAAAGTGGTATTCACGAACCAAAGTTACTATGACCTTCTCAAATTACGCCTTGCACATTGAATGTTTACTATTTCCACGTACTGTTTACAGACACTTGACCTCCAACAATGTAGCTTGAATGCTCTGACCTAGAAAAGTCTGTTGTTGAATGAAACGTGTAACAACCAGCAGTACTGTTTACAATAGGAACCCGCCTTCTATGCAGTTATGGTCCACGTAGCAAATGCCTAGTTGTTAACTTCAGTACATGTCTTGTTATGCTTTATGTAGCATTATAATATAAATGCTCGTACTGTTTATTTGGGTCAACCGTTGATGACCTATATCTGTCCTGTTGTAGCCAAAACTTGCAAGTGTAGAATTAGCGCTGTGTGTTACGGCTGTCCCGTGTGTAGCTTAGACCCACAGATCAGAAGTGTAATGTGTACTTGTCCTTCTTGTCACTTTCTCGCCAAAACTGGAGACATCATACATGTAACAGCCAACCAGGAATGTAAATTTCTGAATCCATAAATGTCAACAATAATGTCAAATGCTCGCTCTGTTCTTTTTAAACCCACAGATCTGGTCCATCAGAAATGTAAGTTTCTAGGCCACATTGGCGACAAGAAATGTATCATAAGAGCCCACGTAACTGGCCACCAGAAATGTAACTGTCTTTTTTCTCTTGTTGATGTGATCACTGGCCCAAGACAGTATACATGTTGTTAGATGTGTAGTGCGAGCGTATGATGAATTGAGTGTGGGTGCGAATGAAGGCGCGAATGTGTTTAGGCTCGTATAGATGTAGATCCTGCAACCCATACTCTCACATGCAGTAATCAAGGATGCTTTGACACTGCAGGCATGTTTCAAGACATTTATTGACGGGAACACACATAGTATCAACAGGAACAGTCAGTGTAACAAGGTCATGCTGACCTGACATCGATAGGTATACATTTGGCATTCAAAAAGGTAAACATCAGAATAGACGTGCATGGTCAATAGCAAAGTTCTTCAGTAATGACAGTTCGTAGCGTCGCCCTTGGCGTCTCTGACTAAACGCGTCAGATGCCTTAGTCACTTGGACACATAGGTGCAACTTGGCACTCCCCGCCAATTGCACATATCAGGCTGTAGTATAACAGCCGAAAGCACAGGCCTCGTTCTGACGTCGGCCGTGTACTTCTGTTAAATAGGTTATCATCAACCCTGCAGTAATACTTATTGTAGATATGAACTCCGCCAATCTGCGGCTCCCACAATATATCTTCGTCACTGGATTTCTGGACAATATAAGACTAACAGTCTTGGATGGCTACCTCGAGCACAAATATAAAAGTTCTGAAATGGCGGATCAGTGAGCTGCTGTTCACCCTAGGTAATCCTTTACATGTTCTGCCACCGAAAAGCGTAATAATGCATAAAGGTCGGTATTACCTGGAAAATGAATCCTCAGAACTAAACAAGGAATTCTGTCGTCATCCCGACGCACAGAGATTCACTGGGGAAAACTGCCATAGCAGTTACTTCGAAGATTCTCCCCGAAAAACAATGGACTCTTGGTCCCTTCAGAAAAACAGGGCCTCCCGGCTTCCCGGAAGTATATCTCACTCCCGCTTAAAAAACCTTCCCATAGGCCTACGCCGAACTGTCAACCTCTGACCCTAAAGGTCAAACACAATGAATGAATAAACAAGGGAAGACAACCCCTGTCAACCTCTGACCCTAAAGGTCAAACACAATGAATGAATAAACAAGGGAAGACAACCCCTAATCAACCTGACATCGCAGGTAAAGACACAATTATTCTTATGATACAAACATAAGCAAATAACTTGACAGATGACTCCGTCGAAAATGACAGCAACAATGACATATTTGCACGGGTTACATCGTGTCCGACCACAGGGTAGTGTGCTAAAATGAGTGGCATTCTCCTTTGGGAGACGGCTGTGAACAAGAAGATCCTTCAGGTTCTTGTCGCGTCTATATGCCACCAAAGGTGCTTCACCGAATACTTCTTGTGTCCTATCTAGCCTTCACTTTCTTTCCTTTCCCTGACGAAGGCCATGTGGCCGTAACGTTGGCTATTTTCTTTGTCTTTTGTCCTCGTAAGACGAATCACCTTTTTTCGATTTTTTTTTCACACCCATCCATTGTACTACCTCACTTACACTGAGGTTTCTAGAATAAGGACTACCTTGCAATACTATTAACAGGTTTCCTCAGTCTGTGTCTCATATTATCGTCAGCGTCTTCTTTGTGTTCAATTTCTTTCTTTCTACGCTTTTCCACCCTGAAAGAACTTGATATGTTTTAAAAAGAAATCATAAAACAATTAAGTTTTTGCTATCATGTCCAGAAACCCCAATCAAGCCCACGGTTATGGACCATTACCTGAGTGGCCTCAGTTCAAGCACAACGAACAGCTGTACCTCAATATCAGTGTGGCCTCATTCGCTTCTGGGAAGAGCTGGGGTCAGGGGCCACGAGCTCAGCACTGCGCCTTCTGGGACGTTTACCTTCCAAAGCTACTGGCTGAGACAAGTAAGTACCAGGTCAAGATACTATAAGCGTGAGACATTTGACCGTATCATATGATATGTAATTTTTTTCATCATTGACTATACGGGCAGTTTAAAACGTTCGTAATAGAGGAGATATAAATGCCTTTTATTCTGCATTTGTTTTTTAAGTTCGATTCTTTTCGCAGGTAATCGCTTTGTCCATTTGACTGCTCTATTTGATGTTTTAGTATTCTTAACAATAATTATACAAACAACTTTAAACACTTAGAAAGGAGAACTTCCACGTTTCTTTTTGTTTGGTTCTGCTATTTTGTTAAATCAATTCTTTTCAGAATAGAGAATATGTGACACTCAGAACAGAAGCAAAACAGAAGTCCTGGGAAGAATTTGGAGAAAAGCTAGAAAAAGATGCACAAGAAAACCAGAAATTGTTCTATAAGACCCTAAAGAACATGAGGAAGGAAAAACAATGCCCTCTCAAATTTATAAAGGACAAGCAAGGCAAATTGCTTACTGCCCCGAAGGAAGTAATGGGAAGATGGAAAGAATATTTCTCAGAACTCCTGGATGGTGAGCATGGAGAAGCATCAGAAATGATAAACACTAGCACAGAAGAGAAAACCAATGATGGTGAAGATGACATAAAGATGGAAGAACTGAAGGCAGCACTGGAGAAAATCAAGATGGGCAAAGCAGCAGGGCATGATGGTATAACACCAGAAATGGTTAAGTTCATGGGAGCATCAGGCGACCTATTACTCTTAAGGGTTTTACAGGCAGCGTGGTACAACAAGACCATACCAAAGGATTGGGAGATTGCCATCATAACACCAATTTTCAAAAAGGGTGACAATCGACAGTGTGGAAACCATAGAGGCATATCCCTTCTCAGTGTCCCTGGTAAAATCTACTCTAGGATTCTAGAGCAGAGACTCCGACGCCTAGCTGAGCCACAATTGGATGAGGTCCAGTGCGGATTCCGAGCAAACCGAAGTACTCAAGACCTAATCTTCACACTCAGACAGCTGAGTGTCACGTAGGGTTTATATTCATTTAATTTCCTACATTTTCTTCCTATTCTTTCACCAAATTCTCTCTTTATTATCTCTGTATTTCCTTTTTCCTGTATATTTTTCATCCATTCGTTTTGCGTATATTATTTTCATATAATTCGCAAACTTTACCTGTTTTCCTTTCTCTTAAACTGAGAATCGCGCTAGGACGATATTACGTAGATGTCAGGGCTGCAGGGCGTCAGAAGGCGTGATAAGTCGGTTCGCTGAACATAAGACGTAGCAAATCGTCTACATTCTCACCGAGCGCGCGAGTTTCTTCTCGACATAAGTCCCGGTGAGGTGTGATACTTTACATCTGCACCGGTCAGTATCCAGACATTTGTCTGGAAAATCCCAAACTGACACGGCGCTCACTTGGGCCATGGTCAGCTGTAGTGTGAAAACTGCCCTGAAATGGAGTCAGGCTGTCTGGGATTTGAAACTGACACGCGTACATCGTGGTCAGTAGGTGACAGTTACGACACGCGTTAAGCGGACGTAAATGTTGGGAGTAGGGGAGATAATTTCGCTTGGCGAAATAAGTTTGGGCCCTTTGTCTGAATTTTAAGATATTGGCCAAGTTTGAAACTTTAATTTCATTCTCGCTCATAGACTCCACAGTAGATAGGTCGCTCGAAAACAGAATAGCTGTTAGCGAAGATCTCAGTTTGTTTCGGCAATTTGTCGAACTTCTAGACTTCCAGAAATATTTTCAGCATTTTTATTCTTAAGTTGTGCGACTACCTGTAATTCTGTGGTTGAGGTAATTAATATGATAGATATATAGATTTTGTGAGTGTTAAAGTGTTAAATCGCTTAATTCATTTTAATCTATTTCTTTAGCGCAGAAGAGAAATAAAGTGGTAGGCTATTATATTTTCTAGGGAAGCATTCAGTGGAAAGCAGAAATAAATTAAAATTTCTAGCTTATAACGGCAATTGTAGCTATTTATAAATTTAATTTAACTGCTAATACTCAGTCGAGTGTATTTTTCTAAACTAACGTATAAACTCTAGAATCCAGCCTCATGAATGGTGACGGAATACGCACGTGTTCTTAATTTATGAGGATTGCTGATTTTTAAATATAACTTACGTCACGGGAAGTTTAAATGATAAGCAAAGCTCTCTGCTTGCAAGTTTAAATGTAAGTTTTAACCAGTACAGATTCTGTTTATTATATTATATGTGTTATTTTTCCTCCACACAGTGAAAGTTTTGGGGTGACCCTAACTTTACCAGCACCTAGTAGTAGTTTCCATACTTGTGAAGAAATAGACAGTCCTTATTTTGAACCACGTGGGTTTTCTCAAGTAACACTGATCTGACGGTGCAAGTTAGACAGAAATACTAATATCCCTATAAGGGGTTTTCAAAGACTGTAATGATAAATACTGGACCTTGGAGCCAGCACTTAATTTCTTCTAGAAACTCTATATAATTTGCTGCCTGGTGGCGTGAATATTAACAATCATTTCACGACTAGATTATATCTTGTGGACAAATCTGTGGTGTGACTAAAGTGAATCCTATACTGAGGGAAGGCACCGACCTGACATTCATCATTTTTTAGAAACCTACGCTATTGACACTGTGCTCTGCTAACTCCCGCGCCTGGAATAATTGTTAGGTGACTTAATCAGACATTTGAACAAATTTGCATACCCAAGTAGTCGTTCCCGGAGACTCCAAGTTAAATACGTCTTTTGGAACTGGGGACTTCTTGGCAGAAGACTGCATTTTTTTTGAGTCTGTGTGAAAATCTAAAATCAATGTGTTCCAAGAGGCAGCAAGCAAAGTCGTGAGTACAAGTGTGAAAAGCCATGGCGGAATGAATGAGTGTACACTGGTCTGAGTGATATTTTCACTATTATATCTTTGACACCCTGTCGCTGTCCTAAATTTTTTTTTCCAATCTGCATAATTTGTTGCTAAGGCTAGAGTTCTTGTGTTTTTGTCTTAGGTTAAATCAGATTTTTTTTCAAACTCTGTGCATATAATTACGAGATAAAACAAAGAAAAACTCTTAGACTCAAACCCTATGTATCTGTGACTCTGGCGCCATCATCTGTTCTCTTAACGGGGCCGGGCTAAACCTAGAGTTAACACTATAACGGGGCTATCATCCTTGCAACATTTCCTTGATTTTTTATGACTATGTGTATATGTATTTTCCTTGATGTACTTTCTTTGATGTTGTGAGCCGATTTTTCCTGATAATAAAATCGCTCTTGAACTTAATAATCGTGTTTGGTCAGCTCGTTCTAGATAATATATATATCATTGTTATAGTTTTCCCACGTCTGTGTGTGTACCTGTCGTCACGTGTATGTGCGTGCCTGTGAGTGATAGAAATATACGTAATATGTATATTGGTGTAGTCTGTCTGACGCTGTAACAACTGTTGTAGAAGATAGGTGAGAGAGAGAAGAATTCTTTTCGCTTTCAGAGACAGCCACTATATCAAATCTATCATCTCACGTGTGTGGAAATTCTATTACCTTTCACAAACTCTCACTGAGTCTATCACCTATTCAAACCTATTCAGAAGGGACCAAACCTAGTCTTAATTCTCCTATCGGAAATCTACGACACTGAGTGAAAAGGCCCTTGAGTATAAGAGTGAGATGCATCTTTGTTTCATAGATCTGGAAAAGGCGTTTGACAGGGTCCCCTGGAGCAAACTTTGGGACTGTTTGGCAAGGAAGAATATTCCAGCACCTCTGATTCATGCTATACAGAGCTTCTACAAGTCTTGCAGAAATTATGTGAGGACAGCAAACCATAAGTCGGAAGAGTTCAGGACCACCACTGGTGTAAGACAAGGTGATATCCTATCACCTTACCTCTTCATACTCCTTATGGACGATGTCATCAAGGCATGTAAGGAGAGAACAAGAAAGTATTCAGTGGGGTACTGGAAGATGAGACAGGTCTATATTTCGGAGCTGGCATTTGCTGATGATGTTGCCCTGATTGCTAAATCAGAGGCACATCTCCAATCCAACCTGCAAGTCTGGAAGGAAGAGCTGGAGAAGAGAGGGATGGTCATAAGCAGCTCTAAAACAAAATCCATGGTGATATCACGAGAAGAAAGAAAACATCAGATTAAGCTGGGAGAACAGGTCCTGGAGCAGGTCGACCACTTTAAATACCTCGGAGCTATTATAGACCGAAAGGGAGGCATCAAAGAAGAGTTGGCCACTCGAAAAGCAGCAGCTGGGAGACTTTTTCAGGCCATAAATCGAGGATTCCTCAGCAAGAGAGCGGTTGGTAAGAAAACGAAGATGGCTGTATACCGCTCCACCTATGTCCCAGTCTTGACATACGGATGCGAGTCATGGGCAATGACTACAACCCATAAAAGCCAGATCCAAACCTCAGAAATGAGGTATCTGAGGAAGGTGGTTGAAGTAACAAGAAGAGACGTGGTGCGCAACCAGACGATACGTCAAGGCCTTAAATCCTACCCCCTGCAGACCCAAGTGGAGCAGTCCGAATTGAGATGGTTTGGCCATGTCTGCAGAATGGGAGAAGATCAGATACCACGACAAGCATGGGAAACAAAGAGCCAAGGATCCAGACCCCGAGGACGACCCAGAGTCCGCTGGGAGGACAACATTGGACAATCTTTGGGGGATCGAGGACTGGAGTGGAGCCGGGCCAGGAGGAAGACAGCCGATAGGATAGTCTGGCACTCTCTCTTCCAAACCTCTACACCTCACGGTAGAAGGGGAACGACTAAGTAAGTAAGTAATTCTTTTCAGAGTTTATCGACTGTCCTTCTTCATGAGGATTTGCTGGTTAAACAACTCTATACTTTTACTATGCCCTTGTTCCCACTCCATTCATTTCGTCTGAATTGTATACGTTCTTTTTTCGATTCATTTTCCCTTAATCATTCTCTGTAAAAGGAATGTAAGCATACAGCTTCCGGTTTGCCTCATTACATTTCCACAAATGTTCTTGTTTTCTTGCAGACAATATGCTTGATAACAAATGAATCTTATTACTTTCCTTTACGAGATTCTTTCAATGATCACATAATTGCGACATGAAGGGTTCACACAAGGAGAAATAGCTGTAGAAAGAGGGACGAGAGGTCTAGTGATCGCCCGAGTTTATCACCCCCTGAAACTACTGTGCCTGAAGGAACAGTACGAAATAAAAGAACACAAGATTGTCCAAACTGCAGGATAGGCACCGTGCTGGTTGTAGATAAACTGCTGCGGAAAGTACAGGTGGAACAAGAGAGGCAAGGGATAGGACACACAATGAATTAACATGATAGTAGCGTTACAAGCAATGTTTGTTCTGACATCCGCAGGGAAAGAGAAGCAGAGGTGGACCTGAAAAGAAAAAAAAACAGAAGGAAAAGAAATCTGGAGACAAATGAAAGTGATAAGGGAGACGAAAGAAGACTTTGAGTTGATGACACGACAGGAGGACATGGCATGCGTTTGTTGAGAGCCTATGCTCCTTGTGAAGCTGAAGAGTGATGAATAAATGCTTGCATTTAGTGTATTTCTTACTTTATTTTCACTGCTGTTTTCGTGGATCTGTCCTTAAAGAAGATAAGAAGATCTTGCCTTACTTATTTCGTATGTAGGCTTCTTTTCTTTCACTTGTTCAGGCAAGACTTATTTTTCTTTGGTTCTTGGTCGCTGACTGACGAAGCATTAACTGATCATCACCCCAGTTGACCTCGTGCAAGGCAGCAACAAACTGTCTCCACTTTGCTCTATGGATGGCAATCCCTCGTACGCTGCCCAGTTCTGGTTCATTCTTTGCATCTCTTCTTTCACAGTTCTCCGTAAAGTGTTTTTAATGCTTATTTTTTCTGCGTCTCTTTCGCCTTCCTTCTAGAATCCATAGCAAAGCAGAGCTGCTAATGGTGTCAGAGTATCTTCTGAGGATGTATCCCTCTTCTTGGGTCCTTAACCCCTGACTGACAAAGCAGTCAGTGGCCATCACGCCTAGTGGCGTCTTGTAGAGCAGCAACAAACTGTCTCCATTTTGCTCGGTCGGTGGCCATCCTTCAGGCCGTGCTCCAACTCTGGTTCATGCTTTGCATCTCAGCCTCCACTGTTCTCCGCCAGGTTGTCTTTGGTCTGCCTCTCTTTCACCGTCCTTCTGGGGTCCATAGCATGGCAGTTCTGGTGATGGGTCAGGATCCCTTCTGAGGACATGGCCAGCGTATCTTCTGAGTGTCTGAGGATGTGGCCAACCCAGTTTCAGCGTTTACCCGGTATGATGTCCAGTACACCAATAATGTTCGTTCTTCTCATGTTCCCTACCAATTATGAGGACTCTTTTCTTCAAATAGTAATTAAATTGCCGTATTCTGCTTTCTGTTTTGTCAAAGTATCCAACTTTTAAGTCAGTATTGGGATCAGATCAGGTCAAGTATTGTAGATTTATCAAAAAGGGTGGCTTCTGTGGGTCCCCGATATGCTCTGCCTGTCGCATTGATTGTTCAATTTCATATATTACTTTCTGCCTAGCTCTTTACGTGTCCTTCTTACTTTTCCTTCAAGTATGTGTCCTCTGGTGGAGAGGCATGCACCTGTCAACCAGACACAGCGATCCTTCTGTAGTATCACAGAGTAATGCATGTATTCATTTCCTATATTCCCTCGTTTCGGTACCGGGGGATCGCCCCTCCCTTTTCTTAGAGTGCAACGGAGATAAAAAGGCCGAAACACCTGTCTAACCGCGGGGAGGGGGGGGGGGGAGACCCTTCTGATGAATGAATTGCCTGCTATTCAAACGCTCTATACAGAGTTCCCCATTATTCTTCTTGGTCCCATGTCTGGTTCATCTATTCCAATTTTGTGAAGAGATATGCAAATCTCATTATCAATGTCCTGTTTTTCTTTTCTTATTATTTGCATCATTATTTCATTTCTTCATATCACCTTTCTTTTTCTAGCTTACTCTGCTATAAAGTCTTCTTTCACTTTTTATTTAGCTGATCTCATTTCAACAAATGTTTTATCTCTTATTATATGCTCCGTAATTTCATGCAGTTCTTTCCCGCTTTGAGCGGGTCAAAAAATAGGCCATTTGCATAACATTTCATCGAGACATACCGACAATTTACCTGGATGCTCTTGCTAGTAATTGTATATCCAGCCATTAACTTTCCTACGGAAAAGCTGAATAATTCAAGAAATAGAAGACATCTTTAGCATTTTGACTTTTCTATATGATTACAATTTTTTGAGTCATTTCTGGTTCTATGTTAGCTGTATGCCTTGTTTTGCCTCTTCTATACTTCTCGAGAGTTTCAGTTAACCTTATACAGTTTTAACGTGACTAATCTACAGGCATCTAGAGCTTCAGTTAACATTCTAAGTATAAACTTGACTAACCCATGCTCATCTAGAGCTTCAGTTAACATTCTGAGTATAAACTTGACTAAACAATACTCATCTAGAGCTTCAGTTAGCATTCTAAGTAAAAACTTGACTAACACATACTCATCTAGAGTTAATATTCTAAGTTTAAACTTGACTAACCCATACTCATGTAGAGCTTCAAGTTAACATTCTAAGTATAAACTTGACTAACACATACTCATCTAGAGTTAATATTCTAAGTTTAAACTTGACTATATCCATACTCATCTAGAGTTTCAGTCAATATTCTAAGTTTAAACTTGACTATATCCATACTCATCTAGAGTTTCAGTTAATATTCTAAATTTAAACATGACAAATCCGTACTTATTTAGCTTTAATTAATATTCAAAGCTCACACGTCTATTTCTTGCTCCTCTGAATGTTCAAATAATACTCTATGTTCCAGCTTATGAACTACGTCTTTCACAGGCAGTAAAGTATGGATTTAATTATTCTCCAGTTCATTTAATGTCAAAATGTTGAGATAACAAGTTGTTTCTTCTTCTTCTTCTTCTTCCGTCCTTAGCCAAAGACCGACCAAGCAGTCAGAGGCCATCACGCCTTGTGGCGTCTTAAGGGCAACAGCAGATTGATTTTCTCTGTTGTAGTTTCCCATCACGCCTAGCGGCGTCTTTAGGGCAACAACAAATAGATCCATCTGCCGTTGTTTCCGTAATCGGTGTGACAAGCCAACGGGTGATCAGCCCATTGGGCAACAAGTTGTTTGCATAACCATAAAAAAAAACCAGTGAAAAAGAAACCCATCTTTACAATGGCTTACAGCAACCAACGTACCTTATAAATCTCTACTGAAAAGTTTTTTTCCATTCTGACTGCAAAAAAAATTGCATCCCTTTCTGACACAAATCAACACGGTTTTATAATTATTCTGCACCAGCAACAACGGATGACTTAAAGCAACGATCATCAACCTATGGTTCGAGACCTAAATTTAGATCGCGGGAAACATAGCGCTGGGTCAAACTTCCCTTACGTTTCCCAAGCTCAAAGTGTTACGCGGCATACCTTTGGCTGAATTCCTATAATTAATTTTTACTTGATAATGCTGGAATATGGGTCGCCAGCTTCATCAAGTGTGAAATTTGGGTTCGTGGTCGTAAACAGTTGAGAACCACTGAAAGTAAGATCCTGTTTTCACAACCAGTAAATTTACCTTTTCAAATTCTAACAAATGGAGTGTCTTTTTTTTTTTTTAAATAGTGCTTACCATTAAAGTAGAACCTATGAGAGAGACACTGGTGTATTTGCTTTTGAGATTGGTCGTCTTTCTTTTTCTTTTCATTTGCTTTTTCGACTGTTCTGAAAATATTTTGAACCTGTTGTTAGTGCAAGGTAATTCAAATAATTACAACCATGTTTTGTATCTTGGGATGTGTAAAGGCAAATTTTCCAAGAATGCATGATTCAGTACAAGATGTAAGTATGAAATATGAGAGTTTCATTGAGCACACGTTTTTTAGAAGGACCCAGAAGACGTGGTGATAATATGCAACGATTGATGGGGAAAAAGCTAAAGGAAAACACAGAGAAGATGCTCGATTGCGTATGAGAACAGGAGACACAGATGAAAGATGCTAGATTGCATATAAGAGAACATAAGGAAAAGATAGAAGATGCTAGATTGCGTATAAGATAACATAAGGAAAAGAGAGAAGAAGCTACATTGCGTATAACAGAACAAGAGAGTCAAACACAAAACAGATAAAAGACTTAAGGATTTCACGTATAACTCCTGGGGGTGTCTAAGCAGACAAAGAGAAAACAACTGCTATCTCAGGCAATGTCGTAAGTGGTGCATAAACATGCGATTTTGTAAGGCACTGACAACCTAACCATGTAAAACAAACGGCTATAGTAACCCCCACTACAAACACACATGTCAGTTTTTGTGCAGGCTTCCTTCAAAGGCACAAGCTTCTGTGGTGGAACCATGCTTTATAATCAACGAAAAAAGAAACTATGATGACAGTGATGATAAGGAACTGACATTTTTAAACAGACTCGATTGCCTACACTATCTGACACGACACATGTTAATGAGAAGATTAGAGTTTGTGAAGTCCTCTGATACAGAAGATCAGAGTTTGTGAAATTCTCTGATAGAGCTGTATTTGCCAAATTTGCATTGCGCATGGAGTTTTCACAAATATAAGTTAACGAGCGCTTATAGCTGTCAAAACAATGACAGAGGAAGAAGGGAAGCCAAGGGAAGACTTAACATTTCAACATCTGCAGCACATTATGAAGACTAGGATCTAGCTAGGAACTCATTTTGGTGATTCTGAACGAAGCTAAACATTTGTAAAGGTTTTGAAAAATAATTTCAACTTTTGACTACTTCTTGTCAAGGAATATAATTAATGTTTTGACAGAGAATTTTAATTTATGCTTTCACCTTTCAAGGGATGTAATTTATTACCTCTCCCTTTCCAGGAGATAAGAAAAATAATCAGACCACAAAATACATAACTGAAAACATGTAGCTATATGGCATTTAGCAACAGCTTTCTTCACATATTTTAAAATATACATATACAATTTTCTATTTTAATATGTGGTTAACAAGAGTAAAGCGCGAATGACTCTTGCTTACATAGACGTATGAGACGACTAGTATTAAACTTGCCTACCGTCATCAAATAATATCACCTAGCTCGGCAGCGTTGGCGTAGCTGGCGAGTCCATTTTAGGGCAAGTCCTTTTCAGGGCTTAATGCTAGCTGATAGATAATGTTAGTCCTTTTCAGAACTTAGTATCTATCAACGCTGATCGGACTAGTAGTCCTTTTCAGGGCTACTTCATGTTAGCTGATAGATACTAGTAGCCCTTTTCAGGGCTTAGAGTTTATCAAGACAGCACTTAGTTACAGAGTCACTTATTTTTGAGTGGCTAATTGCGATCTGATTAGCCACCGGACTTAAGTCTAGGCTGAAAGGGCGTGCTTCGCCACAAGAAGGCATAACACGCCCCCAAAAAAAGCTGTCCTGGTAATGCAGGGGTATGCGGCAATGACAGAGCTGACAGACTAGCTTCAAGAACACCCATAGAAGGTGTAGTGGATGTGAGTATGGAAGAGATGCTGAGGGCACTTAATGATCGCCTATTATAGAATGACACTGCCATCGATGAATCATCAAGGCTAAGATTGCTGGAATTTGACATCAAATGTAAGACCAGCAGAGATGGATGTATGAGAGGATGCATCTGACGTGTAAATAACCAGCATGCAACAGGAACAATAAGTATTCATAACCTTCGACATTTGCAGAGGGAAACTGAGCACCAATGGGCTTGCCCGGAGGGCAATGACGTCGATTCTATCAAGAATACCAATAAGAATAGACGACCAAGAAAACTGTATAAATAGACTGGCGTGATATTTTTTCTCATTAAACCATTCGTTTTTTATGTTACTTTTTATGGCGTTTTTTCTCATTTTTGGTGAGTCTCGACTCAGTCATCCAAGTCACAAGATCCATCAGCTATATTAGAGTGCATGTCCAAATGTAAAATACCTCTTGGGCTGGCGTAGACTTGGTCATTACTAACCATTTTGCACGAGCTACCAAAATTAAAACTAACAGCTGCGATTGGCTGTTACATCTGAGCATGCGTGTGTGTTGTTTGACCTCTTATCTGATGATCGACGCAGCATGCACTGGTCTGGTTTTCTGATCGTAGAGCCTGACAAACACTTAGGTAAGTCCAAAGCATGTGTGGCAATGATACGATTATGACTACAGTGTGTTTAAAGACAGTCATACAATTTTGCAATGTTTTTTTGCTGTGTGAAAAAAATGTGTATTGTTTGAACTAAACATTGCTTGTCGCTTGCTTTGTGAAATCTAAACAGTTATTAATCACTTGATGATCACGTGTACTAATGATTGTATATGCCAAAGTTCATAATAATCTATTTTATACCTCTGCCACTTAAAAAATATATATATATGTTATTCCACACGTATATTTTTAGTGGTTTAAATATCATAGTGTCTTTTCTTCACGTGTTTTTTCAGTGTTTCATTTCTCATAGTGTTTTTTTTTCTTGCCTTGCGTCCTCCGTGTTACATTTCTCTTAGTGTTTTTTTCGTCACGTGCATTCTCATTGTTTCAAAGTGACTTCTCTCTATGTGTATTCTCAGCGTGGCAGTTCTCAAAGTGTCTTTTCTTCACGTTTATTCGCGGTGTTTTAACTGTTACAGAGTCTTCTCTCGACGTGTATTCTCATAGTTTAGCTTCTCGAAGTGTCTTTTTTCACGTAAGATCTCAGTGTTTTAACTGTCACGGAGTCTTCTCTTCACGTGCATTCTCATAGTTTAAACTCTCATGTGCGTTCTCACTGTTTAAGTTCTCAAAGTCTCTTTTTCCCACGTGTTCATCGACCATAATCTCTTTCCTATCATTGCGGGTAAATTACTATCTAATATTAGCATGGATTTAGATGTACATTTTTCCACTGGTGGAAGTTTTTTGTAGACAAAGGAATAATTAAACATCTGCATGTGATCAGATTCTACTAATATAAAAATTAAGCATGTTCCTGGCTACCTCATCGTGTAGAAATAATTGCTCGGGAAAAGAAAAAAACGCTGCAAGCATGCATGACATTCTTTGGCTCCGACTTTCAGCAGAGAGGATGCCTGCAGTGATTGTTGCATGCTATGTAATAAACGTAAAAGGCATATGAATATGATTAACTATCGAAATACGCAGCTTCTTAACTATTTATATTGTTTAACTCTTGTCTCTCCTTGAGTAAGAGTTGCAGTAAAGTTTTGTTTTCGTAAATACCTACAACACAGGTCCCCCCTTCTACCGTGACGTGTAGAGGTTTGGAAGAGAGAACGCCAGACTATTCTATCGGCTGTCTTCCTCCTGGCTTGGTTCCATTCTAGTCCTCGGTCCTTCAAAGATTGTCTAATGTTGTCCTCCCAGCGGACTCTGGGTCGTCCTGGAGGTCTGGATCACTGGCTCTTAGTATACCATGCTTGTCGTGGTAGCCGATTTTCTCCCATTCTGCAGACATGGCCAAACCATCTTATTTGGGAATTACTTACTTACTTACTTACTTAGTCGTTCTCCTTCTACCGTGAGGTGTAGAGGTAAAAGGTAAAGGAACCCGTTACACGCCCATTGAGGCATATTGGGAATATGGTGTTAGGCCCATATTATCTTGACCGTCGGCACACTAGGGGTGATGTGGTCGGCATCACGCCGGCCGCCTTAACCTTCCAAGAGTTGCTCTGGTACCCATTTGGGGCTGGGTCGACCCAGGAGCCGTTTGTGGCCTAAAAAATTCCCACCTCATCTGGGGATCGAACCATAGACCACTGCGCTAGGAAGCCAGTGCACTAACCACTATGCTACCGCGGCTCCCTGCACGGGCCTATATTATAACAGTCCCCTCTATATTACAAAGCGTTCTCCTTCAGCAAATCACTACTTCGTAGATTTTAATGTATGATCGTAAACATTTTAACATTCCTCTTATTATATCGTTAATAATGTTAACTTTCCTTCGACCATTCTGTTGTTAACTTTTTCTTTCATTATTATTTTCCTTTGCGCTCCTCACTGAGTATGAAGCGACTACTCAGCTAATCCCCTTGCCAAGAATACTGTATCAAGAAGTCACATGCCAAGGCAGCCGTCGTTTCTGTGAAAATTAGTTTTTCATGATGAGGTTGCCAGTGTAAGGTACAATCTCATATTAGTCGCCTTGTACGACATGCTTGAGGGTAAAATACTCTCTGTTCCTCTTCAGATACACCCCCCCCCGCCCCTGGAACTACACGAAGCTCTTAATTTATCGTCTTTCTACTAATAATTATCTCATTCATTACGATAGCTTATTATAGTACTATACTCTCTCTATATATATACATAGTGTCAATCGATATATCTGAATTTTCCCTTATTTCTACCCCTTCATACACAATCTAATTATATCTCTGCCAAAATCAACGTGTTCCTTATTGTTTTCTCTTACAGCGGATATCAGTGAAGCTGAAAAAGAATGGAAGGAGCAGTTCTACGAATGGAAAACTCACTATATGGTCGACTGGAAAAATCAGTTTGATCATTTTTTGAATAACTACCAGAGAAGAACGGGCGCGTGCGGCGGGGGAATCCCCTGACGTCACACAAGAGATGGCATTTACTTCCAAGATATGTTGTTTTTTTTTTTTAATATGTTCAATAAATGCTCACACGTTGTGTTTTTTTATATTTTTTTTTTACAGGATGATGTGAATAAGTAAATGTAATAGTGAAGATAAAAGTCTTTGTGATGTTTTAGTAAAATGTGATCGATTTGTGTTAGCGAGTTAGTAATAGTTATGTACTGACATGTTAGTGAACGTTGGACAATTATATGACGATATGTTTGTGAAAGTTGGACAATTGGTGTTGATATAATATTGAAAGTTTCATTGAAAGTTGGACAATTGGTGTTGATATAATGTTGAAAGTTTCATTGAAAGTTGGACAAGTATGTGATGATATGGTATTGCTGAAAACTCAAAAAGGTATGTGATGATATGGTATTGCTGAAAACTCAAAAAGGTATGTGATGATACCGTACTTATTCTTCCTCTTCTTCTTCTTTTTTCTTCTTCTTCTTCTTCGTTCACTTTCAAGCAACCACCATCTATCTTTCTTCTGAAGCTGTCAGTTCGCCTCAGGCTTCTCTCATCACCATACAGGTTCTTCCTCAACTGAGTTGGAGAAGGCGACGCTGCTTCTCTGGTGTAGCCGATAGTTTTGGAGTACGAGTACCGTACTGAAAGTTGAACATGTATGGGTTGATGAGTTACTGGAAGCATCACTAAAATTTGGATATGTATAGGTTGATGAGTTACTTAAAGCATCACTGAAAGTTGGATATGTATAGGTTGATGAGTTACTGGAAGCATCACTGAAAGTTGGATATGTATAGGTTGATGAGTTACTGGAAGCATCACTAAAACTTGGATATGTATAGGTTGATGAGTTACTGGAAGCATCACTGAAAGTTGGATATGTATAGGTTGATGAGTTACTGGAAGCATCACTGAAAGTTGGATATGTATAGGTTGATGAGTTACTGGAAGCATCACTGAAAGTTGGATATGTATAGGTTGATGAGTTACTGGAAGCATCACTGAAAGTTGGATATGTATAGGTTGATGAGTTACTGGAAGCATCACTGAAAGAAGATCACTGATGAGTTACTGGAAGCATCACTGAAAGTTGGATATGTATAGGTTGATGAGTTACTGGAAGCATCACTGAAAGTTGGATATGTATAGGTTGATGAGTTACTGGAAGCATCACTGAAAGTTGGATATGTATAGGTTGATGAGTTACTGGAAGCATCACTGAAAGTTGGATATGTATAGGTTGATGAGTTACTGGAAGCATCACTGAAAGTTGGATATGTATAGGTTGATGAGTTACTGGAAGCATCACTGAAAGTTGGATATGTATAGGTTGATGAGTTAGAAAATATTAGTGAAAGTTGGTCAATTATGTGTTGATCATTTACTGGAGGTTGATGAATTATGTGTTGATGCATTACTGAAGGTTGATAAATAATGTGTAGACACATTACTGAAGGTTGATCAATTATTTCTTGATGCATTATTGAAGGTTGATCAATTATGTGTTGGTCATTTACTGAAGGTTGATCAAGCATGTGTTGATACATTACTGACAGTTGAACAACTATGTATTGATGAATTAATGAAAGTTAAACAATTACATGTTGATGAGTTAATAGAACTTGGACAATTATGTGTTCATACATTACTTAAAGTTGAACATTTATGTCTTTTTATATATTAAAAAAAGTGGCCATTTATGTGTTGATATGTTACTGAAAGCTGGACAATTATTTGTTGATATGTTCCTGAAACGTGGACATATGTGTGTTTTGTACTTTACTTAAATTTCGACATTTGTGTGCTGATATGTTACTGAAAGTTAGACATTTATAAGTTGATACGTTACCGATAGTTGGACACATACGTGTTAATATGATGCTGAAAGTTGTACATATGTGTGTTGATACGTTACCGACAGTTGGACATTTTTATGTTAATATGCTACTGAAAGTTGGACATTAATGTGTTGATACGTTACTGAAAGTTGGACATTTATGTGCTGATACGTTACCGACAGTTGGACATTTATGTGTTAATATGATGCTGAAAGTTGTACATTTATGTGTTGATACGTTACCGACCGTTGGACATATTTGTGTTAATATGCTACTGAAAGTTGGACATTAATGTGATGATACATTACATTCAGCTGGACATATATATATATATGTGTGTTAATTAGCTACTGAAAGTTGGACATTAATATGTTGATACGTTACCGACAGATGGACATATATGTTTTAATATGTTACTGAAAGTTAGACCTTTATATGTTGATACGTTACCGACAGTTGGACATATATGTGTTAATATGCTACTAAAAGTTGGACATGTTTGTGTTGATACGTTACCGACAGTTGAACATAGATATGTTAATATGCTACTGAAAGTTGGACATTTATGTGTTGTTACTTTACTGAACGTTGGACAATTATACGTTGATACGCGACTGAATGTTGGACATTATGTGTTGATATGTTACTGAAAGTTGGACAATTGTGTGTTGATACGTTTCTGAAATTTTGAGAATTATATGTTGATAAATTACTGACTGTTGGACATTATATGTTGATATGTTGATGAATGTTGGACAATTATGTGTTGAAACACTGAATGTTAGACAATTACGTGTTGATACGTTACTGACAGTTGGACAATTATGTGTTGAAACACTGAATGTTAGACAATTACGTGTTGATACGTTACTGACAGTTGGACAATTATGTGTTGAAACACTGAATGTTAGACAATTACGTGTTGATACGTTACTGACAATTATGTCTTGACATGTTACTGAATGGTGGACATTTGTGTGTTGAAACATTGCTGAATGTTGGTCAATTAGGTATTGATGTGACGCTGAAAATCACACAAATTATATTGATGTTGTACTAAAACAAGCGATGGTAACGGGTTATCAAGAGCGGGACAGTTTCTGTAGGTGAGTTACTGAAAATGAAAAACGTTTGCAACTGTTCTATTGAAAGCAGAATCTTTTACATTTTATTGTTTTTGGTAGTGGGAAAGTGTTTGTTTATGTGCTAACCCAAGCTGAACAATTTGTTTTGTTGTGTTAGATATTGGAGTGACTGAGCAGACGTGTTGCTAAAGGTGGAACTAGTTTGTGTTGACGTGTAATTAAACATGAGGCATTTTGTATTTTTGTCTTACTGAATACGGCAGCTAGAATTTACATGTAATTTAAACAACAGCAAAATTACATTTTTAGTTCCTCGGATAAATCTGAATGTATGAGAAATTAATAATCATCTTCATTTCGTTTTCGTTCCCTATGGAACACGGAGCCACCACCACAGGGATCCCTGGTCCCTTTGCCGGCTGCCGGCAACGAACGCATTCATGTGCTGTTGAAGCAGTGATTTCTGGGAGTCACGCTAGCGTAATGGTTACCACACTGCGCTGGCGATCGGGTGATCCAGGTTCGCGCCCTGGAGAAGACATTTGGAGGAGTGTCTTCGACCGAGACTTGGACTGGATTAATTCGAGTCCTGGCGAAGACATCTGAAGGAGTGCCTTCGACAGGGGACTGGAGTAGCCTGAGCGGCTCCTGAGCACAAACCCTCTGTGGATGGGAAGGAGCGGAGATGGCACGGACATCTGGCTCCTGACCGGGTGGGAAGGAAAGTCCACAGGCTCCCCAGCTTCGCAATGCAATGAAATTTGTTTCATGTCATTGGGGCGAAGGGCTGAAGCCCAAGTTCCGCTGGATAGAATTAAAAAAGCAGTGATTTCTAAAGATCTTTGTTTTACAATATGACGTTGCCAGTTTTTTGCAATACTTTATATTAATCGTCTCTTACGGCCATGCGTGAGGGAGCATGTAGTCCTATTATTTCTTTGTCAATTCAGAGACCCCCCGAGAACTTCATCATCATCAATATCATCATGTCCCCTTTCACAAATTATGGATCACGGATCCGCCACTGCAACTGTACCCTTTGCAGAAAGCCAGCACCCTTTACATTCATGAGCTCTTGCAGCAGTGACCTTGGTATCAATGTATCTTACACGATGAGGCTCTCAGCCTCATGCACAACCTCACTGTTATTCCGCCTTTGATGGAGCATGAGAAATAACTGTTTACTAAACAGTGTGAGTTTATAATACTGTCTCACTTCTGTTTCCCTGTTTAAGTGCTTATTTGTCTTATTTTTTTGTAATACATTTCTTTCCTAATCAGTTAGTGCTGTCGTTTGTATTACATTGTTCCTTCTGTCTTTCTCGGCATCTTATTTCTTTCCCTCTAGTTCTTTCTTTTTTGTATCATACACTTTCTTATCAGTCGTTATGTTTTCTTATATTTCTTTTTTGTTAAATCACAGTAGTAATTATTATCATCATTATTATCATCATTATTATCATCATTATTATCGCTGTCTTATTCATCGTTGTCTTCTCTTCTTATTAATATTATGTACTTCAAGAACATGTTTTCATAACTGCCTTGAACTACTAGTAGCTCACTGGGACTATACATTTATCTATACTTCAAGAACATGTTTTCATAACTGCCTTGAACTACTAGTAGCTCACTGGGACTATACATTTATCTATACTTCAAGAACATGTTTTCATAACTGCCTTGAACTACTAGTAGCTCACTGGGATTATACATTTATCTATACTTTAAGAACATGTTTTCATAACTGCCTTGAACTACTAATAGCTCACTGAGACTATACATTTATCTATACTTCAAGAACATGTTTTCATAACTGCCTTGAACTACTAATAACTCACTTCGACTATACATTTATCTATACTTCAAGAACATGTTTTCATAACTGCCTTGAACTACTAATACCTTACTGGGCCTATACATTTATCTATACTTCAAGAACATATTTTCATAACTGCCTTGAACTACTAATAGCTGACTCTGGGACTATACATTTATCTATACTTCAAGAACATATTTTCATAACTGCCTTGAACTACTAATAGCTCACTGGGCCTATATATTTATCATGCTGTACTGGTCACAGTCCCTTCAGTCACATAGCTAGTCTGCCTAATTTTATTTGTGTCTTACTAAGACTTTCTATCCTTGGATTACCCACTTCTGTTCTTGATCTGCCACGTTGTATTTTAGACTACTACCTTCTATTCCCAGAAGGTTATTTTATGTCCTTGTTCTGTAAGTTGTTTGTTTCTGGAACGTTACTTTCTGCCCTTCATTTGGCAATCTCCGTCCCTGGAGCTCTGAAGCTGTTCCTTCTGTCCTTTTTCTGCCACCTTCCATTTCTGATCGATATCCGTCACCTTCCACTAACGTCTGCTTCTCCATAACTATCAAAACGCACTTCCTCTACAAAGTTCAGAGACGGATCTACCATGAAGCTAATGAAGCTTGAGCTTCAGGGCACTTGTCCAGTTCTCTCTATAAATCTTTTCTTTTCCACCCCCAACATTTTTTTTTATAAAGAGGGTTCCTCCAAGAGTTCAAGCTTCAGAGTCACCAAAATGTAGATCCGCCACTGACAAAATTGTCTCACCCAGCTATCCTAACAACTACAGACATATGTGCATTTTATAATCTTTATTTGACTGAATAACCTGAACGCTCCTGTGATAAACCCTCTGTGGATGGGAAGGAGCGAAGCTCCTGACCGGGTTGGAAGGAAAGTCCTCAGGTTCCCCAGCCTCGCAGTGACATGCCATTGGGCCGAAGGGCTGAAAGCCCAAGTGCCGCTGGTTAAGGGAAAAAAAAAAAATTCATACGACTAGAAAAAGATATCCACATAACCCTAACACTGAGCAACGAAAGAATAATTGAAGGTCAGTCAGGTTTTACACCCGATAATTTATGCCGCACGGCCCTTACTAAGATGGTAGACAACTGGCTCGCAAACGTCAACAATGGCTTCAAATAGATATTTGGCATAACTGGCCACCCCATCTTGACACAGACGTTACAAATCCTAAAATTAGGCTTCATTCGCTTACTATAATTCAATTGTTCCTGAGAGACATTGAACAGGAAGTGTTTCACAACAAATCGATTGCTCCAAGATAAATGTAAGAGTTCCAGGTGGTTCTATTCTGTGGACTCTGCTCGTCGCATTATACATTAACAATTACCTACTACATCTAACAAAGTCAACATGTGATCTCCTAACAAATGACGATACATTCTACACCAGCTACAAGGACTGCACGACACACGAAAAGACTCTCTCTAGCGAGGTGGACAACCTAATCATATGAAACTGTAAGCCAAGTAACACCGCAACAACAAAATTAGCGGTGATTAAAGACTTTTTGGAGTCGCTACCAACAGAAAGTGTAATAAAACAAAGTTCTATGCTTGAGAATTTACTGACATTTAAAATAGCAAACGGCACTTAACTAAACATTAAGCTCCAGAGAAATACCAGCTGACCTAAAGAAACATCGTTTTAGGTCCAGAGACTCTTCTACGCCTCATATACCTAAAAAATAGGTCATCTGTAGCACAGCGCCCCACTATGAGACAGTTACACTGCATCCACCACGAAGGGGCTGTACTCCTTACACAAACCATTAGTATCTATAATCACCGATGTTCGCACGATGCCACATGCAAGCACGAGAAAAGAACCCAGAAAACTATTTCTCTACAGCAAAGCCAATCTGATTCCGGGTATCCAAGCAACCAATTTCCCATCGCATCTACGAAAGTAGCTTGAAACCAGTAGAAGTGGACTACAATTACATCAATTACGTCTGTCCAAACCTAGAATCGACCTGTACAAAAAGAGCCTATCATACTGCGGAGCATATCTATGGGACAGCTTTTCACACCAATAAAAATCCTGGTACCGAATTCTCCTTCAACAAAGCACTTTTGAAATGCAAAATCAAACCAAATACCTACCCTTAAAACAGCGCACCTTTCCAGTACATCAATTGTACATCGGCTTGTCTTTTTTCCTTTGCCTTTTGTGTTTAAAAAAGAAAAGAATAAAAGCTATCGTTTCTGTGTAAATAATGTTCTTTATTTCTATATAGTAATATTTTATTATATTCTGTACGCGAGGCTGAACCAATATTTATTCTGCTTCAGAAGTAAGATATTTTGTTTAAAATATGCAGATGTGGGTGAGAATGCACAAATACATTTGTTGGCGCACTAATACGTTACTCTACTGAACAACGATGTTTAAAAAAAGTAATTTTTCAAGTTTTGGAGATGTGTGAAAGAACGTTTTTAATACATTTATTTACTGCTGATACATATGAAAGTGTACAAATCAACTGTTTATGATTCAGCCACAGGTGTGAATGCTCGGGGTCAGTATGATAATTTAAGATTAAGGGCAGAATGTTAGATAAACCTACGTGCTGAATTCTCACCACCTGTAAAATAAAACTTGTTCGTTTGCTCTCTGTTCGTGGTGTTTCACTTTCTATCCTCTGTCTACCAGGTTTTTTTTTAAGTTTTGACAACTTTCAATATCTTCAGAAGCTACATTTAAATATTCGTTTTTGGTGTGCAAACACTGACAACAAACTTTGAAATGTAATATTCATTGTGATTGTTAAGAAACAAATAAGAAAAACCAAGGAACCAGATTTTTCAAGTTTCCCTAATGTTAATTACGTGATATTATGGCTTTCTTGAATTTCGCCACTGTTCTAAGCATTTTAAGGTTATAGACTTACCTTAACCTCACAAGCCGTGACTCAAGTATACACGATTAATCTGTATGGTGGGAGAAATACATTTGTGGTCATTCTTAGACTGAACGAAAAGAGAGTGGGTTTATTGGTTTGGATATTTTCGTTGATCGTCAATTATTTGTGAAATAAAGCACCACTGCGGCCACGTTTACCGCATAGAAGGTGGTTCATCCCCAAAGATATTTTCTATTGACAACTGGCAGCTAGATAAACAACAGCCAAGCGACCGCAGCTGAGGTTTAAAGGTGTGTGCAAGAGATATGAAAGCACTGGACGTAAATCCAGCACACTGGGAGGACAAACCTGACGATAGCATCAAGTGGACATGCTTCCTTCAGTGCAGCCTCAGATTAACAGAAAGGGAGCTTTTACAACAAGCAGACGAGAAAAGAAACAAGTTGAAAGAAACATCAGGGAAAATAAAGCTGAGGCCTATCACTACACGGGCGTACCATCCTTGTAGTCAGCTGTATATAGTGTGATTTGCTTCCGTAGCTAGGCGGTGGTGCCGTCGGAAGGTCCTGGGTTCAATTCTCTAGTGTACCACTCACTTTTGTTGTTTTTTTCTGTTGTCTAGTTTTCTACTTCTTTATTTCTCACGAGTGCCTGAAAACATACCTTTATGTGTTTAATATGTATTTATGTCTGGAGGAAGCTATTACTAATGTACCACTTCAAATTTTCGGATATGTTTTGTGACAATGTTTTGTTTTCGCTTCTTATTGTTGGTGTTTTATAAAACGTAACGCTAGTCGCTTAGCAAATACTGCTGTAGGTAAGTAAAACGTTAGAGACTTCGCAATGTCAGGAATTAAGGTTAACAGCTGGGAGATAATCTGGACTTCTCTCCACAGGGGTTTCTAACATACATTCCTTAAGGGTTTTGCATCATATAAACCGCTGGCGACAACCTTAATATTCTTGTGCCCCAACCTGTATTTGTTGTATCGAGGGAACATCGTTCAGCAAGATGAAACTGAGTAAATCGTATCTGAAGTCTACGCCGGCATAAGAAAGACTTCAAACATTTATTACTCTGTCAATTATTTATATTATTTAGCTGCGGAAGAATCATTGTTCACTATAGATTACGCTTCTATGCTTTCGTGCCAATCTTTGCGTGCTCCTGATTTACTTCTGAAGGAAAATGGAAATGAAAGAAGTGTCCACAGGAGAATTAGTGATGTCATCAGTGCATGAAGCAGAAAGAGCCCAACATAATTATTTCCGTCCATGTTTTGCGGGTTCGTTGCTCTTTATAAATAATGTCTTAATTTGGAGGACAGTTCTACATGTTGATGGAATGTTAACACGTGACTTCCTTTCATTAAGACACGCAAATTTTACTATCCTTGTGTTGTTTGTTTGTTTCTTTTCACTCATTGAAAAATGATGCTCTGCGCATTAATTGCTTATTTTGCCAAACTGGTGTTCTGTTGTGGTTTTTATTAATTTTTTAAGCGGTCATAAAAAAGAAATTGAAGCTGAAGATTTATCCATTGTGATAACCTCACAAAGCGGACGCATTTTAGCCCACTAAATTTGTATCTTTATGAAAGCAAAATAATAAATTAAACGTATAAATCAGTCGTCGGTATTATCTATACAACTTGCCATAAAATGGAAGGAAATAATTAACAAAAAACGAACAGACAATACATGTTTATTCAACAAAACAAATGTAAACGATTGTAAATTAATGTACTAATTTTTTTTAAATATAAATGAAAATGTGCACGTTCTACGAATGCATTTATATTCTTGTCTCTGTTTCTCTCAATCTCTCTCTTCCTCTCTCTACCTCTTTCTTTATATCTATCTATCTATCTATCTATCTATCTATCTATCTATCTATCTATCTATCTATCTATCTATCTATCTATATATCTATCTATCTATCTATCTATCTATCTATCTATCTATCTATCTATCTATCTATCTATCTATCTATCTATCTATCTATCTATCTATCTATCTATCTATCTATCTAACTATCTATCTATCTATCTATCTATCTATCTTTCTATCTATCTATCTATCTATCTATCTATCTATCTATCTATCTATCTATCTATCTATCTATCTCTAGCTCTCTCTATTTATCTTCCTCTCTCTCAAATCTCTCTCTCTCTCAATCACTATCTCTATCTCTCTCTCTCTCAATCACTATCTCTATCTCTCTCTCTCAAATCTCTCTCTCTCAATCACTATCTCTATCTCTCTCTCTATCTATCTCTCTCTCTCTCTCTCTCTCTCTATCTATATATATATATATATATATGATTAGCCTTCATATCCCCAAGGAGCGTAGACCTTCAACAAACCCATGCCTAAGTCTTGCTGCCCTGTGCCACGAGTTCCGTGTTTTTCTACGTCTTCTCCATGTGTTTTTCGGTCTTCCTCCACCTCTCTTACCGCGGCGATTCCGGAACAGTGATTGCCTTGTAATGCTATCGACACGTTTCCTTATTGTGCTCCCTATAAATTGCCAGCACATTCTTCTCATATCTTGTTCCACAGGTTTGTGTCATCAGTACCACACTGGTGACCTTGTGTATCACCTCAATCCTTCCGTTCCACGCAAGCATCCATTTTCTGAAAGGGTGTAGCTTCTTCACTGTTGTTCTTCTTCACATTTCACAGCCATACAAAATGACTCACGTGATATTTGAGTTAGAAATTCTTATTTTGATTTCTTTATATACCAGAATGTTACATTGTCCAGAACCTTCTCTAATTGTAGTCCACTGTTCTATCAGATTTTCCTATTGTCGTAATGTATTCCAGCTTACCTTTCCTCATAATGTGCAAACAGAAAGTTGACTGCTTCCACCTGTGATTTCACATCAGATATAGCTGTAGATCTAGTTCTGATGCTTTTCATTGTGCCAGGTTAGGGCAACGTCCACTCATCAGCTACATCGAATATATCTGATATTCCTACAATACTCCCATCATTTGATGACAAACTATCAATATCAAACAAATCGTCATTGTCAACTATGTTTCCAACTAAGCTTGATATATTCTATTGCGTATGAGGCTCAGAATTTGTAGATATATGAATTTAGAATTTGTAGATGTATGAATCAAGCGTTTGTAGATATTGTGACGGAATTATTGGGTCAATCTCTTCTCCTCTCCGGCAGTAGTCAGTTACATTTGTTGTATGTACTGATTTTCACGGTTTGCCTCCCCTTAGCTCTGCAGTAGTTGTCCAACAGTGGCCAAAACTCAAGAGTAACTGATGTGGGTCTTAAAAGGTGTCTACCTTCGCACAAGATTACTTTTCGCAGAGTTGTAGATAGAATGATAAGGTTCTTCTACCTCCAGGGAGTCTTCACAAGATATTCAGAAAAACGAGAACAATGCTGCATTGGCTGAGCACGTTAACTCTAGTATCTGCCGTAAACTTTTGTGAAGGATAGGGTTATCGTATAATTCGTTAGCTCTTTCAAGCCCCATGCGGAGTTAATTCAGCGAATTCCTCCTATTATTATTGTATAGCTCTGTTTAAGTGTATTTAAGAAATTGTCTGAGACATACGGATATAACACATTAAAAATGATTAAATCAACTTTAAATTTGGATAGATATAAGTAACAAATGTAATAATCAATTAGGTTTTAACAGTAATTAAAAATTGAATAATTTTTTTAACAAAAATTGGCCATCGTCATATGATGTTAATGGGGATTAATATAAGGGGACGTTTCACTGGGCAGCTTTTATTTGGTCACTTAGCTGCTGGGGTTTCTGCTCCTGCTTGTGTTTTGGTTCTTTGCAGATAGGTGACTTGATCGATCGCGTCCTTCGTCGGGATTAAGAGTTACAGCACGTTCCAAGTAGAATATGGAGTAACTACAAAGCTGGTCCCGCGTCTCTAAGACACGGCTGATGATGGTGTCTAACGTCGACTTCAGGCGACTTATACCCTCACTTGTTCCAGAAATAGTACCCTCAACTGGTACCACCAACTAGTATGGCAAAAGAAGAGAAACAAGTACCCTCTGTGTACTGAGTTTCCCGACATATACTTATGTGCCCCCCTCTTTTCATTCCACCATCCTATCTACCTTAGACTTTTATCCTCGCTGTGAATTAATATTAATCCCAGTGGGTGAAAAACTATTTTTACATTTAAAATGAATAGTTTTATATTTAATTTTAGTTGAAAATATTAACAATATAGTTTGACTATGTTTACATTTACATCGGTTGAAAAGGTTGTAAACTTCCATTACAGTTAGAGTGAATATGTTTTTACATTTACACGAGTTGAAATTGTCGAAACTTTCATTACATTTAGAGTGAATATGTTTTACATTTACACTGGTTGAAAAGGTTATTAATATAACAAGTATGTACATCATTTCTTTCATCATTCCCTCCCTGCTCCATATGGAACTTGGAACTACCTCTGCTTTTGGTTCTTTATAAGAAACTCGCAATAAAGCAGTCACCAGCCCTGGCAGTGGTGGTTCATGAAATCATCATTCTACATGCTGAGGTTGCCAGCCTCAAATGACTTGGACATCCACTAGCACTTTTCACGTATTAATATTTGCATGTCAATGTATACGTATTTGTTCACATGTTGATAATGAAAAAATATTGAAATCAAAATGTACAACTTACGCCAATCTTTAGGCTCACAGACTGCTGGCTCAAAGAAATTAAGGCACTTGTAGAGGCCTCTTACACCTGGTCTGTGGTGTTGTTACTTTAGCGATAAGTTACCTCTTTGACTTGTGTTTCAGTACCCTCTGGTTCCGGTTTTCCGTTTTAAAATATTAGAGTTTTCTTGGGCTTTAAGTCCTCAAGACGCTCCAAGAAGGGTCCGGTCCGATAAATGAAAGCTGATTTTAGTCTTAACTCTGGCAAGGTCTGGTTGTCTTCTTGGTACGAGGTAGATTTTCACAGTGCTCTAAACTGGCTAAAGTATCAGGTTATATTCCACTTGTCTACTTTGTTACGATTTAGGTGGGGTCCAATCAGGAATTTGGTTGTTTCTCTATTTCGAACCCCCCGCCAATCATTTCAAAACTTGAATATTTTGTAGGTAATTCAAATTATTTCCAGATGGAAATTTCTGCGCTTTACTGCAAAGGTCATGTCTCACAAATATGGAATGAAAACATCCGATCCTCTCTCGGTAATATTTTCTCAAATACAACACCTTACTTTCATTTAAAGTAATGTCTGTGTAACAAGGTGTACAGGAAATGATTATGTCATTCGTTTCCGCTTAGTGCATGCAGACAGGTCGATAATTTATCGCAGGGAACTCCTAGGTAAACATGACACGCGGTCATTATACGAAAATTGACCTGGCCCATCTTGATTTTACCTGCGTCTTAATCTTAGCAAAGCCGAGAAACGCAAAGCAATCATGATCAATTATCACTAAAGGGAGTGTAAAATTGATAAGAAAATAGCTAATATCTGCTTGATAGCAGAGAAAGAAATGGGCGACCACGGAAATTTCAATAATTTAGTACACACAAAAATGTAAGTAAATACTGCCGGAGAGGAAATGAGATCGACCCAATCATTATGTGATACTGATTACGTGATATTTTCAGTGGTCGGCACATTTTCTTTCTCTGCTGTCAAGCAGATATTTGGTATTTTCATATCATCGTACACTCCCTACAGAAATAAGTCGTGATGTTTGTTTGCCCGCCTGACCTTGTTAAGTGTAGGCGGATGACGCAACATTAATCGACAATCCTGGGATACATATTCTCGTATACCAGACCGCCTGTTTCACATGAAAAATCGCCCAACGAATTTGTTTAATCGCTGATAAGGCGAGTGTGACTTTCTCGTCCAGATGGTAATACAATGAATTGTGTTTACATGGGAGTGCCAGGCGATAAATTATAGACCTATTGGCAAGCATTCGGCAGAATCAACATGACATAATCGCTTCTTGTACGACTAAGTACGAACATATTACTTTAGATAAAAGTAAGGAGTTGTGTTTGTAAATAGTACGGAAATCATATTTGGAAGAAATGACCTTCGCTTTAACGCACAAAAATTTCCTTGTGGAAATATTTTGAATTACCCCACCAAAACACACAGGTTTCGAAACGATTGGAGGGCATTCTAAACATAGGAAGAACAAAATTCATGATTGGACCCTATTTAAATCGTAATAAAGTACTGCAGAGGGAGCGAAGTGTAATATAACCTGTAACTTTCGTCAGTTTAGAACACTTTGAAAATTCATCTCGCGCCAAGAAGACAACCAGACCTTGTCAGAGTTAAGAATAGCAGCAGATTTCATTTACCAGACCGGACCTTGTTTTAGCATCTTGAGGACTTAGAGACCAGGAAAACTCTACTATTTTAACCGGAAAACCGGAATCTGAGGAAACTGTAACACAAAGTCAAAGTGGAAATTTATTGCTAAAATAACAACACCACAGACCAGAGTAAGAGGTATCGTCAAGCTGCCTTAAACTATTTCTCTGAGCCAGCAGTCTGTGAGCCTAAAGATTGGCGTAAGTTGTACATTTTAAATTTTAAGTTTTGCATTATTAACACGTGAAATTATATATATATATATATATATATATATATATATATATATATATATATATATATATATATATATATATATATATATATATATATATATTATATATATATATATATATATATATATATATATATATATATATATATATATATATATATATATTGACATGCGAATATTAATATGTGAAAATTACTAAGTGGATGTCCACGTCATTTGAGGCTGGCAACATCAGCAATTAGAATGATGATTTCATTAACCACCACCAGGGCTGGTGACTGCTTTATTGCGAGTTTCTCACAGAGAACGAAAAGCAGAGGTAGTTCAAAGTTCCATATGGAGCAGGGAAAGAATGAGGAAAGAAATGATGTACATACTTGTTATATTATTAACCTTTTTTTACCAGTGTAAAGTTAAATATACATCTATTCAATTTAAATGTAAAGAAGGTTTTCCGCTCAATGGGATTAATATTAACTCTCAGCGAGGGTAACAGTTCTGAGACAGATGGGATGGTGGAATAGGAAGAGGGGGACACATAAGTGTGTGTCGGGAAACCCAATACTCAAGAGAGTATTTGATCTCTTGTTTTGTAACACTAGTTAGTGGTACCAGCTGATGGTACTATCTCTAGAACAAGTTAGGGTATAAGTGACCTGAAGTCGACGCCAGACACAATCATCAAACGGGTCTTAGAGACGTGGGACCAGCGTGATAATTACTCCATGACACTTCTTGGAACGTGCTACAACTTTCAAACTTGACCAGTGACGAGTGTGATCCAGTTCTCCATCTACAAAGAACCAAACATCAGCTGGAGAAGAACAGAAAACCTCATTATCAGCTAAGTAGAAACATAAAAGCTGTCAAGTGAACTATCCTATTTTTAACGCCATAACATCACCCAGTGATGATAACTTGTTCTATAAGGAATTATTCATTTTTATAACTGTTAAAACATAATTAGCAAGAGGACATGCATACCATCATAGCTGGCAGACGCTGGAGCTGGGTTGGCCATGTCATCAGAAGAGACCCCGATGCAATCACAAGAACAGCTATGCTATGGATCCCTGAAGGAAAACGAACGAGAGGCCGACCAAAAACAACTTGGCGGAGGACTGTGGAGGCTGAGATGCGAAGAATGAACCAGAGTTGTGGCACTGTACGAAGGATGGCCACCGACCGAGCAAAGTGGAATCAATTTGTTGTTGCCCTACAAGACGCCACCAAGCGTGATGGCCACTGACTGCTTTGACGGTCGGCGGCTAAAGATCAAAGAAGAAGTAGAAAACATAATTGATTATTAAATTTGCTCTTGTATAAAGACAAATCTAAAGTTGATTTAATCATTTTGAATGTACTACATCCGTATGTCTCAGAAAATTTCTTAAATATACTTAAACAGAACTATATAATAATAAGAGAAATTTCGCTAAATTAACTCAGCTGGGGGCTTGAACGTGCTAACGAATTATAAGATAACTATATCCTTCAGAAATGTTGACGGTAAATACTAGAGTTAACATTTGCTCAGCTTCATGCAGCACTGTTTTCGCTTTTCTAAATATCGTGTGAAATTCCCATGAGGTAGAAGCATCATTATCCTTCTACCTACAACTCTGCCAAGAGTAATCTTGTGCGAAGTTAGACACCTTTGAAGACCCACATTAGATACTCTTGAGTTTGGGCCACTGTTGGACCACTACTGCAGAGCTAAGGGGAGGCAACCCGTGACATAAATATGAATCCAGAATTTGTAGATATATAAACCCAGAATTTGAAGGTATATGGACTCTGAATTTGTCCGTATATACACCCAGAATTTGTAGACAGATGAACCCGGAATTTGTAGATACATAAAACCAGAATTTGTAGATAATGTACGCGTTTATGAAGAATTTAGTAGAGTAGATGAACCCGGAATTTGGTCAAATTTGTTTTCTCTAGAGTACATAAAAATACAACCGTGAGAATTTGTAGAGACATGTACGCGATACGTCAAGGCCTAAAATGCCATGCCCCTACAACCCAAGAAGAACAGTCCCAACTAAGATGGTTTGGCCATGTCTGCAGAATGGGAGAAGATACCACGACAATTTGAAACAAAGTCAAGGATCCAGACCCCGAGGACGACCCAGAGTCCGCTGGGAGGACAACATTAGACAATCTTTGAAGGACCGAGGACTAGAATGGAACCAGGCCAGGAGGAAGACAGCCGATAGAATAGTCTGGCGCTCTCTCTTCCAAACCTCTACACCTCACGGTAGAAGGGGAACGACTAAGATTCGTCACAAAAATAGGATAATAACATCAAAACACGTACGAAAAGCTTCTATTGCATGATTAGATATTATTATAAGTCAATTTTAGGTTTTAAAACATGGACTGGATTTAAACGGGTAAGTTTCTTTTTTTATTATTGACAAACCTAAATCAATGCTCTCAGCGTGGATACGGTAATAGTGACAAGATTGAGTCACTGTGTCACAAATAGGACTTCATCATTTAGGTAAGATGAAGGTTGTACCGTCACAGACGCTGTCGTCTGGAAGTGAAGTGTTAGAGACTTCTTCGTCTTCGTGCACTTTCAGACGTGAACTTGAACCAGTTTAATAAAGAAAGCGATATTAAGCTTGACATTGGTGAAATCTCCAGCGTTGACACTCTAAATTTTGAACAAAACCTCGATATCAGCGACTTGGTGAATTTATGGGCTATTTTTTTGCTATTTTAAGGCTACTTTGTACTATTTAAGGCTACTTTATGCTATTTTTGGGCTACTTTGTACTATTTTTTAGTCTACTTTGTGCTATTTGTGGGCGTTTTTGTTTTGACGAATTTAGGCTACTTTTGGCGAATTTTGGCGAAATCTAGGTGCCATCCTTCAACTAATGACACCTAGACGGGACTATAAAAACCTAAATTTAGGTGATTCCACCTAGGAGTGGCAACGCTGGATGTCTCCGTAGAGGTTATCCAGGAATGGTACCAGTGACGGCCATATGTGCTCTCTCTGTCCCTCATACGAGGGACGTTCAGAACGTAATGCACCACATCGTTTTTCTCAGCTAATAATGAAGATAGAAGCATGAAATTTTGCACTCTTTAAATATGGCATGTGCCTATTGTGTGCACCAAATTGCACCGCAACCGGTCAAATAATACGGCTGCCCTAAATCGTTGAAATGGAGCGTGTTAGCAACTTGCGTTATAGGCAGCGAATTGTTATAGAATTTCTCGTCGCAGAGAAGAAAACTGTTGTGAACATTCACAAGCGTCTATGTGAGGTGTATGGAAGTTTTGCAGTCGACAGGAGTACAGTCAGAGAATCAAAGAATCAGGAAGTGGAGATACGGAGCTGCTTGATCGGCCGCGCTGTGGACGTCCTGCCACAGCCACCAACGCAGAATAGTTGAAATGCGCTGAGGGCATTATTCTTACTGATAGCCGAATCACTACTGAACAATTGGCCTTACAGCTGTCAGTCAGCATTGGTAGTGCAAATGCAGTTATAAAAACTCTCGGATTTTCTAAGGTTTGCGCAAGATGGGTTCCTCGAAGTCTCACAAATGACCACCGATTGCAAAGGAAAGCAATTTCTTCTGAATTGTTGGAGCGTTTCAATGCTGATAGAGAGAACTTTTTGGTTAAGATCGTTACAGGTGACGAAACGTGGGCACATCATTTTGAACCTGAGACAAAAAGACAGTCAATGGAGTGGCATCATCCGCAATCACCACGAAGAAAGAAATTCAAGACAATTCCTTCAGCTGGAAAGGTCATGATCACTGTCTTTTGGGACATTGAAGGTGTGATTCTTGTGGACGTTATGCCAAGAGGAGAGACAATCAATTCGCAAGCTTACATTAAGACATTGAAAAAACTCAATCAACGTTTTCGCAGAGTTCGGCCGCACAAGAATCCAGCAGACCTGCTTCTCCTTCACGACAATGCGCGCCCTCACACAAGTCTGGCAACACGGGAAGCAATCACCAAATTGGGTTGGACTGTACTATCCCCCCACCCTACAGTCCCGATTTGGCACCCTCTGATTTTCATCTATTTGGTCCACTTAAAGATGCACTCCGTGGGACAAGGTTTGAAAATGATGAAGGAGTGATTCATGCAGCGAAGAAATGGCTACATGATCAAGACCAAATCTGGTACGGGCTAGGAATACATGCACTTGCTTCGCACTGGCATAAAGCCGTACAAGTTGATGGGGATTACGTTGAATAATACCGATGTTTTCATGACATATCCATGTATATTGTATATAAATTTCATGCTTTTTGAATAAACAGTTCCTGAGAAAAACGATGTGGTGCATTACTTTCTGAACGCCCCTCGTATGTTTGGCACCTTTCCAGCAGATGTCCTGCAATTATTGTATTGGGTTCCACGGCTATATTATGTGATAGTTCCCATGTTTAACATCGTGAATAGAAGGTATCTCAATCATTTGTACGGAGACTGAAGATTACCACTTCTTCACTTCTGCTAAGCTGGTAATATGCATCCTTTTCCTAGCGGCCTGGATGCTCAGTTTCCTATTTGTTTTTGTATCTGCTTCTGATAAATCTCTTCGTCTCTTCGTAAGTTGTTAAAGACTTCACTACACTAGGTCCAGCTTTGTGAGATGGCGTGACCTGTTCCTTTCATCGCTGTCTTTGCCTTCCCTAATTCAAAAGAAGAGTCATGCACCCATTTACACCTGGGTAGACTGGATCGTGACAACACCAGACCAGGTTTTGATCCTGGACACAGATAACTTTGCCGTTAGAGGCGACGCTCTAACCGCTTAGCCAATCGGGTGGTACAAGTCATATAGAGGGGCTTTAAATTATTACTTATAGAAGCATTCAGGCATAAACAAATAAATTATATGTGACAAAAGGCATTATTGATGTTAAGAAGTGAACCCTAATCAGGGACAAAAGACACAGCAAAAGAGATGAATGCAGTCAGCGACTCATAGCTTGACTGCTTGCGTCAGGGTCAGCGAACCAGAGCTGAACAAGACCCTACTCCACCTCCAAGTGGTGGTCCTGAAAACAGGTTGCATCACTGCAGTCTGGCCGAGAGAGTAGGGATCGAAGAGGGAAGGCAAACCCGGTCCCAAAAAATGCCGTGCGGAAGACGGATGTTTCGGGCCGAAAGGCGCATATATCGCAGCTTCGCTGTAAACGGCGACAGAACGCAACCAACGTCCTTTTCAGGACGAACGAGGAAGCAGAAGAAGAAGAAGAAGTAGAAGAAGAACAATAATCAAATTTCATGTCCAGAACAAGATTGCAACTTGTGTATTCGAGGTATCTCTAATGAGACATAGAAAGAATAAGACCATCCCTCCTTCTTGACTGTCGTGAGAGGTGATAAATATAAGGTTCTGGATTGGGCTGGCAACACCATTAGTCAAAATACATTGCTACAGAAACCACAACCACTGTAAGATCACGTGGCTCCTTTAGTGCAGGCTTTATCTAAGACAGGGGTCGGGAACCCGCGGCTCGCGGTCCGCATGCGACTCTTTGAGCCATATCGTGCGGTTCTTGAAAAATTATGTTTATTATTTCAATTTTATATAATATATAAATTACTGAATGAGGGATACCATGAGATTTTTTTTTCATGCGGCTCTTCAATTTTTTTTTTAATGGAGGCAAAATTAAATATGTGGCTCGTTGTCATGGAAACGTTCCCGACCCCTGCTCTAAGAGAACTAGCTGCAGTGGTGATGAGTGAAGAGAGAAAAAAGAAGAAAGTAACAACATAACTGATATTCTTATTTTGACTGATAATTACCAATTATAATTGGTTGCTTATGTCATGCTGATGACATAGGATTAATAATTCGCCTAGGGTACAACTGTGACCACCGTGCACTTATGGGAGTGTATGTGGGGGGGGGAGGGGGAGGGGGAATGGGGATGTATCAATGGTTGCTGTTACACACAATCACATCTCCATCTTTCCAGAGACGTAATGATAACGGTTGAAAAGAATAACAATGGAACGATTTCTTCAATACCATCCAAATAAGTCGCCCAGATTGTTAGGGTTAGAATTAAGGTTAAGGTTCAAGGTTAGGTTTAGGATTCCTAAACTTAACCCCGACCTTTACCCATCACCACTGCGTCTCTAAATTCTTTTTTGAGGCCAGATCGAACACGCAGCCCACTACAACCTTGATAAAATATAGATATATAAAATTCAAATGTAATACAGTTTCCACACGCACTTTAATTACGGATGTATTAAGTATTTTCTGAGCATACGCCTTGCACATATACCTATACGCATATTTCAAAATAGTCGTGTAATTGTCCACTGACTTTCCCCGTCACTCACAAACAGCCAGATCCCTTTCCAAGCCAAGGTACAAATCAAAATCACAGAACTTTTGACAATCTTTCTGTCTTGAAATTTAGCAACCAACAACTTGAAGTAAATCACGTCTACTCAGAGACGAAAATGAACAGAATTCAACTCATTCAGGCATTATTATTTATCAGGCATGGTCATCGCGTATTCACAACAATCCACCAACCAATGGGATTGCTTATAACATATTTGTCTCTCACAGCACTTGTAACCACAAATGGGATCAAGCTCCTTGAGAAGTAACACATGTAAATATGTCCTCAACAGGGCTGTTTAGTCATAGTCGTGGAGTCGATTGTTTTTTTTTAGTGAAGTCGGTAAAAAATGTCTGGAGCTCGACTCTGAATGTTATGCCGTATGATTAGTAAAAACTTTAGTTGGAGTCAGGAATCGGACTTCTAAAATTTCAGGAGTCGGAAAATTTTGTGGCCGACTCCACAACCTGGTTCTCACAAACCAATCTTGACAGTGCCTAAGTTATTACATTCATAGTTCTCGACCCCTGTCACGGTTTGCCTCTCCTTAGCTCTGCAGTAGTGGTCCAACAGTGGCCAAAACTCAAGGTTACTAATGTGGGTCTTCAAAGGTGTCTACCTTCGCACAAGATTACTCTTGGCAGAGTTGTAGATAGAAGGATAATGATGCTTCTGCCTCAAGGGTGTGTTCGCAGGATATTCAGAAAGCGAGAACAATTTCCTCTTATTATTATTTATAGCTCTGTTTAAGTGTATTTAAGAAATTGTCTGAGACATACGGATGTAGTACATTCAAAATGATTAAACCAGCTTCAGAATTTTCTTTATACAAGTAACAAATTTAATAATCAATTATGTTTAACAGTTAAAAAAATAAATATTTGTTTAGAAAAAAGTTTTCATCACAGTGTGATGTTATGGTTTTCGAAAATGGTCACTTCTCTTGGCAGCTTTTAAGTTTTACTTCTTCTTCTTCTTCTTCGATCCTTAACCACCGACCGTCAAAGCAGTCAGTGGCCATCACGCCTAGTGGCGTCTTGTAGGGCAACAACAAATTGATTCCACTTTGCACGGTCGGTGGCCATCCTTCGTACAGTGCCCCAACTATGGTTCATTCTTTTCATCTCAGCCTCCACAGTCCTCCGCCAAGTTGTTTTTGGTCGGCCTCTCTTTCGCTTTCCTTCAGGGGTCCAAAGCATAGCTGTTCTTGTGATGGCATCGGGGTCTCTTCTAAGTTTTACTTAGCTGCCAATAATTGTTTCTGCTCCCGCTGATGTTTGGGTCTTTGCAGATAGATGATTGGATTACGTCGTCCCTGGTCAAGATTTGAGAGCTGCAGCACGTTCCAAGTAGAATAAAGGAGTAACTGCAAAGCTGGTCCCCCGTCTATAAGACCCGTCTGATGATGGTGTCTAGCGTCGACTTCATGCGACTTATACCCTCACTTGTTTCAGAAATAGTAGCCTCAACTGGTACCGCAAAAGAAGAGAAACAAATACCCTCTGATTGAGTTTCCCGACACATACTTATGTGCCCCCTTCTTTTCATTTTACCATCCTATCTATCTCAGAACTTTTACCCTCTCTGAGAATTAATCTTAATCCCATATCCGAAAAACTGTCTTTGCATTTAAAATTAATAGTTTTATATTTAACTTTAGTTGAAAATGTTAACAATATAGTTTGAATATATTTACATTTACATCGGTTGAAAAGGTTGTAAACTTTCATTACATTTAGAGTGAATATGTTTTACATTTACACTGGTTTAAAAGGTTAATAAAATAACAATTATTTACATCATTTCTGTCATCATTCCCTCCCTGCTCCATATGGAACTTGGGACTACCTCTGCTTTTGGTTCTTTGTAAGAAACTCGCAATAAAGCAGTCACCAGCCCTGGCAGTGGGGATTCTCGAAATCATCATTCTAAATGCTGAGCCTCAAATTACATGGAAGTCCACTAGCAATTTTCACATATTAATATTTACATGTCATTACATACGTATTAGTTCACATGTTAATAATGAAAAAATATAGAATTCAAAATGTACAACTTACGCCAATCTTTAGGGTCACAGAATGCTGGCTCAGAGAAATTGTTTAAGGCAGCTTGACGATACCTCTTACACCTGGTCTGGGGTGTTGTTATTTTAGCAATAAGTTCCGACTTTTGACGTGTGTTATGGTTTCCTCAGATTCCGGTTTTCCTTGTCTAAATGGTAGCGTTTTCCTGGGCTCTTAAGTCCTCTATATGCTCCAGCGAAGTCCGGTCTGGCACTACTCTTAACTCTGGCACGGTCTTGTTGTCTTCTTGGCGCGAGTGAATTTTCACAGTGCTTTAACCTAGCTAATATAACAGGTTATATTGCCTGTCTTCTGCATTTGTATGTTACGATGTTACGCAGGGCTCCAATCGGAAGGGGTGTTGTGCCTTCATTCCGAATGTCTGCCAATCGTTATAAACATGCGTGTTTTGTGGGGTAATTTAAATTATTTCCACATGGAAATGTATGCGCGTTACTGCAAAGGTTATATCTCCCAAATATGGAATGAAAACTTCCGATCCTCTCTCTGCAATGTTTTCTCAAATACAACATCTTACTTTCATTAAAAGTAATGTCTCTGTAACAAGGTGTACCGGAAACGATTATGTCATTCTTGTCTGTTCAGAAATGTGTCGCGCAGGCGAGTAATCTAACTACCCGTCGCTTGCGCAAACGAAATTCTTCGTTTACCCATCTGGTCGAGGATGTCCCATCAGCCTTATCAGCTATTAAACAAATTCGCTGGGCGATTTTAGTGCTAATCCGTAGCCTGATGTCGGGTACACCCGATATTTTCCAACATGATTGTTGGTTAATATTATCTTATCCGTCTCCTTTTCCAGCAGGCATGAACGGGTAAACAAACAGACATGACGACTTATCACTGAAAGCAGTGTAAGATGATTTGAAAGAACTAAATATCTGCTGAATAGCAGGGTGTAGAGTGCTAGAATTCCCCAGATATATGTAGAGTGTCTATTTAGAGGTGTGTAGCAGTACTCTACTGGATATGTTGATGTGGAGCTATAAAGTGTTGATGTGTCTTGGTAGTAGCACCACTCAACATGGAGGGTTATCGCCCTCGGACACCAGGGATGATGAGGCAAGATCTTATGGTGTCGTGGTCTGGTTTATGTGTGACGTGTTTATGAAGTCAAGTATCAGATAGGGACGTCACATCAATTCATAAACGTATAAAGTCAATAAATCGCTGAACAGCAAGTGATGTTGTTGGTAACATATATTATACGCCACAACGACGAGATACATGAAGATAATTATGCAGTAACATCACTGGTATAGAACAATAGTCATTACATCATCGACGTAGTCAATACAGCAGGAACAGCAGACAGCATCAATAATAATGGTACATTATATGCCTTCTTAGGATATCATAAACAGCTGTGCATGTAGTCAGGTGGTAAGCTTTCCCTTTCCATCATAGCTAGTAGATATCAAATGGGAGATTAAATCTAGTCTCCTATATTCGACCTCAACAAGACAGGCATGTCTTCTGAGCGTCATATTATCGTCCTCTATGTTCCTTAAACAACAAAGGTATCAAACCTAGATCCATCAATAAAGTTCAGGAAGCAAATGGTCCTTAGGACAGGCATCAATCGATGCGTGACAATATAAGTGGATCGTGAGCTGAGCAAACTTGTCATATCATAGACTCTTCAATAAGGCAGGCTAGGCAAAAATGTCAACATCAAAAGATGGCGATAAAGTTACTCAGCAAAATTCAATTACCTGTTCATCAGGAATTAAATCACATAAATCACATAGGCCTCCAGGCACTTGGAATAACATAGAGATATATCATCTCAAAAGGAACAACAACGATGAGGACTCTTTCCTGAATAATATCAGCAAGGACGCCAGCACAAAAAACTTCGTCCTGCTCACAAGCAAAATCTGCCAAGAGTGAACTGGGCGGAAATCATTCAAACAATGACACAACCTAGGACATGCGCAGAACACGCGAATCGAATACAGCTCAGCTAATATACGGAACGAAGAATGTTCTAAGATGTTCGACTAAAGATTCGAACCTTAAAAGGAAATGACATCTTGAAACATTGCGATTGCCAACTGTTTTCTAAGAACTGACGACCTGAGCGCTCCGTATATGGACATGACTCAAAATCGTTCACACAAACTATCGGCAACTATCGTCACACGATTAGACAACTAGTAGAAATAAAAAAGTGACTACAATTACATGAGTTATTTCCCATGCATTACAAAATTAAATATATAGTCAGAATGCATGGTCAGAATACGTAGTCAGAATATATAGTCAGAATAAGTTGCGACAAGTTTAGCGCAACATTACCGCTACCTCCCGAAAAAAAAAAATGTGGAACATTTTTTTTTTTTTTAAATATCCAAGAGTAAAACCAAAAGCGGTTTAACAACGCACGAATTATGCGAGGATAAGTAATTGCACTGCCTAATATGAGGCTAAATTGACACATAAAGTGTCTGGTGAGAATATTTCTCAACAGATAAAAAATCTGATTCAAAAAATATATCGGGGAGGTGCCACCAACACACACTACACTAGCATGTAAGTACAATATACATATGCACGTGTAATACAATCGTTATCAAATAGCGGTGTCATATACTACTACCGCTTTAAAATGGATGTACACATCTGATAGTGAATATTAAATAGTATATTATCTAAACGTTTAATAATATCATTACATAATGAAATTAAACATAAATGACGATCCAGGACACATCTCCTGTAGTTCCAAGGGTAAATACACAATGTGGAACTCTCCATGTTTGACAACAGAAAGGTAGCTTCTCAGATCATCAATGACATGCTGAAAAAACAACCAATATAATTCTATTTAATAGCATTATTATGTTTCATACTATACAATACATTATTATTAATAATTGTGGCCGGGTAAACTTTCGGCCCTTATATTAACTACTCAGTCTTCCTCTTATATTAAAGATGGGAACAGAAGAAGATGATAACAAAGCACAATAGTATGTGTTCACCTAAAGTGAGGACAGATGTGCTAATGTATTGTAGTAATATAGGTGTGTTATGACTCTGTCGTATATCTAGAAATAGGACAGAAGTATTAGTTGGAATCATGTGGGCATCTAGACAGAATGTCAGCCATCACATTATCCGACCCACGGATAGCTCGTACCGTGAAGTGAAAAGGTTGAAGAGCAATAGCATATCGAGTGGATCTCGAACTCTTCAAGTTCTTAGTCTGAATAGCTGTAAGAGCTTTTTTGATCAGTTTCTAGAATGAAATGTGCGCCCAGGAGGAATCTTTGTAGTTTGAGAATTGACCAAACCATAGCCAACAACTCACGGTCTAAAACCGAGTAGTTCCTCTCTGCCGCATTTAGTTTTCTAGAAATGTACATAACAGGATGCAGAGTTTCAGCATATTCCTGCATAAGTGCTGCTCCGATCCCAGTGGATGAAGCATCACTTCGAAGAACAAAAGTCCTATCAAGAGTAGGTAATCTTAGGATGGGAGGAGAAGAAAATATTTTCTTGATCTGGTCTAAGGAAGATTGACATTCCTGAGACCAACGAACCAGATTAGGCGACCCTTTCTTCAACAAAGTTGAGAGAGGTGCCATGATCGAAGATAGATTCGGGATGAATCTCCCATAGAATTGAATTAAACCCAAGAGATTACGGACTTGTTTCTTCGTCTTAGGTACAGAGATGTTCAATATTTTCGAAGTATTGTGGTCTTCTGTCTTCAAGAGACCATGACCAACACGATGACCCAAGAAAGAAATTTCACCAAAACCAACATAAGCTTTAGAAGGTTTTGCTGTCAAATTAAACTCACGTAGAGTGGACAAAAAGGAAAATCAGCAGGCATGGATAAAATAAAAATTGAAATGATAGAAGCTGTGGAGAGCTTTGGTATAGATACAATCACAGAAATATGCAACGATATATACAATACAGGATATATACCACACGACATGAAGACATCAGTTTTCATAACATTGCCCAAAAAACCAAATGCAACAGAATGTTCAGACTTCAGAACAATCAGCCTGATGAGTCATGCAATTAAGATACTGCTCAAAATCATACAGGAAAGAATAAAAAGTAAAGTAGACAGCGAAATCCAAGAAGAACAGTTTGGTTTTAGACGGAACAGTGGAACAAGAGAGGCAATATTTTGCCTAAGAATATTAGCAGAAAAATATACAGAGGTCCAAAAAAGTATGTTTATGTGCTTCATTGACTATAAGAAGGCTTTTGACAGAGTCCATCATGAGAAAATAATTGAATGCCTCGAGGACATAGGTATTGATGGAAAGGATATAAGAATACTCAGTAACCTTTATTGGGAGCAAACTGCCACAGTAAGATCGGGAAGGAATTATTCACCATACATAGACATAAAAAGAGGTGTCAGACAAGGTTGTGTGCTGTCCCCCTGCCTATTTAATGTATACACCGAAAAATTTTTCAAACAGATACAGGAAATACCAGGACTGAACATCAGTGGAAGGTCAATAAACAACCTTAGATATGCAGATGATACCGTGTTGTTAGCTGAAAGCGAACAGGAGTTACAAGAACTAGTGAAGCAAGTGAACAGTATAAGTCATGAATATGGACTCGACATTAATATTGAGAAAACAAAAACTATGATAATTAGCAAAACAGACGATAAACCCACATTAAAGATAAGCGTAAATGGGAAAATCCTGGAACAAGTCAAGAGCTACGTATATCTTGGTCATATAATAACAGAAGATGGTAGATGTGAAACAGAAATCAAGAAGAGAATAGGAATGGCCAAAGCTACATTCAACAACATGAAACATATACTGACATCCAAACAGTTATCTCACAAATTAAAACTGAGAATCATAAAGTGTTATATATATTCTGCATTTCTGTATGGTGCAGAAACATGGACGATGAATAAGCATTTGGAAGAAAGAATTGAGGCTCTTGAAATGTGGATATATAGAAGAATGGGGTGTATCTCATGGAAAGAGATGAAAACAAATAAGGAGGTCCTAGAAAATCTAGGTATGAAAAGAGAACTAATGAGGGAGGTCAAAGTTCGGCAGCTAAAATACTTTGGCCACATAAAAAGGCATAACACCTTTCAGAAGACCATAACAGAAGGGAGAGTTGAAGGCAAACGTGCAAGGGGAAGACAGCGCTATAAGTGGGAAGATAACATCAAAAGATGGACAGGAAAGAGTCTATCAGAGTGCACCACCAAGACAAGAGACAGAAGACGTTGGAGATCCATTACAGCCAACCTTCGTTGTGGAGATGGCAACTGATGATGATGATGAGAGTGGACAGTAGGTCATATAAACCCAAATAGTGATCTTCCCAGGAATCACTGAAGAGACAGATATCATCTAAGTATGCGATGACGTCTGAACGATGAGAAAGAATTCGACGCATCATGCGAACGAAAGTAGCAGGGGCGTTCATAAGACCGAAAGGCATAACATTCCATTGAAATAGACCCCTAGGTGTTGAGAAAGCAGTAAGAGGTTTGGCATGATCTGCTAAAGGCACTTGCCAATAACCTTTAGACAAGTCAAGTTTAGTGAAGAATCTAGAATTAGAAAGTCTAATAAGTAGATCTTCTAGTAAAGGCATAGGTTCAGCATCGAACTTTGTGACTTGATTTAATTTGCGATAATCAACGCAAATTCGTATGTTCTTATCTTTCTTCCGAACAATAACCATGGAAGAATAATATGGAGAAGTCGATGGTTATATTATGTTTAATTGAATCATTTCATCCAATTCCTTTTCCACTTGTGACTGAAAGTGTATAGGGATAGGATACGGTCTAACCCTAACAGGATTATTGTCGGTAAGAATTATTTCATGTTCTATGACATGCGTGTGACCAGGGATGTCGGTTAGAACATCCTTAAATGTCTGTAACATCGACGAGACTTGACGATGTTCATCAACAGAAAGATTAGGAGAAATGGAGACATCTTTCCAAGATTCCATGGAATGTAGTGGAACCACTGGAAGAGGGAGATTCACATCAGAAAAAACAGATTCCTCATCCTGTATGACAGACAGGGATGAGTAATGACCATGAGGTACAGAAGAATCGTCCGTTGCCTGGAAAATAGGCAGCAAATAGTCTGGACGCTCATGAAATTCCGTCAGCATGTTGATATGGAAAGTTTTATGCTTTCCATCTATATCGACCACATAGTCAACATCGGAAATTCGTGAGACTATTGCATATGGACCTTTCCATGCAATCAGAAGTCTATTTTCCCTACTGGGGAGTAGGACGAATGCTTTGTCACCTGGACAAAGTTGTCGTAGACATCTGTTCTTGTTAGCAAACTGCCTTGCTTTTTCTTTAGCAATTTCTGACGAAACAGTTGCTAGTTTGCATGCCTCAATGATCTTTTGCCTAAGAGCAATGACATACTCATATGAGGATTGAGTGTCATCACTAATATCATCGGCAGTGATGAGATCGTGTAACAAAGACATAGGGCCGCGCGGACGCGCGCCAAAGACAAGTTCAAAGGGAGAAAATCCTGTGTGTTCGTTTGGGACCTCTCTATAGGCAAAGAGAGCCGCGGGTAAAACCCTGTCCCAATCTTGAGGATGATCTTCAGTTATCTTACCAAGTAAAGTCTTGAGCGTTCTATTCAGACGCTCAACTAACCCATTAGACATAGGATGATAGATGCTACTGAGAGATCTTTTAATGTGTAAGGTAGACATTACTTGAGACATAGTATCAGATATGAGTTGAGTGCCATGGTCTGACAGTATTTCTCTGGGGAACCCCAAGCGAGAAAATATCAATCAAAGAGCATCTGCGATATCTGTAGTAGATATGCTCTTTAGAGGGATAGCCTCTGGCCAACGTGTGCACATATCGACACATGTAAGGATAAACTGATGTCCTCTGGCCGACTTTATCTTAAAAGGGCCAATAATATCTATGGCCATTTTCTGAAATGGCCGAATAGGGATGTCAGCAGCCTGGATAGGCGCAGCATGTCGTGGTCCTCTAGATTTGACCTCCTGACATACCTGACATGATCGGCAGTATATACGAATGTCCTTGTTAACAAAGGGCCAAAAGAAAGCCGCAAGGACTCTCGACTTTGTACGGGAAAATCCCATGTGTCCAGCACATTGCGAGTCATGAGCATGTTGCAATATTTGCACTCTCATACTCTTGGGAACAAGAATTTGCGAATGTGCTGACGTAGCCGAGTCTTGTACCATACGTACAAGTACGCCGTTTTTCATTGCTATCCAAGATTTTTTTTTGTGTATCCTTATTTGGATCACCTTTCTTCGCAAGAATGAAGAATTTTTTTAGCATAGGATCTTCTTCTTGTAATTTTATGAACGAGTCACGAGAAATAACCAAGGTACTATCTTGGCTATGAACTTCATTATCATTATTCAACGAAGTTTGTGGTGTTTGTAGAGCTTGTGCTCTTGTAACCACTGCATTGGTAGCTTGCATATTATCATCTTCCCAAGCAGCAATCTGCTGTGGGGTACATTCCCTAACTCCGTGGATACGACCAATAATAAGGTCCGCAATAAGATTAGGTAAGAGACAGGCATGCACATCTCCCGTAAAGAAAGGAGTGGCAATGTGAATTACAGCAGTAGGATATTTCTCTAGAGTGCCGCCAAATGTGACACATTTGATAACCTTTCCTGTAGCACAGGATGGTTGTACAAGTGATTGTCTAACACCAATAGTGGTGCATCCGGAATCGAAAAGTAGTGAGACTGGAGTATTATTAACAAGACCCTTATGTAGGATTAGAGAACCTCTCCCGTCATGCGCAACCGAAGCAGGAAGAGCGGGGAGAGGGTGACCACAACTCAAATTCGATATTGTAGTCGGTTCGAACAGAGTACTGCATTGGGGGCATTTGTTTGCTCTCCCAAAGTCAAAAGCGGAGCAAGTGACAGCGTCAGAGGTTTTTTTATCAGAAACCTGATTACAAGCTCCCTGAGATTCTTGTTGAACAGAGTTAGCCTGCTGATATCTCTTTTTTTGTATTGAGATCTACCGCGACTGTTATTACCTCTGAAGTTATCAGAGTTATTATTATTTCTGAAGTTATTAGAATCTCTATTATAACCGTTATCCTGTTTTGAACTACAGTTTCCGTGATTATTATCATGTCCACATTGATGTGAACATCTATTTGTTTGGTTTTGAGGTCTACGCGAGGAAAAGCCTCTGTTACCATATCCTCTTCTGAAATGCCTAAAATTATTAGGTTGGAAGTAACGAGGACTGTCAGCTCGTCTCCAATTCTTCGAAGAAGAATCACCCTGAAATTGATTTCCATAATTTTGACCGTAACTACGGTTACTTTTCCTATCAAAATTTTGTTGGAATCTATGACTAGAGTTTTGACCATAAGGTGCTGCCGAAGCAACTGGCAGACCTTCTTTTATTTTAGAGTTACCCATGGTTATGTGTGGGTGCGCAGTTACGTATTGGCAACAGAAATCTTCCATTTCTTTTATTGTTTTAGGTTTCGTTCATGAAGGAAAGCAAGGAAAGACTCATTGACAGACGACATGACTTTGTCTCTAAGTATTAAGTCCATAAGTCCTTCATAAGTTTTTTCTGTCTTAGACAGCTCCACCCAACGTGAAAAAGTAAGACGTATCTTTGAAATGAATTCAGAGAATTGCATTCCAGTTTCTGGCAACATATTTTTAAATTGAAGACGATAGCCGTCTTCGTCAAGTTGGTATTTCTTTAACAATATAGCCCTGACAACCTCATAGTTGTTCTTGTCAGGCTCATCTACCATACTTAACATACTCAAAGCATCACCTCTAAGTATTTTGGACAAATGATAAACCTGCAGTGATTTATCTATGTTATGTACTTTACATGAAGTTTCAAATCTGTCCAGATAGAATGTTATATCGTCGATGGAAGCATTGAATGGTGGTAGATTAAGCTTGAAAGTGCTTGCATTAGTCTTATCTGAGACCTTATTTGCATCATTAGCATTACTCATGTTCATCACCTTTAATTTCTCAACTTCCAAAGCTAAGAGTTTTTCTTCATGCTCCATTTTTGCTTTTCTCTCATCTGCCTTTCTTTGTAACTTCCTTTCTTCAGCTTCCCTTTCAAGTTTTTTATTTTCAATCTCTTTTTCAAGTCTTTTATTGTCAGCTTCTTTTTCAAGTCTTTTATTTTCAGACTCAATCTGTAGTCTCTTCTCTTCAGCTTCTGCTTCACTTTTTTGTTTTTCCATTTCCATTTGGTATCTCTTTTCATCAACTTGCATCTGCAGTTTCTTTTGTTCAGCTTCCATTTTTAATGCTTTATCATATTGAGTAGTTGCAAATTCTTCTAACTTATCACCAGTCTTCCCAAGCGATTTACCCTGCTCAATAAAGTATTCAAGTGTAGACATGATGAGTAATAATATGAGTCCACAACCTGAAATAATTAATTATCTTATTTCAAATTTGATTATAACAAGTCTTAAATCAGCACTTGCTTACTCACAACACCATATTATCATCACAATCTCTGTGGGAAACAAGTCTTAAATCAAAGACCTTGTGTATAGACCTTTTTGAAATATCATCAATCAACCCTTGATCATAGGTGCACTTCCCATTCAATAGTGCACAATACTATTCATCATTTATTTATCATCAGTATAGTAGTGGTGCATCAGCATAATCCATTATCCAATCTGAATTAATTACCGTAAGTAATATTATTTTCATCATTTATTAATCTATCATGTGTGTAGACTATGTAATGCATAAGCATAACCCTATCAAACACAATGTGAATTATCATTTTACTATAAGTGTCCAGAACAAGGACTGCCTTGTAATGCTATCAACAGGCTTCCTCAGTGTGTGTCCTATCCATCGCCATCGTCTTCTTCTCATCTCTTGTTCCACTGGCACTTGTCCAGTTCTTGTCATCAGTTCCACATTGGTAACCATGTCATACCATGTAAACAATAACAATGTAAATATTACACTGTAAACAATACAATTTAAACAATAACAAAGATTTAGCAACTATACGAAAACATTCGCAGAAATCAACAAAAAATAAAGCGAAAATTAAAGAAATATCACAAAAAATGTGATGATATCTGCGAGAAGATAATACAAATACAAGACACCACAGTGTATAAACAAAAATGGTGTATGAAACTAAACAATAGAAAAGAGTAGGCTAGCAAATACAAACAAATCAAAACAGAACTAAAGAATGCAGAAAAATAACGAAAACAATACTAACACATGTCATCACAACTAACAAAAAAATAGCAACAGAAGTCGCTTTGCAAATTCCAGTATCGGAAATTTGCACACCCTATAGAAAACGCTCACGATAGACAACCTCTATGACGTGGTATGATCTAAGGGAGACACCGCCCAACCGAAACCCGCAGACACATAAACATATAAATATAAATATACAAATAACATATAAACATATAACATATAACAAAAGAATGAGATGAAACACAGAAGACTCAGTAGAAGTATAAGGGCACAGTTCACAAACAAAACAGGCCACTTAACTTATGGTAATCCAACGTCAGCCCAGCAGAAAAAACAGATGACAATCAGCGTCCTAAGGAATGAAGATCCAACGATGATGGTACATCTGAACTGTTCCAAAACTGTCAAGACGATGGTACTTGAGCTTCTGATATATATAGAATGTAGTGTTGTTTCGGCACTTGTCCTTCTGAATCCTATAGTAAATATGTTTGAATTCGGTACTTGGCCTTCTGAAAACGAACTCGAAACAACCGGCACTTGACCTTCATACAACGACAGCAACTTGGCACCTTGACAGCAGCGACTGGCTTCACTTGAGTTAAAGACAGCAACAGTCTGTGATATCCGGCAATATGTAACAACGCCGGGTACTGTCAAATTTCTTGCTTATGGCAAAAAGATGTAATTCCACATTTACCGGGCAACGCCGAGTAGTTTCAAAATTCTTTGTTGATGTCTTGTAGTTTGTTGACTTGTAGTGTTGAATGTAGTGGGTAAGGGACCCCGAATCTGCTCACCAAATCAATGTTGAGATGTGGTGGGCTTATCGAATGCCTTTGGACTGGCCACCAATATGTAGAGTGCTAGAATCCCCCAGATATATGTAGAGTGTCTATTTAGAGGTGTGTAGCAGTACTCTACTGGATATGTTGATGTGGAGCTATAAAGTGTTGATGTGTCTTGGTAGTAGCACCACTCAACATGGAGGGTTATCGCCCTCGGACACCAGGGATGATGAGGCAAGATCTTATGGTGTCGTGGTCTGGTTTATGTGTGACGTGTTTATGAAGTCAAGTATCAGATAGGGACGTCACATCAATTCATAAACGTATAAAGTCAATAAATTGCTGAACAGCAAGTGATGTTGTTGGTAACATATATTATACGCCACAACGACGAGATACATGAAGATAATTATGCAGTAACATCACTGGTATAGAACAATAGTCATTACATCATCGACGTAGTCAATACAGCAGGAACAGCAGACAGCATCAATAATAATGGTACATTATATGCCTTCTTAGGATATCATAAACAGCTGTGCATGTAGTCAGGTGGTAAGCTTTCCCTTTCCATCATAGCTAGTAGATATCAAATGGGAGATTAAATCTAGTCTCCTTTATTCGATCTCAACAAGACAGGCATGTCTTCTGAGCGTCATATTATCGTCCTCTATGTTCCTTAAACAACAAAGGTATCAAACCTAGATCCATCAATAAAGTTCAGGAAGCAAATGGTCCTTAGGACAGGCATCAATCGATGCGTGACAATATAAGTGGATCGTGAGCTGAGCAAACTTGTCATATCATAGACTCTTCAATAAGGCAGGCTAGGCAAAAATGTCAACATCAAAAGATGGCGATAAAGTTACTCAGCAAAATTCAATTACCTGTTCATCAGGAATTAAATCACATAAATCACATAGGCCTCCAGGCACTTGGAATAACATAGAGATATATCATCTCAAAAGGAACAACAACGATGAGGACTCTTTCCTGAATAATATCAGCAAGGACGCCAGCACAAAAAACTTCGTCCTGCTCACAAGCAAAATCTGCCAAGAGTGAACTGGGCGGAAATCATTCAAACAATGACACAACCTAGGACATGCGCAGAACACGCGAATCGAATACAGCTCAGCTAATATACGGAACGAAGAATGTTCTAAGATGTTCGACTAAAGATTCGAACCTTAAAAGGAAATGACATCTTGAAACATTGCGATTGCCAACTGTTTTCTAAGAACTGACGACCTGAGCGCTCCGTATATGGACATGACTCAAAATCGTTCACACAAACTATCGGCAACTATCGTCACACGATTAGACAACTAGTAGAAATAAAAAGGTGACTACAATTACATGAGTTATTTCCCATGCATTACAAAATTAAATATATAGTCAGAATGCATGGTCAGAATACGTAGTCAGAATATATAGTCAGAATAAGTTGCGACAAGTTTAGTGCAACACAGGGCAAGAAAATGTGCCGACCACAGAAAAGCACGTAATTTAGTCCACTCAAAATATGTAACTAAATACCCCCCGAGAGGAAAATAGATCGACCCTATATTCTGTTACCCCCCCCCCCCCCCCCCCCCCCTTCCCAAAAAAAAATTTAATCATTGACATATCAAACAAGACGGGTGTTTTTTTTATGTTTTTTTTCCTGAAGTGTGTTGAATATACTTACTGATGCCCTGTGTAGTGTGCGGGGATCTCTGACAATCTGTAGAAAGAATTGTGCTACAGCTCTCTCCGACATGTCGTATAAGGCAACTAATGTTAGGTTGTGCATGAAACTTGCAATCGCTTCATCTAAAACCCATTGCTGAACAAAACCATCACTACAAGAGTGTGTGAACCCTTGGTGCAGCTGCCTGCAAGGGAACTAACTGCAGTGGTGCCTACATGATACGTACGGAGCAAAATGTAAAATGAGAATTATGATAATGGTGATGACCACGACGACCCTGATGATGTTGGTGATGATGGTGATGATCAAGATGATGAAACAGAAGAAGAAGAAGATGATGATGATGATATAACGTGGCATTTCAAAGGAAACTCAGTCTTAAAAATCGTGTCTCCTTTCTCTGTCCACAGCTCTAACTTGCAACAATATGAGAGAACCACTCTCCGCTTTGAACTCCAGCGATAGATCTCATTGGTCCTCGACAGTCATGTGGCTTATATTGCTGGGGTCGTTGCCATGGAGAGTTCTAGGGTTAACAAGTTAGCACTTCTGCGTCGTAGTTAGTAATTTATACAGTTGTCATAATTCCAATTTTAACATTGTTGTTAGATACATTTTTGTACTTTTTGTACTGTTATTAGATAAACATGTTGTTGTTGTTTTTTTCCTTGTTAAATTGCTAGATAACCATATTCCATTCTTACGATATTCAGAGTTGTCCACATATTACATCACGCAATGAGGGGGAGAGAGTCAAAATTATGTGACGAAGTGGGATAAATGTGTCAGGGGCGTACTATAAGTATTTGGCAACGGGACGGGTTCTTCCTTTAACAAACCCCACAAACCACACAGAAAAATAAAATGTATTATGCTTGCAATTAGTACAGTAATGTCACAACAGTATTCAGCGGCACCTTCACCTGGCTGTCATCTTGTGCGGACCACTCCCTTAGTACGCCACTGGATGGGGTGGGAGGGAGGCTTAAATAAATGGTATGACACACAAAAAATAGGATCGATGATGGCTACTTTCATAAATTATATCGGAACAAAAGAGATTTTGTAACCTTCATCATCATCTACTTTTATCTGCAATAGCTAACATGGACGACTTATATTAATATTATATCACAACTGAGATATCGGATAATTGGTACGACCTGTAACTAATTTAAACTGTTTTTTAATAATTACATACACACTGTATATATATATATATATATATATATATATATATATATATATATATATATATATATATATATATATATATATATATATATATATATATATATATATATATATATAATAACAATAATAGCCCCTTCAGTCATAACTGACCATGGGAATGCGCCCCTGAGGTGACAGCCCTCAGCTGCTTATTTTCGACGTTTTCTCCTCTCTTCTGCTTACTGTGTGAGCTTCTTTTCGCCCAGTCTGAGGTGGCGCCTCATTTATTTCCTCAAATTGCTGGAAATGATAACGTCATTCCATGACGACATGAAGGGAACAGTCCAATATGCTGGAAGCACATCACAGCCCTTTGACATACGAAGTGACGTTAAACAAGGCTGTGTTCTGGCTCCGACCCTCTTCGGGATCTTCTTTGCCTTACTCTTGAAACATGCATTCAGAGATGCAACTGAAGGAATATGCCTTCACACTAGGTCAGATGGCCGTCTATTTAATCTCGCATGGCTGAAGGCTAAAACAAAAATGAGAAGGGTCACTATAAGAGACTTGGCCGCATGGAAGATGGTCGCATCCCGAAGGATATATACTAAGGACAATTAGCAGATGGCAAGAGAACAGATGGGCGACCGTAGCTGAGGTTCAAAGATGTGTGCAAGAGAGATATGAGGGCACTGGGCTTGAATCCAGCAACGTGGGAGGATGAAGCTGCCGATCGCACTAAGTGGCGATGCTATTTACGGCCCCACCGCAGATTGGGCGAAAAGAAGCTCACACAACAAGCAGAAGAGAGGAGAAAACTTCGAACACCAGGAAATAAGCAACAGAGGGTTGTCACCTCAGGGGCGCATTCCCATGGTAAGTTATGTCTGAAGGGGTCATTATAATTATTGTTATTATCATTATATATATATATATATATATATATATATATATATATATATATATATATATATATATATATATATATATATATATATATATATATATATATATATATATATATATATATATATATATAATAGCTGTGTTTCTAAAGACTAATTAATTAAACACTATTTTACGTAAACGATTGTTATATTGTCTGCACCACTTAACTAATTTACATTCAATTACATTCTTTCTTTTCAGTATTACAAAACATCTGGGGAAAGGGGGACCGAAAAGGCGGGGGGGGGGGGGGGTTTAAGAGATTTGTTAGGTCACATAAAGGGGAATGGGGTCAGGGTTTTTGTAACGAAACGTGACAAAGTGCAAGGCAGTTTGAAAAATTACTAAAATTGCGTGACGTCATATGTGGACGACCCCCTTATTAGATAAACATTAAGTCATTTCCTTGTAATGTTGTTAGATAGTACATTTAGCAAAATAACAACAGCGACTTTTGATAAATATGATTCAATATGTTCATAATTCTAATTTATATGTCAATAATGTTTACCATAAATACATCTATGTATATTGTAGTTATTTCTAATGTACTTTTATTTTAGGATGTTTATGAACTTCGGATACAGACATTCTTGTTCACGAGATATTTACTTACAATTGAATATAGAAAACACATTTTTACTGCACTCCTGAAGTAATAAAAATGACAACTTTTGGGAAAGACCCAACGAAGACCAAGGTGAGCAAGAAGTAGGGAAGTAGTTGGAAATAATTGATATGAACACACACAAAAACTAAGACTTAATGTAACTCGTTAGACACAGTCATTCAATGTGCAGGTAACTGTTTAAACACAGTCATACAATGTGCTGGGCGCACGTTAGACACAGTCATTCAATGTGCAGGTAACTGTTTAAACACAGTCATACAATGTACTGGGCGCACGTTAGACACAGTCATTCAATGTGCAGGTAACTGTTTGAACACAGTCATACAATGTGCAGGTAACTCGTTAGACACAGGCATTCAATGTGCAGGTAACTGTTTAAACACAGTTATGCATTGAGCTGGGCGATCGTTAGACACAGCCGTATAATGTGCGGGTAACTCGTTAGACATACACATACAATGTGCAGGTAACATGTTAGACAGAGACATACAATGCGCTGGTAACTCGTTAGACGTACACGTACAACGTACAGGTAACTCGTTAGACAGGGAACGAACGAACGAACGAACGAACTTTATTTTCAAAGGGTTGAGAATTGGGCACGCAGGCCCGTCTAACATTCTGCCCTTCCTTTCGCTCACCTTTCATACCGTATCCTTTCAATAGCACATGTATTTTTAGCATTATTTAAGCATACAACATTATCGAGGTAAAATAATAACATACATTTGTAACATCCAGACATAATCAAATTTAGGGGGGGGGGGGGGGGGGCGAAATTATTAATTAAAATACATTAACAAAAATTAATACCTTAAAAATTTTTTTTTTAATTTAAAAAAAAATTTTTAAAAATTCAATGTGCAGGTAACTCGTTAGACAGGGACAATCAATGTACAGGTATCTCGTTAGACAGGGACATTCCATGTACAAGTAACTCTTTAGACACAGACATCCAATGTACAGGTAACTCATTAGACAGGGACATCCAATATGCAAGTAACTCGTTATACAAGGACATCTCATGTGCAGGTAACTCGTTAGACAGGGACATCCGATGTGCGGGTAACTCGTTAGACACAGACATCCAATGTGGAGGTAACTCGTTAGACAGGGACATCCCATGTGCAGGTAACTCGTTAGACATACACAAACAATGTGCAGGTAACTCATTAGACGTACACATACGATGTGCAGGTTAAAAAAAATGATGTCTATCATTACCTATCTAGGAGAGACCTGGTAATCATTTTCCGGCAACGCACTGGACACAACAGATTGAGGTCCTTCTATACCACAAGTACAGGATTGGTACAATAGATTGAGGTCCCTTCTATACCACAAGTACAGGATTGGTACAACAGATTAAGGTCCCTTCTATGCCACAAGTACAGGATTGGTACAACAGATTGAGGTCCCTTCTATACCACAAGTACAGGATTGGTACAACAGATTGAGGTCCCTTCTATACCACAAGTACAGGATTGGTACAACAGACCTCTGCACCTGTGGCATCAGCCCGATGACCGTCGAACATCTGCTGTAGTCCTGCCCAATATGCCGCAGTGAACGGAGTAGCATATGACTACAACCTACTTCTCCCCACACACACACACACACACACACAAAACAGTTTGGAGATGTCATGAACCTTGAGCTGACTATTGCCTTTATTAGAATCATGAATGTGGAAGTCTGAAGATGAAGTTTGGAGATGTCATGAACCTTGAGCTGACTATTGCCTTTATTAGAATCATGAATGTGGAAGTCTGAAGATGAACGAGATGTCATGAACCTTGAGCTGACTATTGCCTTTATTAGAATCATGAATGTGGAAGTCTGAAGGTGAACGAGATGTCATGAACCTTGAGCTGACTATTGCCTTTATTAGAATCATGAATGTGGAAGTCTGAAGGTGAACGAGATGTCATGAACCTTGACCTGACTATTGCCTTTATTAGAATCATGAATGTGGAAGTCTGAGGACGAACAAGGAAGAAGAAGAATTCATTATAAAATAAATGCGTATTAGTTGTCCTTGGTCTGGAATGCCCAGGGTATGAGAAGTCGATTGAGACTCAATAAGACCGGAGAAGAAGACTGGATACAGAAAGGAAAGGGGCGAGGAAGACAATGAACCACCTTGAGCTGAGGGCACGGTACAATAGGACTTGGAATGAGTTTGTCTGAAGGCCTATGATCCGTCAGGAGCTGAAGGATAAAGACAGAATGAACGAATGTGTTAGCACAAACTCGTGGAAGGAAGCCACGTGCAGTAGTGGTCCTGTGTTAATAAAGTTGTATCAGATAAAATGTTTAAAAATTAGGGTATATTTAATACGTTTATACTGCAGTGCAGGGCTGTGGAATGTCGTGAGTTGGAGTCGTGGAGTCGGTCGCTCTATAGTGGAGTCGCAGTCGGTTTAAAAAAATGTCCTGACTCAGACTCTGAATTTTGAGCCATGTGGCTAGTAGAAAACTGTAGTCGGAGTTGGACTTCTAACATTTCAGGGGTCAGAGTAGGGAAATTCTTTGGCCGACTCCACAACTCGGTTTAACAGATAAAAGGTTAAAAATTAATGTATATTTGGTATTAGGAGTAGTAGCGGAAGCCCCCTTCAGTTATGACTGACTATGGGAATGTGCCCTGAGGGAATGCGCCCCTGAGGGAATGCGCCCCTGAGGTGATAGCCCTCAATTGCCTTTTTACATGGTGTTCTTTCGGTGTGTTCATTTCTCCTCTGTTTGTTGTGAGAGCTTCTTTTTACTAAATCTGAGGTGGCGCAGTAGGGAGCATCGCCACTTAGTGCGATCGACAGCTTCATCCTCCCAGGTTACTGGATTTATGTCAAGTACCTTCATATCTCTCTTGCACACATCTTTGAACCTCAGCTGCGGTCGTCCAACTGTTCTTTACCCATCTGCCAGTTGTCCGTAGAAGATATATTTAGGGATGCGACCATCTTCCATGCGGAGGACATGGCCAAGCTAGCGTGTCTGCGGTGTCTAAGCATTTTATACATGTATTGAAGGCCAGCGCGTGACAGCACCTAGACATTTGTCACTTGTCCTTCCATGAAATACCGAGGAAGTGGTCCTGACACCGTAGATGGAAGATATTGAGCATTCTTATTTGCTTAACAAATGTCGTCGATACCTCGCTGCCATATAGAAGCGTGCTGGGGACACAGGCATTATATACCGCAGCTTTGGTCTGCATTGCGAGTTTGAAGTTTCCCCAAACACGCGTTGTCAGTTATATTTTAATACGTTTAAATTGCAGTGTACCAGCAGCGAAATGTGGTAAAAATACAATATACAAACCTACCCATGTATCCACCCAATCAACCGCTCACACACCAACTCAACCACTCACCCACCCATCTATCTATCTATCTATCTATCTATCTATCTATCTATCTATCTATCTATCTATCTATCTATCTATCTATCTATCTATCTATCTATCTATCTATCTATCTATCTATCTATCTATCTATCTATCTATCTATCTATCAGCCGGTCTGTCTGTCCGTCTGTCTATCTATCTTTACTTCTTTTCGTCATATCTATGAATATTTGTTCGTTACATTACCAAAAAAAAAAAAAAAAAAGTATCGTGAAGATACACCCACTTTCATGTCTGAAATTTCAGAAGATATCTGAGGCGTCACCTCGCGCGAAATGATGCACCTTTTTTATGCGGACAAATGCACAATCAATAACACAATACTTCTATACGATTTTTAGGACCATTAAATTCTGTGTTGGCAACAGGAGAGATCGATCCACATGCGGACATCGAATATCCCCAGCCGTATTTTTTAATCTTTTAGGGTTCCTATCACTAAATATTCTGCTCCATTAGCTATTGTATCGATTACGCGAGGGAATTAAAAAATAACAAAATACAATGATAGAGCAATCAAACAACGTTGGCAATTGAACGGAAATGTAGAGTTGTGTGATATGTCAAGTGGACGATATAATTTCTAATCAGTTTGATTTTTTTTTTTAAATGAGTCATTGGCATTCCATATCATGTTAGAAGCTGGCCTCGCTTTACTATGATTTTCTAAACGACTCTATATTAGGACACGACAGAGAGATAAATCTCTTTAAGATGTATCATCATACCAATTTCTTGCCAGCAATATAGACAAAGTTGTAGGAACATATAATGATATCGATATGGTAATACAAAAAGGCTAGAAAAGCTTGCATCACATTGGGAAATATACAGAAATCAAGCCCAATGCAAAGATCTGAATCTTCACATTTTCTATTTGACTCTATAGCAGGGACAAGAAGGAGATATATCCCTATAAGATATGGAATCATATATTGACAGCAATAATAAACGAAGTTACAGCAATAACAAACGAAGTTGGAAGAAAATATAAAGATATCAATATAGTACAAATCCGTAACCCAGAATTCGAATACCCGAAAACCTAAATATTCCGGAAGTCGAAAGTTTTTTCAGCTGACTTTTGGGCGATTTTCGAACCCATGTTGGGCCACGTGGGTTACTTTGGGCGATATCTGAAAATCGAAAAAAATCCGGTTTCCGAAATATTTCTTGATATTGTCTATATGGCTCTTTATCATGACACGAAAGGGAGATAAATCCCCATAACAGCGGTAGGCAACATAGGAGCAGCAGGTATCTACTTTATAAACATTGAGCTTTCTATAGATCTACCTTGATTAACTCGTGTCTCTTTTTAGGCTTCATAGTATTTGGAATTTGGAATTGATGCGCAGCTTTTATGTAACTTTTATCTGCCTGATGATCTGCTTGCTTCTTGCATGTCTTTGAAGAGAGTGGTGAAAATTCAAACTAAATTATCAAGCTAACTCGGGGGTTGTCACTGGGAATGTTGAAAACGTGTCATCATTGCTGGGGATACCGTGGTTTTAAATACCAGGGGGATAGGAGTAGTTGGAAATTTCAATAGCTTAATTTTTATTATTATTTTACCCTACATCACCTAGAGTTCTACCAAAATCATCGCCTGTGATCTACCGGTAGTTCAGGATCGACTGGTTGCCGACTCCAGCTCTATCTGATGTGGAATCATGCCTACATCTTGACAGTAATCTATACAAAGTTAGAGGAACAGACAATTATATCAATATAATTGTGATGATAGTTGCGTGTGTGTGGTGAAGTGGGATGTTATAAATATTTATAGGGGACTTAGTGTACTGACTGAGATCAGCTGTGAAGGTATCTATATCTATTAAGAGTAGTGTATTATAGATAACCTTACTTGCTACCACATATCTATATATCTCAGTCAGAATTATTCTGGGATAGTGTGATGACTACGTTATGTGTCTAGGGTATGGGTATGATGAAGTGTAAGTCACAACAACAGACATATAAACAATTTAATTTAATCCACTACTCTTGACAACACTGTGACACTCACATACATATAACACTCTATGAGAATATCTTAAGGAGTCACTGATAACTTTTCAAATAACAATATGTATTCATTTCTGTTATGAATGAATATGTGTCCTGATTCAATTTCAAAGGAACCAGGAATCACAATCAATTTTAATTACAAGTATATGTACAGACTTTATCAATATGAATAATGTAGTGACATATATTATTAAAAATATCCTATGTGTGTCAGTTGTGTAGTGGTAATATGAGGTAATACTGGTTTTGTTTTGTTCAAGCTCTGTTGGTATTTGTCATCATGACTTCAATAGTTTGTCTTAGGGACTAGTATTGGAGATGTTCTCAGTTCCTGATATTAAGACAATTAAATTCCCCTCTGAATGTTATTTTTTACAAAGTTATTTCAAGATGAGGGGATATAATGTTGAGCTCAGCTGGCCAAATCAGCTTATCTTGCGTGATGGCGGCAGGAAGGGACTCCTCTGCTCGAATTCTCCTCTGGGCTCTGGAGACACCTCACTGATAGCTAAAAAGACCAAGGAGTATGCTGTCCGACTCTGGATTCAGCAAAGCTCTGACCAGGTGCTGCTCAGTACCATCAAGACCACGGTCCCTGAAAACAAGAAGGATGTACCTTCTACTTCATAACTAATTGATACTCTAGTTCTACACTGAGCACAATACAACACAAACATTGAGTTCAGAGCGTTAGGCCAACTGTCAGCTTCATCTGAAATACTTTATACCAGCATTACCCTCCTTAATGGTCACTACGCCTCTGCACTTCCAGCATTATTTCTGTCTACTCAATCATCCAGGTGTCAGTGTACTATTTGGCCATTCCATGCCGTTTTACTTCCCTCCGACACCCTCTGTTCAGGCTGGAGCATTATAGGCTTTATCTCCTGTTTGCCACTGAACTACACATATATATACAGGCATAAATTAACAATTTACATTCAATTTTCATTAAAAGATACTGAATGGTTCAAGCTTACCACAATTTCATGGAAATAAACACAGATACGTTGATTAGCAATGAATTCTGGCACAATTACTGGCACAAATTCCCATCTGCTTATGTTCCAGGCTTTTATTTAACACAAATATGAGCTGGCTTCAACGCACTGTTGCTTTATCAAGATTATTTGCACTAGTGGTCTCGAACTAACGCTCCTAAGTGAGTATATCAGCGAGTCTAGCCAATGAGGCCACGTTTCGACAAGTGTTTGAAAAAATGTTACCTTTTCACGTCTCCCCTAACAACGAAAGATAGTATTTATAGCCCGACCAATCGTGGTTAGTCTTTCATTTGTTGCGCTCCAATCAATTTGGAGTTTACATGGTAGGCTAATTCTGTAACGTAAGATTTTTTTCAAACACGTTATAAAAAAATTTTTATGAGCAGAAATGATTCCATGCTGTCAGGCATCCCCACTATTTTATTTTGGGTATAATTTATTAATTCCTGGACTATTTGCGTAACGTTTTACATATTCTTTGTCAGCAAGCCCTAAGGAACCCAAATATCCAAATTTAAAAGAGCTACGTGGCTGCGTTCAAAATATGTATTTTCTACCTCCTGTTTCGAAGATGTGCTGTCTGGGTACTGTTATGTTTTCAACCGTAAACCCATCTATTGTTATCTTTCCTAATAAGCGTTTTTTTATGATTTATAAACCTAACTCTGGGATGGGTAATGTATTTTATCACTGTCCGTCTGAAAAAAAGTTAGTGCATGTAGTCTTACACGCGTGATGGCAGCATTTGTGTATCGCGCGACGCGGGTTGGGGTGGCATTAATAGCGAGACGCGTGTTTAATTTTGCATGCGTTCGGCTTTATTCGCCCCTCTCTCTTCTCGCTATCCTTTAGTCCATCTGTCTTTTGATCTTGGTAACATAGTGTAGAAAAAGACATGAATGGAATTTAAAATTTAGGTCAACTTGCATATTTCAAGGTTTTTCTTAGAAAGGCAGCACATTTTATTGTGTGTTTGGGAAACGCGTGTATGTTGCAGAAGGCCTTTAATATCAACGTGAAAGCGTTACAATTTGCCGACGAAGTAGAAAACAAGGGGGAATTTCGAGTACCTTCTTTGTGACAGCACTGTTATTTACCATTGCTCTTTTCTTTTATTTATTATATGTATTTATTAGGCTTTATATTTACTTGATAATTTATATATGGGGATTAGAATATTCCACGACAGTGTGTATGAGGGCAGACAGACATACTACATAGTGACTCGTTACAATCTAGAGGCACAAACAACTGCTTTCATAACGAATCAAGGAAGAACACAGTACATTCGAATGCCAATTTTTTTTTCGAAATAACAAAGTAGCCAATCGCGGCTTGAGTGGACATTATCAAAACTTTCAAACAGCACAACAAACTCCATGCGACGTGTGACCGTAATCAGGCCATCACGGCAAGGTCAAACTTAATCGCAAAACTTTTATTTTTTTTAAAAACCACACAAAAAACTTCCGAATTGTGTGCTAATACAAGCTAGATTCGACTCTAGAAAATCTAGCCTGACGAAATAACTGGACAATCGCCAACAGTAAGAAGCGCGTCATACACATTTATTGATAGAAAAACCGCCAAATTCAAAATGGTTTACGATTCTGTCTTCCCCGGCACTATGACGGCTTCCACCAGGTGGCTGTCCAAAATTAACTACTTTCCTGTTTCACCCGTGGCTCCTGGCCACGTCATGTGATCTTGGGTTCACGAGAACTGACCAGCTCTGACTAAAGCTATGAGCTGTCAATAACTACACATCGGCTATGCTCCCAGCGAAGCACACGGCTGTTATAGTTGTCATTAAACATACCTTAACGAAAAAATACATAGTCACACGAAAAGCTTTTATTGGACCGGGAAATACATGGAGATCAAGGGAGATCTACATACTTTCATAAATGGGTGCTTGCATACAACAGAAAGGTTATTGTTATTGTTAATCAGAATCGACGTCATTGCATTTCGGGCAAACCCATAGGTGCTCAGTCTCCCGCAGCAAATGTCGTAGAGTATGAATGCTAATTGTTCCTTTTGCGCACTGGTTGTATACACGGCGGATGCGTTCTCTCATACGTCCATCCCTGCTGGTTTTACGCTTGATGCCGAATTCCAGCAATCTTAACCTTGATGATTCATCGATTGCAGTGTCATTTTCTAATAGACGAACATGAATCGCCCTCAGTATTTCTTCCTTATCCATGGCCAATGCACCTTTTATGGGTGCTCTTGAAGCTAGTCTGTCAGCTCTTTCATTGCCACGTACCCCTGCATGACCAGGACAGTAGATCCATATCAGTTCTTGAAGATTCGATGCTTCTATAGAGGTTTTCCATTCATGTCGAAGCCAACCATTTTGGACGTTTCGAAGCATGGATTGTGAGTCTGATACAATAACTGCCTTTGTTAATAAAGTATCAGACAGCCATCTTAAGGCAGCAGTAACTGCCTCTACCTCCATTCTCATGCTGGAGGTTGTTATCATGTAAGCCCCGCTATGTTCAGCGACGGTTCTGCCCTTTACTCTAGCAGAGAAGCCCCACCCTGATTTATTACCACAGAAAGGTAGAAGCAGTTAAGGTCACCAATGCGGAAACTGATGACAAGAACCAGACAAGTTAGTGCCAGTGGAACAAGAGATGAGAAGAAGGCGCTATATAAGACACACATTGAGGAAATCTGTTAGCACCATTCCAAAGGCCGGTCTTGTTCTGGAATCTGCAGGTTAAGAGAGGTAGAGGTATACCAAAAATAAGGAGAAGATAACTGCATGCAGATTTGAATATGATGAGGAAAACATGGAAAGAAAAACAGCTGATGGCACGCAACATCAAAACTTGGTATGTGTATGCTGAAGGCCCCTATATTCCTTGGGAAGCTAAAGGGTAAAGATTGATTGAAAATAAATCAAGTCTTCTCCAACCCCTCCCCTTTTTTTTTTCTTTTTTAAAATAGAAGAATCTTTCACTCAAATGTTTCGACTCTGAAACATGGAGAACAAAAAACACTCCAAAACGAGAATCGGATTTCATAAATGCGTACTTGCCTGGAATAGAAGGATTGATATGTCATGACACGCTCACTAATGTTGAACTGATGCAAAGAACCAGACAGAACAAGATATGAACCAGTTGAACAAGATGTGAGCGGAAGGCACTGCCGTTGAATAAGACACACATTGACTGAGAAAACCAGTTGATAACATTACAAGGAAGTTCCTTTTCTTCAGACCCAAGATTACGAGAAATAGAAGGAACCACATACAAAAAAACACTTGGAGAAGAAAACTGGAGACATTAATGAAAGTCATAAAGACTTTGAATGGATGGCACAAGACGGGGATACTTGGAATATAATTGTAAAAAGCCTGTACTCGAATAGAAGCTGAAAGGTAATGAAGATACTGCTGCTGCTGATGATGATGATGATGATGATGGCGACGATGATGATGCATCTTAGGAACCTAACGCCACCGTAAAAGGGGACCCAAATGTACCTCGTTGTCCACCCACTGTGAAAATTAAGTGTCCCGGACCGCTCAGATTCTGCTCTTGATTGATTCTCTATTCAGTATCATGGTGTATGATTCCGTTCTATCAACATCTGTCATGTTATTTTGTGATCAATCTTCCTTTCTTGTCTTTTCACTTGACATTTCTTTGTACTATCAACATCTGCCACGCTATTGTGATAGATCTTACTTTCTTGTCCTTTCACTTGATGTCTTCGTACTGTCAAAATCTGCCACGCTATTGTGATCGATTTTCTTTTCTTCTTTTCACTTGATGTCTTCGTACTTTCAAAATCTGCCATGCTATTGTGATCGATTTTCTTTTCTTGTCTTTTCACTTGGCATTTCTTCACAATTGGCATTTCACGCTTCGTACAATCTTCCTTTCTGTCTTTCACGCATTTCTTGTTACTATCAAAATCTGTCGATCTTCCTTTCTTGTCTTTCACTTGGCATTTCTTCGTACTATCAACATCTGTCACGCAATTGTGATCGATCTTCCTTTCTTGTCTTTTCACTTGGCATTTCTTTGTATTATCAACATCTGTCACGCAATTGTGATCGATCTTCCTTTCTTGTCTTTCACTTGTCCTTCTTTCCCAAGATATTTCTACTTTAAGCTTGATAAACAACTCCATTTTTCACAGAAATGTAGATAAGTTAATGTCACGTGGTTTTCGGGGATTTAGATACAAGTCTGTGGTTATTTATGAGCTACGCCAGTGACATAATTGATAAATACACGTCCGTTAGCTGCCTCATCGTGAAATCAATATTCTTTACTTTCAATGAAGTCGTGTTAGCAAATTTAGTTTCTTCCGAAGTTTGTCATAAAAGTTCAATGGATTGATGAGAAGATGAAAAATATATAATAATAAAGACGAAGAAAGAAGAAAGTAAGGAAAGTGATAAATATACTTTATATATGTTTTATTATGCAAGAAAAGTATCCCGTTTAGCCCCTCGTCATTTCGTTATTACAGTTTCACTTTCTCTTCCACTATACAGCATGGGAGCTACCATTGTAATCCGTTCGGAAATTCGTGCCCACAGAAAGCGTCAATTTTCTCCAAAACTGTTTGTTGTATGGACATGAATTTTTGCATGCAGTCTTAGATTTTCCATGCAGTTATTAATATATTTTTTGCCCTTACAAAACTCATGTCATGTTCGAATTTTCTTCTTTACGTTATATAAAAAAAAACTCTTATCGTTGTCTGGGTTAATTTTTCTTAGTTTTACAGGAAAGTTACAAGATCCGTTCAAAATTTTTTTTTTTTTTTTGAATTAGTGTAGTGACTACATGTCCGCACGAGTGCGCACCTATTGTACACAGTCGCGAGTAACTAATTCAAACAACAACAAAATATTTTTGAACGGATCTTGTAACTTTCCTGTAAAACTACTAAAAATTAACCCAGACAACAGTAAGTGTTTTTTATATAACGTAAAGAAGAAAATTCGAACATGACATGAATTTTGTAAGGGCAAAAAATATATTAATAACTGCATGGAAAATCTAAGACTGCAGGCAAAAATTCATGTCCATTCAACAAACAGTTTTGGAGAAAATTGACGCTTTCTGTGGGCACGAATTTCCGAACGGACTATAACAAGTCACATTGTAGGAAGTCACATTGTAGGAAGTCACATTGTAGGAAGTCACATTGTAGCAAGTCACATTGTAGCAAGTCACATTGTAGCAAGTCACATTGTAGGAAGTCACATTGTAGCAAGTCACATTGTAGGAAGCCTGCACAAAGCATTCATGTGTTATTGCACTTGTTGGTTCTGTAGCAATATATTTTACATTGTGAGTTTGCCAGACTTATGTACAACCTCTAACAACATGTCTGAGACAGCAGTGATAGTATGCTTACTTTTTCTCCTTTGAGGCCCTAGAAATGCTAAGCCCCACGCTGACTATAATAAAGAGTTCATAGTGTCTTTAATGGAGATTGTATAGTGTGTTTTTTTAATCGTATCACGTGCATTTTCTAATCGATCCATCTCTGTTTTCCCGTACACCTTTAGCCTTTCATACTATCGTTCTTATGTATAATTTATGTAATGTGTCCTATATGAGGGGGGCAATTAGATGTATTATGACTATATTAATTATCGTGTTACATAATTGCAGCCCCATAACTAACACGAACCAGATTAAAGCAAGGTGAAGAATGGCAATCATGCAAGAAAAAATTTGCTGTCGCGGCTTGGTTAGGGGATGAGAATGTGCTGTATAAGCTAAACACTGGACAAGTCAGATCAGTTCTTGAATAGAGCAGCGCAGCATGGACAATTGTATTCATTTCGATGACATGAATGTTGAAGAGCTGCGCACGATCATTGAAAACTTCGGGTTTTTCCGATAGAGGGTTACTTCAATTATCGTTGCGCAGACTTTGAAAGAAGTAAAAGGCGTTGTTAAGGTTGACGTCAGAATGAAAGTGTGACGTATGTTAGAGTGTAGTCGTTGGTCGAGCCGGTAGAAGGACAAGGTGTCCATTTTAATTATGTGAGGATTTCATAGTATTCAGGAATTGCGTATTTCCGAGGCAGGTCAGCCTCTCGGGTATCCGTAGGGATAAAGTAAAGCACACACAGTTTATCTGCAGTTTATATTAGGAAAGGCCGACAACGGAAATATTGGCAGTATGAATGACATGGGCAATGACTGAAGATGCTGGACGTGTAAGGTCATAGAGTGAAGCCTGATTTGATATGTTTACAGTTCGCTCTGTTATAAATTATTGTGTTCAATAAACCTTGGATCATCTTGGCCTGGTTTGTTCATTAAATCCACGTTGTGTAAATCTGTAGGTCAGTAGATCATGTGAGCAGTGTCAAACAGCAACTGTCAGGGTTTCACAACAATGAACATACTCCAAAACAAAGCAATGAGAATCATAGCGGAGGCATAAAGACAATACTTTTGAAGATTTTTAAAAATTACGTACCTGCGACTGATGGAGCATAGACGAGATAGGAGGACCCAGCAACAAGCTGAGAAATTCAGACCACCAGAAGTACCAGAAAATAAATGTCTTGGAAGAGAAAAACTCAGTCAAATCAACTTTGTTGAATGAACAAAAGCAGAGATGACAGTAGATCGCATAAATGTCATTTCAGTGACCAGGTCAATCTATCCTACACACAAGTTCTCTGTTTGGGGACAACAATGCTATCCTGGGATGATAGAAAATATTCCTGCTATTGAAAGAAAGAACAGTTAAACAGAAAGAAGAGCACTAACCATAACCCAAGCAACGCCTGAACCCATACATACACACACGGATCAGCAAACAGTGCAATAGAAAAATAGAGTTGGTTGATAGTATGTAACGGCTTTCTATGTAACGGATCACAAAACAGCTCTCAATGGGAACAGGAACATTTGCAAGTAATTTAGAACAGAAGAAGAGGCCTTGGCAACTGCAACAGAAGTCCTTTATGACAGAGCAAAGCACCGAGAGACTAGTAAATTTCTTCACACAGACGCAGAGGTGCCGCGCTGAGAAGTCAACATAATGCAGATCAAAATTACCTAAGAGCCATACTCTATAAACTACGTTGGTGATTCAAAAGAATTGTTCTACAATGGATCCCATCTATTTGCAACATCGCTGGTAATGAAAAAGCTGACAGATTGTCAAAGCTACCTAAACTTGAAAAAAGCATGACTTATGAAAAGGTCAAAAGGTTTATCATGAGCAGATACATGAAATAGTTGGAATCAGAGTATACAGGCTACCATAAAATACACGCACATTACCAGCTTAACAGAACTGAACAAGACAGTGGTGATCTTCAGACTCCGACACAGGCGGAGAAATTGTATATTCAGCAAGCTAAAGACAAAAACCACTGAAGAGTGTAAACATGGAAACGACTAAGTGAACACTGAACATCTTCCGCAAAAGTGCCCAACAAATGAAGCAAAGAGAAAGCACTTATAGCCGTCACTAGTACCATTGCTGGACAAACTCTATTGGAGATGCATGCATAGAGGCATATCTGGAGTCATCTTTATATGACCACCTCTACACCTCAAGGTAGAAGAGGAACGACTAAGTAAGTAAGTATCTTTATATGACCACCAGCTATACACAGTACTATAGTATGTAGATTTGGATGTGCACCTCTGTCTGTGAGGCTATTTACACACTCAGTGACTCTTGAAATCATCCACACACTTCCATGGGCTCCCCTTGTGGTGAAACATGTTGAGAACCCAGTATTGCACATTAAGCTTGGAGAAGTCACTTGAGCCCCAGACATAACTCTAGTTTTTACCTGGTTGACTGTACGCTGGAGGATATCACTATGGACCACACGATAGGCAGAGGGAGCTGAGAAGTGGCTTTGTGTTGGAAGTAATGATTCCTTGGGAGAGCCCAGAACCAGAGTAAAGTATTTTAGCTGTGCATATTGTTTTAAAAGGCTTTTGACGGTGTACATGGGGACAGTTTATGGAAGGTACTGGGGGCTTGTGGAGTTCCGGGCTGCATGGTGTCAATCATAGAGGGCCTCTGTGCCGGCTTTGCGTGTGGCGTTGGGCAGAGCGGCCTGGCCTTTGAGGTGAGGACAAGAGTGCGAATGGGAGCCCCTTGTCGGCCATTCTGTTTTTGACTGTCGTGGGCTGGGTGGTGCGCCAGGCGACGGAGGGCGGTCCGGGAGGAATGGGATGGACTGCGTTTTCTGCATTGGAGGATCTGGAGTGTGCAGATGACGTTGCACTGCTGGCGCATTCGCATCAATACATCCGGGAAGGAGCGGATGGACTTGGTAGGTGTAGCCAGCGGGTGGGCTTGGGCATCGGTCTGGGGGGAACAGAGGTCGTTGCGCTCGGTGTAAGCGGCCTTGGGCCCATGTCGGTGGGGAATCGACGGCTGGGGCAGACGGACACCTTCGCATGTCGGGGGTGCGTGGTGGCACCGGACGGCGGAGCAGGCGGGGACATCAGCGGCAGAATGGGCGGGGCATGAACGGCCTTTTTTAGTCCAGGCAGCGTCTGGGGGTCCTCTCGGCGCAGTACAGGCACAGAATTAAGATTGTGTCAGAGCTGTGTGCTTTCTGTGCTTCTCTGTGGTGCGGGGTGCTGGAGAGTTGCAGAGAGGGAGGTGTCGAGATTGTCCTCTTTTCGCACAACAAGCCTAGGAAAAGTTCTCCGAATCTTTTGGCCGAGTGCCATCACCAACCAAGATCTGCTTGCTCGGAGCGAGCAAGAGGACTTGCACGCCATCATAGCTGGCAGACACTGGGGCTGGGTTGGCCGTGTCCTCAGGGGAGACCCCGATGCCATCAAAGGAGCAGCTATTCTATGGACCCCTGAAGGAAAACGAAAGAGAGGCCGACCAAAAACAACTTGACGGAGTACTGTGGAGGCTGAGATGCAAAGAATGAACCAAAGTTGGGGCATTGTACGAAGGATGGCCACCGACCGAGCAAAGTTGAATCAATTTGTTGTTGCCCCACAAGACGCCACTAGGCGTGATGGCCACTGACTGCTTTGACGGTCGGCGGCTAAAGATCAAAGATATTTGGAGAGTCAACGTGAATGCCGGGGAATGCACAGTATGCCATACGCTTGATCCTTCTAGCTTGGAACCAGATGTGGTGATCCTTTAAATGCAAACCAAGCTGGTGAAACTGGAGGTCATGACTTCAACTCAACAGGTTTCTGGCAGAAAAGCCAGAGTAAAAGCCTAGATCTACAGTGTAGATAATACCAAAGAGTCTTCAACTTGATATTAGCTCTACAGAGCAAGAAGCTCAGCAGCCTTAGTTAAACAACAACAACTATTGGAGATGCCAAAAACCTCATGCTGTTCACTGGTTTCTTTAAACATACTCAAATTGAGGCCAAAAAGTGTTCGAAGAAGAAGAAGAGGAAAATTATTGGCGTAAATTTCTACCCAAGACAGGACATCTAAAGCAAATGATGCAAATTTCTACCCAAGACAGGACATCTAAAACAAATGATGCAAATTTCTACCCAAGACAGGACATCTAAAATAAATGATGCAAATTTCAGCAACGGATATTCTACATCCAATCATTGGTGTAGAGTTCTGTTAAAAAGCTGTCCTATAATCATTTCCGACAAAAAATGTACTGTTACATATGAAAACCCTGTTGATGAATCATTAGCTCTTAGTTCCGTATACTGGGCCAGCCATTCATGTGAGACTAATTAGAGAAATGCGTCATTCAGGATCTTCGATTAAAGATAATCTATACGGCACTGAATACGAACGTTATGATTTTAAACGCTAGAGTTATGAAATATTATAGGGAATCATGCAGGTTAGCTCGCTCGATTTCGCACTGAAATTTTATCAACGTAGGTATGTTAATTGGTGTATGTCTGTGTTTTAAAGGAGTAGGATTTTAACAGCAACAGATTCTGAAAATAAGAAGATGAGAGATAACTTTAGAATAGAGACATCTGAAAGTATATTATTAGCTCGTGTACTGATTTCTATGGAATATACTGGTTCATAAGTGTGCACTTCTCTCTGTAATAATTAAATCAACAATAAATTTTTTTTTAAATATAACAAATTTAATCATCAATTATCTTTTAACAAAGGTAACATAAATGATTCATTCATTTCATTCATAACCCTCCACTCCCAAAGGAGCATAGGCCTTCAACAAACACATGCCAAGTCCTCCTGTCACGTGCCATCATCTCAAGTTCTTTCCACGTTCTCCTTATCATTTTCATCTCTGTTTCCAGCTCTCTTCTCCATGTGCTTCTTTTAATCCCTGTATTCTACGCAAGCACCCATTTATGAAAGTCTAGCTTTTTTTGGTTGTTGTCTCAGAGCCATACAATAGGACTGACTTCACATTGTGTGTTACCGGGGCCCGAAAGGGGATCAAAGTAACACTGTTCCCTGCCATGCATGTCGTAGAAAGCGACTAAGGAGGGTTGGGCATGGGGCTGGTTACCCCATCCTGTAAAAAATTTAAAACACAAAAAACTTCAACAAACATGGACAAGTCAATCAAGGAAAATAAAAGACAGCCATCCAAGACAGGGGATGGTCCTCTCGCAGGGATGATGCAACACAGAGAAAGCCGAAAACCTTCTTTCTTCTAGGAGAACTTCCAGATTTGGCACCTGGAATGTTCGGACATTAAACGAACAAGGGAAAGTGGCACAAGTAGCAGCAGAAATGAGGGAATCTAAAATCGAGGTTCTGGGACTGTGTCAAACAAAGTGGAAGGGGTTAGACAAGAGGAAACTCATCACATGTGAATTGGTGCTGTCATCAGGACATGAAGACGAAAGTTCACACCACAGTGAAGGGGCAGCTCTTATGTTATCTAAAGAAGCACAGAAAGCACTCATTGAATGGGAAGCCGTTGGACCCAGAATAATAACAGCTACTTTTAAAACAGCTAAAAAGAAAATAAATGTAAATGTCATCCAATGTTATGCACCAACTAATGACAAAGAAGAGTCTGTGAAAGAAGCATTTTATACTAGACTACAGGAAATTATGGAAAAAGTAAAAAGAAGAGACATTACAATTTTGATGGGTGACATGAATGCAAAGATAGGTACAGTCAATACCGGATTTGAAGAAGTCATTGGAAAACACGGGCTAGGAATAATGAATGAAAATGGGGACTATTCTCAAACTTCTGTGCTTCAAATCAATTGGCTATAGGAGGAAGCATGTTTCCACATAAGAGAATACACAAGGCAACATGGATATCACCAGACCATAGAACAGAAAATCAGATTGATCATATATGCATAAACAAGAAGTTTAGATCATCATTGCAGGATGTAAAGGTATATAGAGGAGCAGATGTGGAATCAGATCACCACCTTCTGATAGCCAAAGTAAAAATGAAACTCAAGAGATATGCAACAATGCAAAATTATAGACAACAATTTAATGTAGGACATCTAAGAAATCAAGAAACAAGAGACAAATTTGTGGTCACAATATCCAACAAATTCCAAGTGCTCCAACAGCTGGAAGATGCAGAGAATACAGAAGACTATTGGCAGCAAATCAAAACGGTATGGAATGAGATATGTGAAGAAATACTGGAGAAAAGGAAACGACAACAAAAAGCATGGATAACAACAGAAACCATCAATAAGATAAAAGACAGAAAAAAACAAGAAAGCAGATTTAAACACAAGCAAAACCGGAAGTTCCAAAACCAAGGCTCAAGAAGTGTACACATAAGCAATCAAAGAAGTAAAAAGAAGTATCAAAAGAGACAAGAGGAAGTATATTGAGGAGTTGGCAAGATAGGCAGAAGATGCTGCAGCCAAAGGAAATATGAGAGAACTGTATAACAGCACAAAGAAGCTAACAGGGAAATACAAGCAAACAAGTCGCCTCATAAAAGACAAGAATGGAAAACTGCTCCGCAATATACAAGAGCAAATGAAGAGGTGGACAGAATATTTTGAGGACCTTCTCAATTGACCAGCTCCACAAAACCCCCTGGACATCCAGCCAGCAGAAGAAGAGCTACAAATTAACGGTGAAAGACCAACGAAGGAAGAAATAAAAAAAGCCATAAAGCTTCTAAGAGACGGAAAAGCGTCTGGACCTGATGGCATTCTAGTAGAGGCCATCAAAGCAGATATCGACACGGCTACAGAGATGTTATATAAATTACTTGGTAAAGTTTGGGAAAAGGAAGAGATACCAGCAGAATGGAAGGAAGGATAACTGGTTAAGTTGCCTAAGAAGGGAAATTTACAAGAGTGCACAAATTATAGAGGAATAATGTTACTATCAGTGCCAGGAAAAGTATTAAACATGATTATCCTTGAGAGAGATTAAAAGAGTCCATAGACAAGAAACTGAGAGATGAACAAGCAGGTTTTCGACAAAACAGATCATGTACAGACCAGATAGCCACTTTGAGAATAATAGTTGAACAAAGTCTGGAATTGAATTCACCACTATACATCGGATTTGTGGACTACAAAAAGGCATTTGACAGAGTAGTAGACAGTGTAGACAGAGAATCACTTTGGAAATTGATGAGGTATTATGGAGTTCGCCTGAAGATCATTAATTTAATAAAGAAAACATATGAAGACATGGTCATATTCACTATTATCACATTTTTTTTCAAATGTCCCCCAAGATTGAGATTACTTGTACTTATTATCACAGGTAATTTCGGAGGTCTGAGTATATAGCTTATCAGACACTCCTCATCGCTTGCCTTAACGCTGGAGCGATATAAATCCATTTGCCCATCTAGACAGACGTGGTTGTGCAACTAAACTCGTATTTCAAGTTCGTCTTACCTGGAGTCAATCTGGTTATTATCACGATTAGTGATTCAATTAATCTTTTGGGATGGTCAATTACACCTTAACCTAACATGAATTGAAGTGTGAAAATGTAAACAGTGACCGTAGTACAGATTTCTGGGCTCCGAAAATGAGAAATAGTTATAGAATGGAAAAGAGAGAGAAAATACGAAAAAAAGAAAGATCAAATTCTGTGACAGCCATGTATTCTGCTTCCTTCTCATATGAGTAACTCGCTCCCTCTGTACTTTAGTTTTAATTTTGTTTACATGCACTCAATGGAGGGATAAAATAGCCTTCAGCGGAAAAAACTGACTCTCGCCTTGAGCATTTCTTCACGCTCACTAAGGGTACACAAGATCGTATCATTTCCGAAAACCTCCCTGTCCAAGCTTTCCATGTCTTCAAATCAGCTAGCTGCATTTTTGAGCTACGTTGGCTGCTTTTGTTACTGTTCTTCAGAATTGATATCTCCGTGCAAACCCGTAGGTGCTCAACCTCCCTCAGCAAACGTCGAACGGTATGAACGTTCCTCTAGCACAGTGGTTCCCAAAGTGGGTGGTACCGCCCCTCTGGGGGCGTTGGAAGGATCCAAGGGGCCAGAGGGGGCGTTCAGTAGTAAGGGGTGGTTCAGGATTTGACAGGCTAAATTCAGTACGTGCGGCGGAGAAAGGAATTGTGGATTTGAAAGACAACATCAGTGAGGTGGGGACGATGGGGATGGTTGTATTACTAGGATCATAAAGCAAGGCATAGTTTCATCTATACGTGCCATTCTGAGCTCAGGTAACCATCGCTGACCATAAATTGTAATTGGGAACAGCTACGGGGTTAACTAAACACCTATTGTCCATTCGGTTGCTCCTGAAGAACGAGAAACGGCCTGTGGTTGGTTCACTAAGATTTAAACAGAAGGTGAAAACCATTACTAAATAGTGTTTACTAGTTTAAAATGAGCTTTGGTGTTGACAAGGTGTGTCCGAGTGTACTTTCCGATGGCATGGACAAAATTAGATACCTGCTGGTTTTTCAGAAAGTACCGACTTTGCTTTGTTGCAGATTGTATTGTCTCATAATGTTACTATCAGTGCCAGGAAAAGTATTAAACAGGATTATCCTTGAGAGAGATTAAAAGAGTCCATAGACAAGAAACTGAGAGATGAACAAGCAGGTTTTCGATAAAACAGATCCTGTACAGACCAAATAGCCACTTTGAGAATAATAGTTGAACAAAGTCTGGAATGGAATTCACCACTATACATCGGATTAGTGGAACATAAATGATTGATGAGTTAATATTGGTTTCTTCACTGAAACTTCGCTAGAAATGGATGATTAAAGTGTTCATTTGGTTCTGGCCTGATAAGTTTAACTTAGCTGTCGGATTGATAAAGTGTTTTTGTTGACTGCTGACTACTCCGTCGATCTACGATGTCTGTGGATAGGGCACGTCCCACAAACGCGAATGCTGGGGTAACCGTTCCTGGGGTCAAAGGCGAGTATCTTCACAGGCCGTTGACGGTAGGCGTCTCGTGTCGACTACAAGCTATGAACCACAGTTTTGTCTTCCAAACTGGTTTCGTAGACTGCTATCACAAAATGTCTTGTAGACTTGTACCACGAACTTTAGAGGAAAACAAAGGCCTCTGTTACGTTCTTCGATACTAATCAGGCGCCTTCCCGCTGTGTCCTCCAGCGACTCTTTTTCTCAGCAATTTTATCCCCTCTGAGTATACAGCATATCTCAGTTGATATGATAAAAAATTCACCATTACTTTCAGTTAGTTTGAGCGAAAATATGTTTCGACAGCGGAGAATGCAATGGCTTGAGCCTGGGTGAACATGTCTAAGATTATCCCTATAACGTATTACAAATGATAATAAATAGATACATATGATGTCATCATTATCCACTCCTTGCTCCATTCGGAGTCCCGGGTTACATCTGCTTTTGGTTCCCTGTGAGAACTAGCACGAAGCAATCACAAGCGCTTTGCTGTGGTGGTTCATGAATATATCATTTTCACATGCTGAGTTTGCCAGCCTCGTATGGACCTGTATAACCACCAGCAAGTTCAAACGTGTCAAATTCAAAGTATAAAATATATGTTACAACTCACTCCAATAACTTTTGGGAACTCTAGACTTCTTGCTCAGTTGAATAGTCTTGGCAACTTGATGTAGATGCCGTGAACACGCGTCTGGGGTAGTATTTCTATTTAGAATCCTTCTGTGACTTGTGAGTGGTCCTGTAGAATCCAGTTTCCGTATTAATATTGACGATTTTCTACTGATGTTTTAGTAAATGCTCTAACACGTTTGTGAAATTCAAACAGTAAATTCCATATAAGGAGTTGTTATTTCCGTCGATTATCGGTCATATTCACTATTATCACACTTTTTTTCAAATGTTACCCAAGATTGAGATTACTTGTACTTATTATCACAGGTAATTTTGTGTGACAGTGGGAAGAAAGAGTGGCAATACCTCGTTATTGTATATGGTACTGAATGCCTGGGTTGGTTGTGTAGTACAGTCTATATTGTTACAACCCCTGATGTTGTCAAAGGAAAATAATCACTGTACTAATTGTGATAGTGTTCTTCTGTTGTATAACTGGCTACCGCCAGAGATTGTAGTTCCAGAAGTGACAAGGAAACCCAGGTTGGTTTTGGAGGCTCGTATATGTTGGTGTTTACAACTGCATGATCGTAGTAAATTAAATTCAGCAATTCCAATAACTTGGCGTTAAAAACTTTCAGTTGGAGATCAAAGGATAAGTCCAATATTTCTTACAAAAGTTCCTTTATTTAGTTGTTACTATTTCTGGAATTCCAGGCTGGATCATGGATTACACATCTCCAGACGTATGTGCTGTGGGCTCCTAACTGAAATGAAAATATTCGATCGAGACTTTAACCTCTTGAAGACGACGAATAACACAATTCTTGTTCCAAAACGTTGGAACCGTAGGCTTTTGTTATCACCCAAGGGGATGCGCCACGGTTGCTCCGCGCCTATAAAAGTGGATAACGCCTAACGTGCAATGGTTCATGTCACCTGTGAGAGGGTCTCCTCACTGACTGTCTGGTTTCAAGATGCTTCTATCTACCTTCATTCGGTGCTCAGCCCCCGGATGTTATTTTCTATTCGAGGCTAGACCGGAAACTATCTATTCTAAAGGGCTTCCGTTCTAACTTGTATGGATTCCACACAAGGTTTGATGACGTCATGAGTTCATGTACACCATGATTGAATGACGTCATGGGTTTGTGACTAGTGTTTATTTTACTAACTAGTCGTGCTCAAATACTTAGTGTTTTAATCTTGTTTAAGTACTCTTACTCTAACTCTAATAAGTGGCATCACCATAGTGCTAAAACGACGTAGTAGGCCATCCGGTCATATACGCCAGTGGGCCACCAAAATGTATCCAGGAAAAGAGACATATTTCGAGGAACTATCAAAAACGAACCCGAAAAAAATCTAAGGGGAAAATTTATGTACAAGTCCCACCAGATTATTACACCAGTATACATCAGGAATGGCCATAAAGGAAGAAAACATCACTCATGGATATGGAAGGTGATGGGACAATATACAGCAGTGGGATACAACAGCATGGGAATTAAGGGAATGGGCTTCGTATGGACCTGTATAACCATCATCAAGTTCAAACGTGTCAAATTCAAAGTATAAAATATATGTTACAACTCACTCCAATAACCGTTTGGGAACTCTAGACTTCTCGCTCAGTTGAATAGTCTTGGCAACTTGATGCAGATGCCGTGAACACGCGTCTGGGGTGGTATTTCTATGTAGAATCCTTCTGTGACTTGTGAGTGGTCCTGTAGAATCCAGTTTCCGTATTAATATTGACGATTTTCTACTGATATTTCAGTAAATGCTATAATACGTTTGTGAAGTTCAAACAGTAAATTCCATATAAGGAGTTGTTATTTCCGTCGATTATCGGTCATATTCACTATTATCACATTTTTTTTCAAATGTCCCCCAAGATTGAGATTACTTGTACTTATTATCACAGGTAATTTCGGAGGTCTGAGTATATAGCTTATCAGACACTCCTCATCGCTTGCCTTAACGCTGGAGCGATATAAATCCATTTGCCCATCTAGACAGACGTGGTTGTGCAACTAAACTCGTATTTCAAGTTCGTCTTACCTGGAGTCAATCTGGTTATTATCACGATTAGTGATTCAATTAATCTTTTGGGATGGTCAATTACACCTTAACCTAACATGAATTGAAGTGTGAAAATGTAAACAGTGACCGTAGTACAGATTTCTGGGCTCCGAAAATGAGAAATAGTTATAGAATGGAAAAGAGAGAGAAAATACGAAAAAAAGAAAGATCAAATTCTGTGACAGCCATGTATTCTGCTTCCTTCTCATATGAGTAACTCGCTCCCTCTGTACTTTAGTTTTAATTTTGTTTACATGCACTCAATGGAGGGATAAAATAGCCTTCAGCGGAAAAAACTGACTCTCGCCTTGAGCATTTCTTCACGCTCACTAAGGGTACACAAGATCGTATCATTTCCGAAAACCTCCCTGTCCAAGCTTTCCATGTCTTCAAATCAGCTAGCTGCATTTTTGAGCTACGTTGGCTGCTTTTGTTACTGTTCTTCAGAATTGATATCTCCGTGCAAACCCGTAGGTGCTCAACCTCCCTCAGCAAACGTCGAACGGTATGAACGTTCCTCTAGCACAGTGGTTCCCAAAGTGGGTGGTACCGCCCCTCTGGGGGCGTTGGAAGGATCCAAGGGGCCAGAGGGGGCGTTCAGTAGTAAGGGGTGGTTCAGGATTTGACAGGCTAAATTCAGTACGTGCGGCGGAGAAAGGAATTGTGGATTTGAAAGACAACATCAGTGAGGTGGGGACGATGGGGATGGTTGTATTACTAGGATCATAAAGCAAGGCATAGTTTCATCTATACGTGCCATTCTGAGCTCAGGTAACCATCGCTGACCATAAATTGTAATTGGGAACAGCTACGGGGTTAACTAAACACCTATTGTCCATTCGGTTGCTCCTGAAGAACGAGAAACGGCCTGTGGTTGGTTCACTAAGATTTAAACAGAAGGTGAAAACCATTACTAAATAGTGTTTACTAGTTTAAAATGAGCTTTGGTGTTGACAAGGTGTGTCCGAGTGTACTTTCCGATGGCATGGACAAAATTAGATACCTGCTGGTTTTTCAGAAAGTACCGACTTTGCTTTGTTGCAGATTGTATTGTCTCATTATTTACGGGGCTAGTGGTAATGAGACATTCGCAGTACGGTAATAAATACGAGAAACGGTTCAATGGAGCTAAGTTTTTAACAGTACTTGGCAGTAGAAACCAATCTTTGAACCTCTGAACCGGCTTTCCTACCTTACATTCAGACTTTCATAAATCGACTGACGTTTCCGACGTATTGCAACTTGGCGCTGTCTATGAGCAAAACCAACAAACTTCATCGGCTCTTCTTGTAAATAGTGGTTTCAAATAAGCGTGTACTGGGTATAAAACTATTTCAGCCTATCGATTAGGTAAGTTTTCATATTTATATTTTTTGTTTCTTTGAACAGAACTAGCAACAGTTTTACTAACACTAATTATTAATTAAGCAGATACATTTTGATACAGATTTGTCGTATATTGAATATTGCTGTTCAGTCCATTATATTACATCCTTTTAATTTGTTACTGGGATCTCCACACTTTGTAGTTAGGCCACAGGCTCCCAATCTTTAAATCTTAAGATCTATCTACAAAAGTGAGTTATTTTATATTATTTCATATTAAATAACTGTTATTATACTTTATGAAATCATTATTGGGTTACTTCAGTGTTGTTGTGGCTGTTGCTGAAGGTTTTTTTTCTGATTGTTGTATTTTTTCTAATTTATTTATGGCTGTGGTTAAGAAATTGTATAGAAAAAAAGAGTAAACTGGTAAGAACATTTATGTCAAAATTTTTGTAAAGCCACTTTTAAATCAGTTTTCGTTGTATACTTGACGTACATTTTTCTATCTGCAAAATTGTAAAATCAATTCTGTGTTCGAGAATCCAGAACAAATATGGCACAAGCAGAACAAGCCAAAAAGAAGTGCAGACAATACAGTGTGGAATATCTGAAATATTGATTTATTCCAGCACTACATAACCAAAAAATGCCAGTGTATCTATTATGTGAGAGGGCCTTTGCAAATAAGGCGATGAAACCTTCCAGACTCCTTGAACATTTGAATAAAATTCACCCTGATAAAACAGACAAAGCTTTGGCATATTTTCAGTCACTTCGTGAAAACTTTCAGAAACGTAAAACTGTTCGTGACATTTTTGCCAACTCTTCACAACAAAGCTGTGATGGTTTTCGAGCTTCATACAAAATTTCATTGCTGATAGCTAAATCTGGAAAGCCTCATACAATCGGAGAAAACTTGATTTTGCCAGTCATAATGGAGTTTATGAATACAGTTATGCATAAGTCACCTGAACAAATATACTGAAGCACATTAAAAACGCACCACCTGTATAATCCAGGAACAGAGTGTGAAATGTAAATATAAGTGTTTACAAGTTTACATATTTGGAATCTTTATTCATTTTCCTATGAATCCATGCTGGTCATTAATTTGTACATTTGATTGTTATGAAATTAATTGCATTTTGTGCAGGCAAGGGAGAAAAGCAAAAATACAAAAAAAAAATGCACGTGCGTTATCCTGCTAGAGAAGCTGCAAGTCTGGATAAATTGTGAACGCAGGAGCAACCAGTGCATCCAGAACCTCATCTCGATATGTCATAGCATTAACATTTCCACGGAAGACGTGAAGAGGCAAGCGATGGTGAAAACTTAATCATCCCCAAATGTGAATACTGCCACCTCCAAATCGGTTGACACAGCAATCTGCAAAGCGCTCTCCACACCGTCACCAAATCCGCATACGTCCATCAGCAAAGGATATGTTGAATCTGCTCTCGTCTGTGAATAGGACAGCATTCCACTGCAGTCTAGTCCATCTGACATGTTGCTCTGCCCATTGCAGGCGCTGCTGACGATGTCTGTGAGTCAAGTTTGGCCCAACATAAGGTCGTCTTGCAGTAAGGCCTGTATCTCTGAGTCGTCGCATGACTGTCATTCAAGAGACTTGCCCATGTCTACCCACTATTGCTCTTGCTGTTTGACTTGCTGGGAGAGTACGATTCCTTAGGTAACTCAGCACAATATGACGATCTTGCGCAGGGGTAGTAACTCGTGGTTGGCCACTCCGAAGTCTATCCCGGGCACTGCCAGTGGTTCCGTAACGTTCATTGAGACGTACAATAGTGCTGTGGTGGCAATTCATCCTTCTGGCAACGGCCCGCGAGCTCATTCCGGTCTCCAACATACCAATGGCTCGTTGGCGGTCGTTTTCAGATAGTCGTGGCATTTCAAGCACATGTACTGGGTGTTTTGTCTCAACGGCCTTTTTATACCGAGTATACTGCCACAACGTGTACACATTTTCAGGGTCATAGCTGTTGGGAATCGTGTTGCACGTGTAACTTTCATCGTTTTCATGTAGTCTGTACACAAACCCGTGGGTTGAATCATGCACTTTCCATTCCAGCAGCCATTCGCTCTCTACCTCTTGGCAAACACGGGGAAAATCCATTTCCACACTTTTTTTTTCCAGCTTCTCGGCATCAGTATATATAATAGTGGTGCGTTTTTAATGTGCTTCAGTATAATTAAAGCGATTCCAATCAACAATAACTCTGTTCACAGAAGAATGTATGAAATGGCTGAGAATGTTGAAAACACATTGTGCAACATACTTAGGACAACAGACTTTGTATTGCAGTTGGATGAGTCAACTTTGCCGGGCAACGAATCTTTGCTTCTTGCATATGTTCGCTTGGTAAAAGATGAAAGCTTGGTTCAAGAGTTGTAATGTGCTAAGCAACTAGTAACTGATACAAAAGGGGAGTCAATATTTCGTGCTGTAGAGAAATTTTTCAGAGAAGGACATTCCGCTTACTAACATTCTTGCTTGTGCAACAGATGGGGCACCATCAATGATGGGTTGTTACCGCGGGTTTATCGCGTTCTTAAAAGAAGCTGTACCTGGTATATTTACAATACACTGTAATTCACAGACAACATCTTGTCGCAAAAAAATGTAAGATCGGCTTCACAAATCATTAAATACTGTTATCACAGCGATTAATAAGATTAAGTCCCATGCTCTAAATTCTCGACTATTTCGAGAGCTTTGTACTGAGAATGATGAATAGATTCAACGTTTGTTGATGCACACAGAAGTCAGGTGGCTCTCAAAAGGAAATTGTCTGATACGCTTTTATGGTCTATTTGTAACTGTGGTAGAATTCTTTTACGAATATCAGGCATGACATTGCATATTTGTCAGATTTATTCGCAAAGTTTAACGAAATAAATCTACAAATGCAAGGAAATGATATTAAACTTATAAAAGTCAAATCTGTCGTCTCCACGTTTCTGGCCAAATAAGCGGTATTCAAACACAATATTGGCCATCACGAGGCACTCCAATTTCCCAGCCTCTTAGAGTTGGAAAAGAAAGACAAAATACCAGATGATAATAATAATTACCCCTTCAGTCATAACTGACAATAGGAAGGCGCCCCCGAGGTGACAGTCCTCAGCTGCTTATTTTCCTGGTGTTCCTTTCGATGTTTTCTCCTCTCTTCTGCTTGTTGTATGAGCTTCTTTTCGCCCAGTCTGAGGTGGCGCCGCAGATAACATCGCCACTTGGTGCGATTGGCAGCTTCACCCTCCCAGGTTGCTGGATTTATGTCCAGTGCCCTCATGTCTCTCTTGCACACATTTTTGAATCTCAGCTGCGGTCGCCCAACTGTTCTTTTGCCATCTGCCAGTTGTCCGTAGAAGATATCTTTCGGCGTGCGACCATCTTCCATGCGGCGGACATGGCCAAGCCAGAGGATAATCTTCAAGTATATTGTGCACACCTAGATTTGCTGCATAAAGACATGACTCAGAGGTTTCAGGATCTTCTTTTGATCACTATTTAAGACTGGATAATAAATCCATTCCTGGACCCGTGCAGGGATGAACTAGGAAGGGCGGAAGAGGAACTGATATCGCTACAAAATGACTTTAAGCTTAAGTCAATGTTCAAAAAATCATATCAAGACTTTTGGTTGCAGAAAGAAATCTCTTAACGCTATACTGCAGTGTGGGGAAAGGTTAAAATGTACTGTATTGCCTTTCCAACATCGTAGTTAGTACAGCGTGGTTTCAGCGCGGTTGTCCAACTTCTTTGGAAGCAAAGAAACAGACTGCAAATTACTAAACGTGGAAATATATATTTTTGAACGGATCTTGTAACTTTCCTGTAAAACTAAGAAAAATTAACCCAGACAACAGTAAGAGTTTTTTATATAACGTAAAGAAGAAAATTCGAACATGACATGAGTTTTGTAAGGGCAAAAAATATATTAATAACTGCATGGAAAATCTAAGACTGCATGCAAAAATTCATGTCCATACAACAAACAGTTTTGGAGAAAATTGACACTTTCTGTGGGCACGAATTTCCGAACGGACTATAGTGATTTGTTTGATGCCAAATTTCAGCAATCCTAGCCTTGTTGATTCATCCATTGCAACGTCGTTCTCTACCAATCTATCGTTAAATGTATTTAGTATCTCTCCCTTATCCATATCCTGTGTTCCCAAAGTCCGTGCTCTAAAAGCTACTCTGTCAGCTCTCATCGCCGTACACTCCTGCATGACCACGGCAGTAGATCCGCTTAGTTCCTAAAGATTGGACGCCTGCCCCCTTTAGATAACTTTTGATCGACCTAAACCTCCACCCACAATGCGCGGATTTCCTTTAAAATTCCAGCAACACTTCCACGAGTTACACTTCCATAAAGTTATTCGTCACGTGCTAGGTTTCTGTTTCCACGTATGCCGTCTTTGAAGTCTTTGAGAGTTCTTTCTGGATCCTTCTCTTGGACACAGTTGAATTGACACTGGAGGTATGATTGTTTAGGATACACCCAATATCTAGACGCTTCGTGTCGCAGTCTACTTCCTTGATTTCAACTTTTGGATATATGTATTCGTAATTCCCCAGTTGGGGTGGGATTTTTTAGACCGCAAACGACTCCAGAGTCGACCCAGCCTCGTGAATTAGGCACCAGGGTAACTATGGGAAAGTTAAGGCGGCCGACGTGATGCTTATCACATCAGCCCTAGTGTGCCGTATGGTCAAGAAAATATGCGCCTAACACCATGTTTCCAAAATGCTCCAATGAGCATGTAACGGGATCCTTTACCTATTCGTAATTTATTTTACTTGCCCCCAGTACTCCCCGGGGGTGTCTCTGATGAGATTAAAAAATAATAGGACTACTGAACCCTCAGACGTGTCGTACTTGGCGACTAACATGAGGTTGGGTGTGTGGTTGGTAACCTCTTGTAAAATAAATTAAGACAGAAACGACCACTGCATGAGCATGTGATTACTTGGTGCAAGATCAATGCAAGGGGAACATGCTGCAGGGGTAGGTCCAAGCTCCATACAGAGTGACAAGGAAGATGATGATAATAATGACTTTTTTAGCAACAAGTGGACACAGGGACAAGACACAGGGACAAGGCACAGGGACAAGGCACAGGGACAAGGCACAGGGACAAGGCACAGGGACAAGGCACAGGGACAAGGCACAGGAACAAGGCACAGGAACAATGCACAGGGACAAGACACAGGGACAAGGCACAGGGACAAGACACAGGGACAATGACACAGGGACAAGACACAGGGACAAGGCACAGGGACAAGACACAGGGACAAGACACAGGGACAAAGATACAGGGACAAGACACAGGGACAAGACACAGGGACAAAGACACAGGGACAAAGAAACAGGGACAAGACACAGGGACAATGACACAGGGACAAAGACACAGGGACAAGACACAGGGACAAGGGACACACAGAGGGACAAAAGACAAAGACACAGGACAAGACACAGGGGACAAAGATTATGAGAATAAACAAGAAAGGGACAAGACACAGGGACAAGACAAGACACAGGGACAAGACACAGCTTCAACTCAAATGTCAAGTCAGTCCTATTGTATGGCTCTGAGACATGGAGAACAAGAAAAAACAACAACCAAAAAGCTACAGACTTTTATAAACGGGTGCATGAGTAGAATAGAAGGACTGAAATGGTATGACAAAGTCACAAATGTGGAACTGATGACAAGAACCAGTGGAACAAGAGTTGAGAAGAAGACGCTGACGATGGATAGGACACACATTGAGGAAACCTGTTGATAGCATTACAAGGCAGTCCTTGTTCTGGAATCCACAGGGAAAGAGAGGCAGAGGTAGACCAAAAACCCATGGAGAAGAGAGCTGGATACAGAGGTGGAAATGATGAGGAAAACATGGAAAGAACTTGAGCGGATGGCACAGGACAGGAAGACTTGGCATGTGTTTGTTGAAGGTCTATGTTTGGTGAGCTAAAGGATATTGATTGATTGAATGACTGTTTTACTGGATTTTTCTCCATCATGAACACTTGACAGCTAAAAGGGATAATCACTTCACGAATTTTTCACAGATCGGACGAAACGCAAAGGGACAATTCTTTTAGCTGGCTTTGAAAAACAATGGCTGAAAGAGCAAAACAACACTGTCCCTTCATTGCATTATTCTCAAGAAGAAAACCTTGTCACGCAAATATTTTTTAGAAGATAAATGATAGCCGACGCCAAGGTGCCCGAGCTATTCGAAGCGGCTTCGGAGAAACACCAGAATCACGGGCCTTAGCGAAACCAGATGGGAATTTAAAACTGCAAAACTGGAATCATGAAGGTCATCAACGTTATCCGGGTACTGACTATTAAAAAGGACAGGGTCGGGTCTCCGAAAAGAATCGTGCAAAACGGGAAAACGTGCAAACAGGGAACGTACAAATGAGATTCAACCGTTTGCGTCTATCTAATGTACACGATGTTTCTGTAAATAGGTCACCCACTAAGCACCGTTGAAACTTCTCAAATTGGGCCCCGCACTTCCTGATACCACCAGATCATCATTATCAGCAGCATCATCACCACTATACTACCACCTCATGATTACCAACATCATCATCGCCATCCAGGATCAAACCCGGGTGACGGCATTTGAGGATTTTTCGTCGACCGGGATTTGGACTGGATTAACTCGAGACCTGGCGAGGACATTTGAAGGAGTGTCGTTGACCAGGGATTGGCGGCTCCTGAGCCGACCCAGCTGTAATGGGTACCTCCGAAATCGGAGAGTATTTGCCTGAATGGCGAGGGACACCTGTCTCTGTACAAGAAAAAAGGGATACTCACGTAAAATCAATGTCAGGTTAGACATAAATAATAACCTGAGATTTCGCCTCGAGTATTAGCGGGCGTACGAAAAAACAAAACAAAAACAAAAACAAAAACAAACAAAAAATCATCGCCATCATAATACCACCGCGTAATTATCAACATCATCATTACCACTATACTACCAAATCATCATCATCATCAGCTTGAAGTGTAAAGTATAAACTGGACGCGATAGCTAGACCTATGCCTAGTCCTCCTTAGTCGCATACTTCCTCAAACTTGATAAGGTACGTTTAACTATTCTTTTGTCCAGTTTCGGGACCCAGAAATTCACTGGCTGCTATGTTCGTTTATTTATTTAAAATTTTGTTGGGATTGGTCGTGGAATAATGTTCACGTAGAATTCATGGCGTACTAACGGGAATGTGAGGGGATCAGTCCGGCCCGAGTGACAGCTAGACGAGGTGCCATCGAACATTATTATTTTTCTTCTTCTTTCGTTCGCTTGGCAACACACAGGGACAAGGCATAGGGACAAGACACAGGGACAAGACAAAGATTATGAGAATAAATGCAAGAAATGATAACAAGGTTGAACCACTATTGTCTATATCTGAAATGTTGTTTCTTGTATAAACTTCACTGTCTTTTGTAGTTCATACAGAGGTCCGTATAGTTTTGCTTCCAGTGTTGTTTCTCTGGGCCAGTGGGTTTGCCTCAATATATCATATTCGGGGCAGTCTTGAAGTATGTGCTCTGCAGTCTGGGGTGCCCGTCCACATGTACACATTGCTGAATTGCCAATCTTGAATTTTGTATACATGTGGCTGCGGAGTCGGTTGTGTCCTGTTCTGAGGTGCAGAATGATAATTTTTTCTGACCTGTTCATATCTTGGTAGTCGTCGTGCGTTGGTGTTGGTGGCTTTCTGATTGATTTGATCATCTTTTTCTTCTGATGGTACGGAATATTATTATATACCTGTCACAAAAAGTAGGGGATATTGAATTTAAAAGTTATCCAAAGACAATATATTTCAAATTAGTTCATTTATTCCTTCGTACAAGTAAACTTGAGCATCATAACAAGACATTTGCGGTATAAGAAGTGTTATGGCTTTACTCACATGATTTTAATCGCACTGGCAACCAAGGCGGGGTGGGTACTTCATTTTCACAAAAATATTCCAATATTTCTAAAAACGTGTAGGGCCCCAGTTTGCCGCTAAACATGCATTGCAACGACGTCTCATACTGCAAATAAGCCTTCTGATGTTGTCTTGAGGAATTCTCTACCACTCCTGCTGAAGGGCCTGGGCTAACTGCTGAAGAGTCTATGGAGCGGCTGGACGTTGTTGGACGCGTCTATTCAGGAGGTCCCACAAATGCTCAATAGGAGACAGGTTGGGGGACATCGGCGGCCACAGTAACGTTCGGATATGCTGCATCTGAAGGTGATCTTGGACGACGCGAGCACGGTGAGGACGTGCATTGTCATCCTGGAAGATGAAATCTGGTCCGTGCCGTTGAGGAAATGGCACAACAATAGGCTCGATGATGTTGTCACGGTAGTAGAGCCCTGTGATATTGACCTGGCATATGTGAATGTCGGTCCTGTCATTCATACAGATGCCTGCCCACACCATTACACTGCCACCTCCATAACGGTTGTGTGCAACAGTTGCAGGAGGCTGGTAACGCTCACCTCGCCGTCGCCAGACACGTATTCGACGATCATGAAAATTTAAAACGAAACGGGACTCATCAGAAAACATCACTGATGCCCACTGTTGATTGGTCCACCGATGATGACGTTGGCACCAATCCATTCTTGCTCGCCTGTGTTGTGGTGACATGGGCAAAGCTACAAACGGTCTGCGTAAGGCCAGTTGCACTTGGTGAAAACGGTTTCGTACTGTCTGAGTTGAGACCCGGATCCCAGTGGTCTGTTGAAGATGTTGCTGAAGTCTAGTAGCATTTAGAGTCCGAGTTCTGAGGGCCTGAGTAACAAGAAGTTGATCTTGGCGGCGTGTAGTGACTCTTGGGCGGCCAGTCCGAGGCAGATCAGCCACTGTGCGGAAATTTTGATACTTGTTCCACAGTCTGCTGACAACTGACTGTGAAACATTGAGGTTCTGAACAGCATCCACTTCCTGACTTCCGGTTTGCAACATGCCTATGCCTATCCATCTCTGCTGTTCTGTCAAACGTTCCATGACGAAGAAAAGAAATTTTATCTGTTGCAGAGTCTTTTTATACCTGCCCATGGTGAGTAGTGTTCATCAAACCCGAGATACACGCATTTTTGTGAAAAAGAATAATGTGTGAACTTTACGGATGGGCCCCACCTCTGTTCTTGGGATTGGCTTACTCATCACGAGTCACCAGGTCAACATGATATTGCACGTGAGAGTGGAGAAGAGCGTGCTCGATATGTCCGTACAACCATTAAAATACGAAATCCACTCTTTTGTAAAATAATACATACCATCTTAAAATATCCCCTACTTTTTGTGACCAGTATATAAGTACTGTACTGTTTAAAAATAAAAATGCACTCATAGTGTTTTTTTCTGAGTGGTTTATTGCGGTGGAGGGGGGTGGATTGACATAGAAGGATCTGCCTCAGGTGCTAAATACTTTAAGCACGCCCCTGGTGGTATCCAATCCTAACTATAGTCCGTTCGGAAATTCGTGCACACAGAAAGCGTCAATTTTCTCCAAAACTGTTTGTTGTATGGACATGAATTTTTGCACGCAGTCTTAGATTTTCCATGCAGTTATTAATATATTTTTTGCCCTTACAAAACTCATGTCATGTTCGAATTTTCTTCTTTACGTTATATAAAAAACTCTTACTGTTGTCTGGGTTAATTTTTAGTAGTTTTACAGGAAAGATACAAGATCCGTTCAAAAATATTTTTTTTTGGTTTGAATTAGTTATTCGCGACTGTGTACAATAAGTGCGCACTCGTGCGGACATGTAGTCACTACACTAATTCAAAAAAAAAAAAAATAAGACGCTTGACCAATGTTGACAGATGGAGAGCGACGGCATGGCTGCAGTATGATGTAGGGCTGCGAAAAGTTGCTAGGAGATTAGGAGTTGCCCACTCTGTCATACAAACTATGCGTGATCGTTATAATGCAACCGGCAGTGTCGCAGAACAACGCAGGTCAGGACGTCCAAGGTCTACCACAAGACGGCAAGACACGCTGACCCATGGCTAAAATGGTAAATGTTACAAACATACCCATTGCCCGTTCCTTCCGAAAAGTGGGTGAAATGTGTTCACTATAGTCACGACTTGCACGTGAAAAGCAAATTTCAGCAATGTTATCAACAGGCTTTGCCATAGGAAGCATTTTCAAACATGCATTATTTCCCTTTCCACCACGTGCATTTGATTGACCTTGGAGGTACACACACGTAACACAGATTTGATTTATTGTCAGATTAACAAACATTGTTTAAGCATGCAACAAAATGCAGCAAACCTTTTTTGACTGATTGTTCAGGTTTTAAAAAAAACAGCTTAGTTGAAATGACCTAAAAATTGAAAGTGGCCTTTAAAGTTTTTTTGAGCAGTATATATATATATATATATATATATATATATATATATATATATATATATATATATATATATATATATATATATATATATATATATATATATATATATATATATATATATATATATATATATATATATATATATTGTCGTAGATTAAGATAGAGGGATTAAGACTTGGGTTGGTCCCTTCTGAATAGATTAGAATGAGTGATAGCCACAGTGAGATGTGATAATAGAAATAGGTTTCCACGAGTGAGATGGTAGAAATTTATAGAGGCTGTCCCGGAAATCGAGAATCTTCTCTCTTTCCGCCTATCTTCTACAACAGATCCAGAGGAGTCAGGCAGTCTATAAAAAAATATATATATTAATATATATACATTACCACTCACGTGCACACCCACAATTGACAATATGTAGACGCACACACGTGGGAAAACTATAACAATGGTTATACAGATACTTTAGGACGAGCTGACCAACGCGCTGATTTAGGTTCAAGAGAAATTTTAATTATCGTCTAAAATTTCATCACAACACCCAAAATTACATCAAGCAAAATATACACATGGTCATAAAAATCAATGAATTTCTACCAGAATGATAGACCCACCGTATGATCTTATCCCTCAAGGTATGCCCACAGTCCTGTTAGAAGAAAGTGATAGCCCCAAGGAATCAAGGATACATTTAGCGGTAATCTAATGATTTTCCCTTTTTTAAAGGTATGAACAGACTTAGATATTCGTATGATCTATCCCAAGGAACAGTATCTTGTTTGAAACAAAGAAACTCGCATAAAGATATTACAAAGTGGGTGAAATTTGGTATACCAAAAAAAAAAAAATCACTCGTTCCTGCTTTCTCTCGGTTCATTCATCAGGGCCCTGTCGTGCATTTCTCACTTTCTTACCCTATAACTTGCTGTTGTTCGCCGTCTGGCGCACGTTATGACACAATCTGTTTTATCGTTTGGTGAAGCGAATACCCAGCTCTGCAGGTCTTGGATTCATCCAATGTGTCCGGGGAGCGTTCTCTTCAGGCGATAATTTTGTTCAGATTTTAAGTTAGTGTCACTTTATCAGTTCAGGTAAGAATTAGTGTAAGCGCGGGTTCACTGTGTCCGAATCACGAGGTTTCCACTACTTAGGGAAAAATGTCAGGTTTGTAACTTTCGATCAAAGGGTACCTTCTTGGTCACACCACAAGTTGACACAATTTGCGGAACGTTACTGTTTGTAATAGTTTACTTGCCACAAGGGCTGAACTGTACTTAAGTTTTCTCAGGAAGAATAAAATCTGGCGCACAGGCCCGTTATGTCTTTTCACCTTTAAAATTCTTGTAAAGATTTAACACCAAGGCTTTTAAGGAAAATGTTTTTTTAGTGGGATGCGAGTCATGGGCAATGACTACAACCCATAAAAGAAAGATCCAAACCTCAGAAATGAGGTATCTGAGGAAGGTGGTTGAAGTAACAAGAAGAGACATGGTACGCAACCAGACGATACGTCAAGGCCTTAAATCCTACCCCCTGCAGACCCAAGTAGAACAGTCCCAATTAAGATGGTTTGGCCATGTCTGCAGAATGGGAGAAGATCGGATACAACGACAAGCATGGGAAACAAAGAGCCAAGGATCCAGACCCCGAGGACGACCCAGAGTCCGCTGGGAGGACAACATTAGACAATCTTTGAAGGATCGAGGGCTAGAATGGAACCAGGCCAGGAGGAAGACAGCCGATAGGATAGTCTGGCGCTCTCTCTTCCAAACCTCTACACCTCACGGTAGAAGGGGAACGACTAAGTAAGTAAGTAAGTAAGTTTTTTTAGTTCTTCACAGATAGTACTCATCAGTACTTAACGCTGGCAAAGTTGGGTCACCCCACTATTCACTGAATAAAGGAAAAAACACACATAAAATAATTATATATTCTAGGTACTCGTTATAACTTACATTTTAAACTGCAAGCGTACAGCTTGACTTATCATTTAAAACTTCCCGTGAAATAAGTTATATTTAAAAAAATCAATCATCATGAATTAGGAACACATACGTATTCCGTCAACACTCATGGGGCATCTAGCATTTATAAGTTAGTTTTAAAATATTCTCGACTGAGTATTTAGCAGTTAAATTAAATTCATTAATAGCCGACTGAGTTTAAGCTAGAAATTATAATTTTCTGTTTTCCACTGTAACTCGTCACTATAAAATAATGCAGGCTATATAAATTAAGCACTCTGCACAAAATCTAACTAGTGAAATATGAAATAAGCGATTATCACTTTAAACACTTCACAAAATATTAGATACTTAGTATAATATATTTACCTCAACACAGAACTACAGGTGATTCCACACTTTAGAATTATACGCTGATATATTTATTTGAAGTCTAGAAGCTCGGCAAATTTTCGAACAAACTAAGAGCTTCGCTATACAGCTTATTCTATTCACGAGCCACCTGTCTACTGCGAATTTTGAGGACTGAATGAAAATAAAGTTTAAACTCTCGTTAATATATTAAACGGACAAAGGATGTGCGTTACTTTCAAAACCCGAAATCTCCCCTCTCTTAACACCTACGTTACCTTAGACGCATGCCGTAACTGCCACCAGTGCGTCTTTGACACCTACGTTAACAAACTGACCGTGGAGCGTGAGTGTCATGGAAAAACCCAGACTATATGTCTCATTCCAGAGCGCTGCATGAGTGTCATATCACACTTCACTCCGAGCGACTTAGCCGTAAAACTATTTGTCAGATGGAAATATCAGACAATATGTCTCCTCATCATGTCTGACAGAGTGAATTCTCACACGTTTATGTCGAGAATCTAGCCCAAGAGCCCCCTGTCATGAGAGAAGTATAGACACCTGTCTGCCTTCTGTGTCTGCGATAGATGAATATTCACAGTTTCGTCAATCTCCAGTGACTGCCATCTGATGCAATAGAATGCATTTTAACGCTCTCTCGTCTCGTGCAGAGATTGACACGTTATGTCATAAATGCGTTTACCAGTATGAGAAAGAAAAACGGTAAAGTGAGAATGGGAAAGAAAATATTTTTCGCAAACGAACGAATGCGAAAAATACAGGAAAAGGATAAACGAGCGATAATAAGTAGAGGACACGGGTAGTGAAAGAAAAGAAATTATAGAAAATTTATTGATCATAATCTCTATGCGACATTATATTTATATATATATATATATATATATATATAGATATATATATATATATATATATATATATATATATATATATATATATAACAAGAGAAATCCATACTAGAATTGCTTTGGCAGCTAGCGCCTTCAATAGATTATCTAACATTTGGAAATTACGATCATTGATCTGTTTAATTCAAATGTTATCTCAGTGTTAACATACGGCTGTGAGAGTTGGAAAATAACAAAATCATTGGAGAACAAGCTGAATACATTCGAGAACAAATGTCTTAGAAAACTCATGAACATCAGTTGGAAATAATTCAAGACTAATCGACAAATAAGAGAAGACTCTAGGCAGAAATATGTCTCCGACTATATAAGGAAAAGACGATGGTCATATATCGGTCATGTCCTACGAATGCAAAACAACAGAATACCACTACAGGCGCTCACTTGGGTTCCTGAGGGTAAGCGGAAAAAAGGAAGACCAAAAGAAACACTCAGAAGAACAATAATAAGAGAAGGAAGAACGTTGGGCCTAAATAATGTGCAAGAGCTAAGAGGAGTGGCGTCACAACGAACAACCTGGAGAGCACTGATTTCTTCCTTATGCGCCGTTTTTGGGACTTAAAGAATATTTTATTAATATTATTATTATTATATATATATATATATATATATATATATATATATATATATATATATATATATATATATATATATATATATATATATATATATATATATATATATATATATATATATCCCGAAAATAGTTACAACCAACAAAGAAAAGCGTTCAAATGACGGTGTTCATGAACAGTTTGATTACACTGTATAATGGAAAGAAACAAAAACACTCTAAGAATGTACTTCTATCTGCTCATCCGGGAACGTAGCAGCACACTATAATTAAAAACCCGTCAAGTTTGACGAGTTATTGCTAGTTATTTAATATTTCTTCAGGACATTGCACAAGAAAGATTGTTGGCTCACGGGTTTCTTTAATAGGGTGTCAATGATATTTTTATGGCAGGATCATTAATGTGGAACTAATACTGACAAGAAACCAGACAAGCGCCAGCGAAACAAGAACTTGAAGAAGACGCTGGAAATGGAGAGGACACACATTGAGAAAACCTATTGATAGCATTACAAGACAATCTATGTTCTGGAATAATAAGGGACAGAGAGGTAGAGCCAGACCAAAGAACATATGGAAAAGAGAACTGAGACAGACATGAGAGGTGAGGATGACGACATGGGAAGACCTTGAGCCGATATCATGGGACAGTTTGTTGAAGGTCTTTGCCCCTTTGAGAGTTGAAAGGTGAAAGGTGAAAGGTGAAAGAAAAAGAAGACATGTTCTTTGTTGCAAATGTCTCATCATTATTTCCAGTTTCGCTCCTTATGGAGCATGCATCCGTTACTACACCTGGCCATTTTGAAGGAAGCTTGCAATAAAGCATTTATGAGCTATGGCAGAGGTAGTTTCTGCAGCAGTGTATTTAAAACGATGCGGTTAGCAATCCCACGCATCATCTTATAAATGTCCTCTTGTGTCTTTGTCTTATCACAGACCCCCGGAAAGTGAACGGCGCCAATGGCTCATAGACTCTCATTATTGAATTGCGCTCCTAAAAAACGTCGACCAATATGGTCGCCCTGGCAGATTTTAAATGTGTGCCAAATTGGAAATTGTCATTTTTCCGTGTACGTGCAAGCGATCTGTTAAAGTGGAGTAATATAGCTACTGGTGTTTCTGGTTCGAGAATTTTGGGGATGACATTCCCTGGAATTTTAAACAATTTTGATCAGTCGAGTCCCGGGAAAAAATGGACGGGACCAGGGACATTTTGAAAATTATGAATAAAGTCGTTTAATTAAATAGATTTATGAAACACATTTTATTTACGCTTTGATTTTGTTCGGCGCATGCATGAAACATGTTAAAACAAGAAACAATTGGCTGTTAATGGACGTAGTTCATGTCAGTTCCTGTACAAAAGTGTGCACAATATTTTCCAATCTTTCTCTGTTTTCTAATTCTACTTTTAAAAACAAACAACAAATATTTCTAAATAACTATTTGGCCGAGGAAATATATAAAGCTCTTCTAAAAAAAAAAATCAACGAACAGAGAGAGAAGAAAATTATTACCCTACTCATGTATCTCCAAAATCCAGAGAGCATAACAAGAGAATAAAATGTTCAAAAACGACTTATGTTCTTTCACAGAAGAGTTAATGAACAAATTCTTCATCGACAACGAAAAAAAACGACGATAAAGAACTGGAAGAAACAAAAGAACATGATGAAAGTTTGTCAACTGAAAAGAACAAAAAAAAAACAAAACATGGACATGAATAAAATAAATCCAAGTAATCAAAAAACACAAGTCAATTACAGAAAACTCTGGAAAAAAAAGAACGTCACATTTTTTGAAGCCACGAGGAAACGAGCTGCTAATTTGAATTTCCTGTTTGAAGTAATATTAACCCTAAAACCTTCGGAAATAGAAAGGATTTTTTTTTTTCATTAAGTGAGAATTTGGTTTAAAAATTTTTGAAACAGACTTTTAGATAACTTTGTTAACTCCTTAGGTTTCCTCCAAAGTTAAAAACAAAAGATAGAAGAAATCATGTTATTTTTAAATCCTAGAATCTATAATGTTTTCCAACTTAAAACTTACAGTGATCATAAAAAGTTATATATACATATATTCCCGGTCCTACGAAATCCTAGGAGATATCAAAGTTCTTCCCAACTCCCATGTAAAATCAGAAACACTAATAGCTACCACAAATATGCATTGATGTAGAAAAAAACTTGCAAGTAATCCATCAAGAAGTGACGACAACGAATTATAGTTTGCGATTTTTTTTCTCATGACCTGATAATAGCAACAATTTCTCCTATATTCAGTTTGGTCCATGCCATTTCTTTCCTACATTAACTTTCCACCGAGGAAGGAAGCCAGTCAACACACACATATATGTGAAAACTATAATTTTAAGAAAAACACAATGACCAAAAACTGAAGAAGATATATATAAATATATACACCGAGAATCGAACGCAGAATGTCTGTTTGCAAGACACACTAAACAGCCTACACGTCTGGGGTTTTTTTTAATGTAAAACTTTTGCCTCGTTTTGGCGAGGCGAGTCCCGTTCAACCTAGTCGGTTATATTAGGGCGCATGTCCAAATACAAAATACCCTTAGGTCTGGGATATTTATACACGTCTGGGGTTCTTTAATCTTAGCTATTTAAATAATTGTTTTCTTCAGTAACCGTTGCGTTCATTGCTTGGTTACTTGAGGACATCCCGCGTATTTTATGAGAGAAGATCTGACTTTACAATTTAACGTGATTTCTTACAATTTTATTTTATTTTAGAGATAGAGAAAAAAACCTGGAGAAATTGTAAATGTGGTGTATCTTTAATGAAGTATTTACATTTAATGCACATAGTTTATGCAAATGTCGCATAAATACATGGCAGTAAATGACTTCGATTCAGACTAGGTTATTTTTTTTTTATATCAAGTTCTCTGTCGTCTGACGGTTTTTTTTTTTTTTTTACATTGCTGTTGTAATGGCATTCATATTCTGATCTGTAATTGATTTTTATCCTGTGTTTAGGTCTAGATTTGTTAAAGAGTTTCTGAGAAAATTTAATTTGGCACCGTTTTTTACCTTTTTATTTGGAAATAAAATCTTTTGGAAAAAAAAACGTTTTGCGTTAGTGTATATATATATATATATTTATGTGTTTGTATGTATGTGTGTGTATGTGTGTGAGTTCATTCAACTCCCTGTATGTTTTTTAAATGAAATATTTGCCTCGTTTTGGCTAAGTGGGCCCCATTCAAACTACACACAAAATCCATTGGTTATATCTATCTATCTATCTATTTATCTATCTATCTATCTATCTATCTATCTATCTATCTATCTATCTATCTATCTATCTATCTATCTATCTATCTATCTATCTATCTATATATCTATCTATCTATCTATCTATCTATCTATCTATCTATCTACCTACCTACCTACCTACCTACCTACCTATCTATCTATCTATCTATCTATCTATCTATCTATCTATCTATCTATCTATCTATCTATCTATCTATCTATCTATCTATCTATCTATCTATCTATCTATCTATCTATCTATCTATCTATCTATCTATCTATCTATCTATCTATCTATATATCTATATATCTATCTATCTATCCATCCATTCATCCATCCATCCATCCATCCTGCCAGTCAGACAGCCAGCCAGCCAGCTATCTATCCATCCATCCATCTATCTATCCATTAATTCACTCATGCATACTATCCGTTCATCTATCTATAATATCTATATCTATATATCTATATATCTATATATATATATAGATATATAGATATATAGATATATAGATTTATATATATATATATATATATATATATATATATATATATATATATATATATATATATATATATATATATATATATATATATATATATATATATATATATATATATATATATATATATATATATATATATATATATAAAGGAAGAGTGAAAAGTCTAACCTGAGTTGGTATAGAGGGGGTAGAAAAACAGGATGCGGAAAAAGAGGGTTGCGCATAAGAAAGGTCAAAACAGAACAGAGGTTAGGCACGTTTTTCTCAGCATGAGGCAGAAGCGTGATCCAAGCCGAGCAGGACAGGTACTCAAGTAGGAGAGGCAGCCATTTAGAAGTCTATAGTGAAGTAGACAAGGTGCTGTGTAATTTCTTAAATGCACGGAGACACGATTGGGTAGCAATAACCCAAACATATTGATATTGTAAATTCTTGACAAGACTGAAGAACGAAGAAAAACCTGAACCTAAATCGATAGTATCAATGGACAAAGATTTGCTTAGACGGAGGAAAGGATGTAGATACTAGAAACATCTGAACAATAGTAGATAAAAGACATTACAATATTGAACATAATTCTCAATGATGTGCGAGTGTTAAAGAGGAAGTATGACGGGTCAAGATTGTTGGAGGTCCGGTTAACAGCAGTGGTCCACATTGTAAATAAACAGTATTCCAGTTGACTGTGGCGTTCCCTATTTGTATAGAAGATCTGCTTAGCGTTATGTCGTCGCTCATTGTGTGTTGTAACCATTCATTATTCATAAAATTGATCGCTAAACTTCTGAGGCAAAGAAATCCTGGGTAAGCAACGGCCACATAATACGAAATAGTGCAGTGACTGCGCTGTAACACATTAACGAAATTACACAAGCATATTTAGAATATAACCGAAAGCTGTAAAGAGTTATGAGGATGCCTTGAAAGAAGTCATTGAGCAAAGGAAGAATATTACACACATGGAAAACAAAAACAACAGACTTTCTTTGGGGATGCTATGACAAGAAGAAAGATGCTGAAATTTATTGTTACAGCAAGCAATATTGACAGAAAAAAAGTGTAAGGACGGAAAAAAAAACCCAGAAACATCGTGGCATGGAAAAGAAGTCATAAACAGAATTGATAAACAGGATTGAGGACAAAAGGTTTTGAAAAGACAATGTCGCCCACCCCAGAGGTCATAACACTTAAAGACTAAGAACCAGTCTTAACTAGCGTAGTTCACCCACTGTGATTTTCTTATTTTCTGTTTTGTCTATGTTTGATTTTAAATTCTGTAGCACAATACACGTGTGAAGGAAGTATTAATAAATTTGCTATTTTGATTCTGTGAATATGGTGGACCTCTACACTTCATGGTAGAAGGGGAACAACTAAATAAGTAAGAATATGGTGGAAGGTGAAGGCATGGGTAGTCCCATAACAGATATTGCCGTAAGGGAGTGAAGTGTTACAGACTTAACTATACTAGGTCTAGCTTCTAGAGCTGGGATGACCAGTTCCCTTCCTCGTTGCTTTTGCCTTCATTAACTCAAAAGCAGAGCGAGGTACCCATTTACAGCTGGGTAGACTGGTGCGTGATGCCACCGTGTTCCAAGACCGGTACTTTTTTCCATAGATAGGGTATGTAGGTTAAACATTCCAAAATGAAAGGGGTAGGTAAAGGATCCTGATACACACCAATTGAGGCAGATTGGGAATATGGTGTTAGGCTCATGTTTTCTTGGCCACCGGCATACTAGGGGTGATGTGGTCAGCGTCTTTCCAGAGTTGCTCTGGTACCCAATTCGTGAGGCTGGGTCGACCCCCGGAAGGTCAACATTTATTTAACTTTCTTTGTTCCCTATGGAGCATAAAGCCACCACCGCAGCAAATCCCCTTGCAGGAAAGTATTTGTGTGCTTTTTCAGCAGTGGTTTTTGTAGTAGTCTTATTTAGCATAGGGAGACGTGGTAGCACAGTGGTAGCGCAGTGGTAGCACAGTGGTAGCGCAGTGGTAGCGCAGTGGTAGCACAGTGGTAGCGCAGTGGTAGCGCAGTGGTAGCACAGTGGTAGCGCAGTGGTAGCGCAGTGATAGCACAGTGGAAGCGCAGTGGTAGCACGGTGGTAGCACAGTGGTAGCACAGTGGTAGCGCAGTGGTAGCACAGTGGTAGCACAGTAGTAGCGCAGTGGTAGCACAGCCCCATGTAAGTCATCTTTCAAGACATGCTTGAGGGAGCGGTATTTCCGTTCTTTTTGTTTTTTCTCTCGTCAGACACGCCCGGGAACTACACGAATGTCTGAAATGTTCTCGGGAGAAAGCTTCTAAAGTCCAGTTTTTTTTTTTTTTTTTTTTTCTTAACCAGCGGCACTTAGGCTTTCAGCCCTTCGGCCCAATGACATGTCATTGCGAGGCTGGGGAACCTGAGGACTTTCCTTCCAACCCGGTCAGGAGCTTCGCTCCTTCCCATCCACAGAGGGTTTATCACAGGAGCCGTTCAGGCTATTCAGTCAAATTTCCGGCCGTAAACATTTCTTCAAACGCTGACGCCCGGGTTTGAACCATGAACACCTGGTCGCCAGTACAACGCCGAAGCCATTACACCAGCGCGGCTCCCAAAAGTCCAGTTTACAGGTTATATGAAGCGCTACAACTAGCCTGCAGAGAGGTTAGAGTGGCAACTTCTTATTACAAAGTTATCAGTTTCGGAACCAAGTAATGTTAGCTCCTGTCTACCCGGCTGTAAATGAGCACCTGACTCTGTTCTTGTGTTAGGGAAGTCAAAGACAGCTAGGAGGGAAATGGGCAGGTCATCCGACTTAATAAAGCTGAGACCTAGTGTATAGAGGTTTCTAACACTTCACTTCACTACAACAGATTCTGCTATGGGACCACATTTACGTCTGTCAGATGTCACCGACAGGGATTGTGACGCTGAAACATATGATATGACGAGAGTAATGCTGACGCTGATGATGATGACAGCGACCCATCATGTTTGCGTCGAATCATACTTCAAATTCTAAAATTTTTGGTTAATTAAAGGGAGACTATCAACATATACTTTCCTTAAATTAGTTATATCCCTTCCATTTTATTCACTGTCAATGAATCTCATATCTGCAATTTTAAATAAATAAATAAAACCAGGAGATGTTTGTATCTACAAGGTTCAGAAAAGATCATTCATGTATTCATACCTACTCTACAGCAATATGCATAATAAGTTTCTTCAGAGCCCCTTTCAAACCAACGTGGTCAATGTTTGTTATCCGCTTTCTAGTCAAAGGGAAGCAATAATGAAATAACATTGTTAATAAATGAGCAGTTACATTGCACTATAAGTCATACATTGTGAACTACTGCGAAATTACTGTTGTTTGACATGTTTGGTGGCATTTTTTTTTTCTCTAACCAGCGGCACTCGAGCTTTCCAGCTCTTTTGGCCCAATGACATGTCATTGCGAGGCTGGGGGGTCAGTGGACTTTCCTTCCAACCCGGTCAGGAGCTCCTTCCCTTCCACACAGGATTTATGTGCAGGAGCCGTTCAGGTTATTCAGTCAAATTTCCGGTCGTAAACATTCCTTCAAACGCTAACGCCCGGGTTTGAACCATGAAAACCTGGTCGCCAGTACAACGCCGTAGCCATTACACCAGCGCAGCTCCCGTTTGGTGGCATTATGGTTGTACAGTTGGCCTCATTGAGTTAGTGTGTGTGTGTGTGTGTGTGTGTGTGTGTGTTTGAGTGGGGGAGGTAATAAATCTTACTAGGACAAAAGGCAAGAGAAAACCTCCGATACGGCCACAAGGCCTTCGTCAGGGACAACCAAAAACAGAAAGTGAGAATTAGGTAGAAAACGTTAAGAAAAAAAGAAAAAAAACTCCCTGATTGGGGGGTCACATGGCTGGACCAAAATGGCCACCGCTCCTACCAAAGTAGAGAGAGAAAAAAATAAAAAGTACTAAAGTTAAAAAAAAAACAAGGACTGAAAAACTGAGTGAGGGAAAAGTGTGAAAAAAAAACGACCAACCAAAAATAAAAACATTAATTAATTGCATTGAATAAATAATTTTAAAACACTTTTTTTTTAAAATTCCTCACTTCCTCATCTTGTAAAACAAACTGCTAGAGACCACAGTGGCAAGAACACATTAAAACTTTGGTGCAGGCTTCCTGCAAGGGTACTAGCTGAACAGGTGGTTCCGTGTTCCCTTAGGAGCAAAAGAGAGATATTGATGATGATGATGATGTTGATGATGGTGGTGGTGGTGATGATGATGATGATGATGATGGTGGTGGTGGTGATGATGATGATGATGATGACGACGACGGCGGCGGCGGTGATGATGATGATGATGGTGGTGGTGGTGATGATGATGATGATGATGGTGGTGGTGATGATGATTGTGGTGGTGGATGAGTTAGTTAGTGCACTAGCTTCCTAGCTCGGTGGTCTATGGTTCGATCCCCAGTTGAGGTGGGATTTATTTGACCGCAAACTGCTCCGGGCTCGACTCAGCCTCATAAATTTGGCACCAGAGCAACTCTGGGAAGGTTAAGGCGGCCGGCGTGATGCTCACTACATCACCCCTAGTGTGCCGATGGTCAAGAAAATATGGGCCTGACACCATATTCCCAATATGCCTCAATGGGCGTGTAACGAGATCCTTTTTTTCTGTTCTCATTGGCTTCTATTTACTCTCCTTCGGGGTTGAAAGGCAGCTTACTGTGTAGTTGGCCATCATCGTGTCGCAAACAGGGCTAGGGGTAGGCTTACTTAGCGGCTAACTTTCGATCTAACCCTAACCCTAAATCATAAAGCCAAATCTCTAAGCGTATTCTCTTTAATTAAACACTCAATAACACTCTTACTTTACAAAACTGTCACTAACCTTAACCCTAAACCTGTTTGCCACAAACGACCTACAGCACAGTAAACTGGCATAACCAATCTAAATGTAAGCTGTCTGAGCCAAGCAGACGTGAACCCTCAAGGGCATACATTCTCATGCTCTTGTAGCAGGTATTTCTGTGGCAAGTGATTTTACATGATGCGCTTCCAAGCCGCATGCACAACCTCATATTAGTCGTCTTGGGTACCACGTGTCTGAGGCAGTGGCGTATCCTGGTAATGCGAGCTAGGCGTGCTGCTACTTAAAATGAATATGTACGCCTACTATTTAACTTCTTCCCCTCTTAATTTAAAAACCAACTATATTCAATTACGCAACGATAGTTATTAGGGGTATATGTCAATTATCTCCGAAATACTAATTAACTTACAACTTGAAACTCACTGTCACTGTAATAATCTGCATTCCCGGCAACTAACAAAAATTAATCACAAAAAACACTGGACGGACACAGCCGATTTTTACAACTTAAGAGCTGCAAGACGACAGCACGCATGTTTATATTGTATTGACGTATCTGGCCATGACCCCGATCCACATAAACCAGTCTTTAAACGTAAAACCGAAAGGTGCCGCACGCATAGTGACGGAATTACCCGAGAAACTTCGGGCGATTGCTACCAACCAAAAAAAACTGCACTATAAAATGCGTCTGGGAAACTGAAACTAGATATACTCGTAGATTCTATGCGGGAAAATCCGTTATCCTGATGCGTGCGGTCCGAAAGCAGAACATTATAAGAGAAATATTTTATAGAATAATACATTAAATTTTTATTTTCCTTCGGGCATAGGTGTGCGCAGCACGCACAGCACACATAGAGAATACGCCACTGGTCTGAGGGTGCAATAATCCTAGTTTTGTTCATTGTCTCTCCAGAGATCCCGACGGACTATACGGTGTAAGTCGATCATAGAATCCTTAAAAAGGCATTAGCATAATTTTCCTACCTGCTCATTCAGAAAAGTAAGAACCGTTAACATGTTGTTTACCTATCACAACACATAATATTAGGCATATTAGAATATGCTAGAAATACGTCACACACATGAAGAGAGTAAGCTAAATATTCATGTTTTAACACTGTCACTATAATTTAAAAATTATAATACAAAAAATCTACGCACTAGGTTATCAATTTCGCCTGAAGAATCGATGTCTATTAACATCTGGAACAATAGTCATTTTTACGATTTCAAAATATCTTTATTTTTATTGATGAGAAAAAATGAATAACTAGGTATAATTAAATCCCACACATTGTTAATTAACAAGTTTTAATAGATTTATAGAATAGTTGGGGAAAAATGTTATTGACCGGTATAACGGTGAGGAAACATCGGACATTTAAATATGGTAATAAAAACCTCGTTTTTAATGTTAATAAATGTTAATTATATATTTGTATAATATTTGTATGTACCTTGCTTGCTAAAATGATGTTCCCCGTCGTTTAGAAGCAAGTCTCTCATTATGAATTAAGTTTAGTCACATTATTAAATGTCTCGTCATTTCATGTCTTGTTTTACAGGTCAGGTTTGCAGTCCTTAGGTAGACAGCCAAGTTCTGTTCCCGCCTCAATGATGAACAATCTGATCATGTGATATTTCATCTGACCAGATACGTCAGCATCCTCTTGGATGTGATCACATTATGCCTCAGATAAACCTTCGACTTTCACACCCACAGCCTCATCCACTTCTCTAACTGAACTAATTACATCTTGATATCTTCACATATCAGTATCACTATTGTTAGCTGGATCCTGACATCTTTCGTCATTGACCTGATCAACTTTATCATTGCCAAGTTCACCGTTGTTACCGTAGATTTCTGCTTTCTCTTCAGTTGCTGCTTCTCCATCAACTCTTTCCTTATCTGCCTCATCATCTATGGTCACATTATCATCATTGTCAATTATTTCTTCTTCATCCTTTTCAGCAACACACTCTATAAATTTATCCTTTATATTTAATTCAGTCAGACCTTCCTCTGAAAGCTCCTCTGTTAATTCTTCCTCTGCCTTTTCACTGTCTCTGTCTTCTAGACGAGGGATATTACGCGCAACAGAAGGCACACTAACAGATGCTGCTATAGCCGATGGTACTCTAACAGACGTCTCGGAAATTTCACTAATGTTGGCTTCTGCATCGCTCTCTTTCACGCCATCATCTAAGTTTATAACCTGCGACGTCACTGTCCCAGCAGTTTCAGAAGATACAACAGGCACTTCGTCATCTGAAACTATGGTTGCGTTTCTGAGACTTTCAGAAACATTTTGGACATCGCTGTCCGCTTCTTTAGTGCTGTTGGATGCGGATGAATATCGGTAGATTCTGAAAGTGTCGTCTGCAGCAAACGTGGAATATCTCTCAGCGTTGTTTGCGCTTGCACGGAGATTTGGTAGCTTGATGCTGGAATCCTTCAACTGTCCGACACGAAGAGTATTACCTGGGAACAGTCAATAGATCACTAAATGGAAATATGGAAACTGTTTCCCAAGTTCATTAAAATAACTCTTTTAATATAACAGTTATATCACTTGTGTAGTTACCAGGGATCTCAGAGGCGACACATACAGGATAGGACAACTGGTCCCTCAGCCCCTTTGTTATAGGTGACACCTATGATGTAAAGGTAGGAGTAACAACATCGGTGGCAGTATTAGTAACAGAAGTAGCACAATTGGCAGAAATATTGGTAGTAGTAGTAGCAATATCAGTAAGAGTAGTTGTCGTTGTTGTCGTTGAAGTATTAGTAGTAGTATTAGTTGTAGCAGCGACATCAGAAGGAGAATTAGCAGTAATAGCAACATTATCAGTAGAATTAGTAGTGGGAACAACATCATCAGTAGAATTAGCAGTAGTAGCAACTTCATCAGCAGCTGCAGAACAAAAACCATGGTGATATAACGAGAGGAAAGAAGGCATCAGATTATGCTGGGGAATAGGTCTACCACTTTAAATACCTCGGAGCTGTCATAAACTGGAATGGAGGTACCAAAAACAGATTTGGCTTAACGAAGAGCTGTAGCTGGGAGACTTTTTCACAAATCGGGAATTCCTCAGCAAAAGATAAATTAGCAAGAAGACGAAGATGGCTGTATACCGCTCCACCTATGTTCCAGTCTTGACTTAAGGATGCGAGTCATGTGCAATGATTACAACCCACAAAAGCCAGTTCTAAACCTCAGACATGTGATATTTGAGGAAGGTGGTTGAAGCAACAAGAAGAGACTTGGTCTACTAATAAGTTAGAACAACGGCATAATAGTGAATGTGACGATAATTGTGGTTGTCCTTTTACATTTGTTCTTTCTCTCCTACATTATCCGTTTATTTCTTTATTTGTCGCGCATGAATTCGTACCATTGACACTCACTAAATCGCTATACCCTTTCTCACACTGCAGTAGTGTTATTTCACGGGTAAATGACTATCTTGAGGATTAATTGTAAGCGCTTAAGTGGTCGCGCCAGTTTTAATGCAGACGGTAAACGTTAAAGTAATGGTTGACTTTGACGTAACTCATTTCCGACTCAGACAGAGCAGGCGGGTGACCACCTGTGTTTCGCGGTTGGTCACTGCACCTCCTGACACCTCGGCGGGAGGGAACAAAGGAAGCCGTATTGTCTGTTTGTGGTCCGCGTACGTCAGGGATTATCTGTCTGGCGGAAGATTTTATATGCGTGATAATCACTTTATCATTTTTGTCCAGACATTATTGACGTCTTTATTACCGATAAAACATGTCTGAAGAGACATTATGAGCAAGGTAGCCATTAGGGATGAGATCACAGATGTGTTGGCAAGTCTGTGTAATAGCAACGGAAGGAATCATGCCATATTTGAAAGATAGGTCATGGGTTTAAATTTTAACGTGATAATTTTAAACACGCGGGGAAGAATACAAATTAACACCCCGATCTTCTAGTTCTAACAGCGGGATTGGTTCAATCGAGAGCAGGAAATAAACAATAGCTCTGATTGGCAAGTTGGTCGGAAACACAATGAGGAAGCTTGGAGGAAGAAATGAGAATATAACATAGCAAATTCTGAGACTAAGACAGACTGCATTACAACGTCAAAAGAGCAACTCCAGAAGCCAGAGAAGAATCGGACAGAATTCCAAATTAAATAGGACAGGACCGAAGAATTTGGGCATCTTTGAAACTTTAAAGAAAATCCGCATTTTTAAATACCAAGGCTGTATTCCTATTAATCAAAGCACCCGTCATAAGATGGATTCTAAATTTACCCCAGACAAAGTGTTCGAAGCATCTAATATAAGTTGAGGTGTCCATTCATCTGTGCCATGAGATTGTAGATCCCAAGTTTGGTTCGTGGTACGAGACCAGTTGGTAGTAAGATTTTGTACGCCACTAGTTTGTAATTCAAGAGCTGGGATTCGACCCTAACCACCTACATTGGACGAGTTGTGTAGAGAAGTGCCCTCATCACAAAAACCTTGACGAAACACCTGCGGCAGTACTCAATCATTTGAAGAGCTAAGTGCTTATTAAAAGGCGAATCCTTATTATAATTCCCCTATTGTCTCTTTGAAGACACTTTTTATCTAAATTTCACCCATCATTCATATTTATTTTAAACTGTTAAAGAATAATTGATTATTAAATTAGTTACGTGTTATTGTACAAATTCATAGTTGATTCAATTATTATAGTTATGAGAGCGTACGTATGTATCAGACTCTTTAATATCTATTTACATCTATAGAGCCAATATATAATATTCAGGATTTCGCTGAATTAAATCAGCTGGGGGATTGAACGCGCCAATTATTGCATAACCCATCTTCACGAAAGGTGGTGGGTCAGATACTACAGTTAACATTGCTCTGCCTCATGCAGCATTGTTCTTGACATCTGAAATATCTCGTTTATACTCCCTTGAGGTAGGCATCATTATTCTTCTACCTACAACTTTGCCAAGAGTAATCTTGTGCGAAGGTAGACACATTTGAAGACCCACATTAGATACTCTACGTTTTGACCACTGTTGGACCACTACTGCAGAGCAAAGGGGAGGCAACCCGCGACAGAATGTAGAAATTTTTATACATTTTTGTGTTCTTGGACTTGGTGGAGGACTGTGGAGGCTGAGATGCAAAGAATGAACCAGAGTTGGGGCACTGTACGAAGGATGGCCACCGACCGAGCAAAGTGGAATCCATTTGTTGCCCAACAGGACGCCACCAGGCGTGATGGCCACTAACTGCTTTGACGGTCGGCGGCTAAGGATAAAAGAAAAAGAAGAAAGAGGGGTAGCTGGTGTGGTGATGAGAATAGCAGTAGTAAATGTTAATGTTCAGGAAGTTTTAGTTGTAGTAGTAGTTGTTTTTATTGTTGTTGTTGAAATTGTTATTGAAGCTTGTCGTGATAATAACCATCATCATTACTCGTCCCGCCCCCCCCCCTCCCCCCCCCCCCCCCCAAGGAGAACAAACTCATGCCAAGTCCTCGTGTCCCGTACCATCAGCTCAAAGTCTGGTCTCACCCCTTTCATTTCTGTCTCCTGTTCTCTTCTCCAGATGTGTTTTGGTCTCCCTAAACTTCTGTTGCCTTGGTGATTCCTGTACAAGGGCAACCTTATAATGTTATCCACAGGTTACCTTGGTTTGGTATATTTTGGTTTGGTATGGTTTGGTTTGTTTTGGTATGGTTTGTTTTGGTATGGTTTGGTATATTTTAGTTTGGTATGGTTTGGTTTGTTATGGTTTGGTTTGGTATGGTTTGGTTTAGTATGGTTTGGTATGGTTTGGTATGGTTTGGTTTGGTATGGTTTGGTATGGTTTGGTATGGTTTGGTTTGGTATGGTTTGGTATGGTTTAGTTTGGTATGGTTTGGTTTGGTATGGTTTGGTTTGGTACGGTTTGGTTTTGGTATGGTTTGGTATATTTTGGTATGGTTTGGTTTGGTATGGATTGTATGGTATGGTTTGGTTTGGTTTGGTTTGGTATGGTTTGGTTTGGTATGGTTTGGTTTGGTTTTGTTTGGTTTGGTATGGTTTGGTTTGGTATGGTTTGGTTTGGTTTAGTTTGGTTTGAAGGACGATCATTACACACGGACAACTCCATCAGTGATGCGATCTCCTCCCTTGGATCACACAAGAAGGATCTCAGCGCAGTGCATGAACTCTGTAGCACAGGCGAGAATCACAATGTGTGTATATAGGAATCACACATTCAATAAATATTTTGTGGCGAGTAGATTTCTAATTTTTAAATTTTGCCAGGACAGCGGCCAACTGCCTACTCTTTACGATTTCCAACTGCCGTCGGATTGTTAACCGTGCGCAACTTGCACACGGGACTTCCTATTTTTTCGCCCTTACCCGAGAAGGCTAGGTACCCGATCTCACTACCTATTAGACCAGGGGGGAGTATGACATCATTAGGATCACTGGTTCTGAAAAAAACAATGTCCATAAATTATATGTCCTATCCATCGATAACGTCTTCTTCTCGTCTCCTGTTTCACAGTCTTTTGTCTGGTTCCACTTTGGTGGTTTTGTCCTACTATTTCAATCCTTCTATTCTACACAAGCACCCATTTATGAAAGTCTGTAACTTCTTCATCCTCATCAATTCCCTTTGTGGTGCTCACGGAGCTTGGAACCAACACCTCAGCTGGTCCTTTTGCAGGAAGCCTGCACCAAGCAGTCGAATGTTCTTGCAGCTCTGGTTTATGTAACAATTTATTTAACACTAGTGTAAAAGCCCGCCATAAGACGGGAGTTAAATTCAAAAGCACCAATACCTGACGGCAATTTTACTTATTCAAAAGTATTTTTTTTAAACCACTGTGCATCACCACAGTACACGAACTACGTAGCAGCAGCGAGGATCCCAATGTGTATATACGGGATCACACATTCTATAAATATTTTTATGCACACCGTTATTTGCGCATTCTTCTTTGGTAAGTGTTACTATTTTCGGGAGAGTAAATATAAGGGAAACAAAACAATTAATGTCAAACTTTCAACCAAAGTTGCATCCCTTAGTGTTACGTACTGACAGAAAAAGCTGGGATGTTTATACGAGTATATATTACATGATGAGGTTGCCAACCCAAGACTTGTTTATTAGTCGCCTTCTATGACATGCCTGATGGTGCAGGGGTGGTCTATTCTTTGTGTATCTCTTCAAAGACTCCCTGAAACTACAAACGGCCTGTAACTACTGACTTACGCCATATACAAGTAGTAATCTTAATACATCAATAGTGGCGTTATTAGAAGTAATGGTAGAAGTAATGGTAGAAGTAATGGTAGAAGTAACGGTAGAAGTAATGGCAGAAGTACTGGTAGCTTCCGATTGACAGAGCGGTTAGAGCGCTGGTCTCTTGCGGCAAAGGTGCTGGGTTCGAATCACGGTAGCGACACATTCCAGTCTACCCAGCGGTAAATGGGTACCTAACTCTGCTCTTTGAGTTAGGAAAGAAAAAGGCAGCGAGGAAGGGAGCTGGTCACCCACACCTTTCGATGCTGGACCTAGTTTTGTGAAGTCTCTAACACTTCACTCCCCCTACGGCAGTATATGTTATGGAACTATCTTTTTTACTGGACTCTGCTGAAGCAGTTATAGAAATGGTTGTGACTATTTCCTACAGTTATAGAAATGGTTGTGACTATTTCCTACAGTTATAGAAATGGTTGTGACTATTTCCTGCAGTTATAGAAATGGTTGTGACTATTTCCTACAGTTATAGAAATGGTTGTGACTATTTCCTACAGTTATAGAAATGGTTGTGACTATTTCCTGCAGTTATAGAAATGGTTGTGACTATTTCCTACAGTTATAGAAATGGTTGTGACTATTTCCTACAGTTATAGAAATGGTTGTGACTATTTCCTACAGTTATAGAAATGGTTGTGACTATTTCCTACAGTTATAGAAATGGTTGTGACTATTTCCTACAGTTATAGAAATGGTTGTGACTATTTCCTACAGTTATAGAAATGGTTGTGACTATTTCCTGCAGTTATAGAAATGGTTGTGACTATTTCCTGCAGTTATAGAAATGGTTGTGACTATTTCCTGCAGTTATAAATAAAATTAGTTGTACATTGTTAAGCCAGTACACGTTTGTTACACGGAATAAAACTGACCTATGACCTTGAGTTTCAGGGGCGTATTTTGGAAATGGTGCTCTGACTGTGTGCGTTCAGGAGCTCTCACCACATTTCTGGTCTTGTGAAGAGGTGAGGTGGCTGGACGAAAACGATGCAAGGAACCCAATAAATCCCCTGATTTAGGAGAGTCGGGCGTTGGTGGATGTGCATCTAAATCTGGAAATTTGAATATGAAGTGTTGTTTGAATCAAGCAAACAAATAAACAAATAGAAAAAAAAATTAAAGTACTAGAACTAATACATACAGTAAATAAATCATTGGATCTCACTTTAAGACACATTCTGAACTAGAAATAGACAACCATATTCTTAGACAAACACTTAGTGCGAAAGGCGAAAGACTAGACGTCTAGGTTAATCAACGAACGGAGTGAAAGGCAATTAATTATATGTATTGCAGAGCAAATAGACACCTGAGGTGATCTCACCTTGTTGGACTGTCAGACATTCAGATTGCTAGTCACTGCATGTAGACATAAATGCTATTGTTCTTATCTTTTGTACCAGTGAACACGAACTACCTATTTTCGATTGTTTTTCATATCCATCTTCTCTACTCCACGTCTTACAACAGTCCATCTCATCTTCCTCTACAAGTATAAATAACCAGAGTATTAAACATTAACATCTGAGGGCCTGATCTTATTAGTTAAATGGAGCTGAGCTTTTACAGTCAGAGGCTATTAGTTTTGAGAAGCAAACTTCAGGGGCACCCATCGGAGCTGAGAGCGTGTCCTGAACTCTACTCTTGGCTATCTTAATTATAACTAAAGCTATAGAAACACATATAAACTATACGTACTTTCATTTTTTTTACGAGTTCCCTGAAGTTTAGATTCCCCGAAGTAGCAGCCAAGGTCTGGATTGTACCTGGGAATAAAAATACATGATTTCAGTATCTAAGATGTGAGTTTTGCTTCTCAAAAAGTGGCTAAGATCCACGTTTAAGGTACCGTACTGGTAAAATTCATTATCGTCATAAAAGGAACTGTCGTTGGCCAACAGTAGTGACAAATTCATCATCATATGATTTCAGAATCTAAGTTATGAGTTTTTCATCTCAAAAAAGTATCTAGGAACCATTTTTAAGGTTCCTGATTATGAAAAATTCATTATCGTCATTAAAGGAACTGTTGTTGGCAAACTGTAGTGACAAATTCATCATCATTGTCAATATTTCCTTTGAGCTCCTTACGGAGCATTGAGACACTCCTGTAACTGGTCCCCTGCTCTTGCAATGCTGGTTTTTGCAGCAATTTGTTTTTCATGGTCAGGTTGCCAGCAGCATTCACAGACTCATATTAGTTACCTTGTGTCACGGATTTGTCTCCCCTGAAAGTGAGTACCGCCGTAGTGGATAAGAGATCGAGAAGAGGTTGCCCCAATCCATCCTGTGACACCTTGTACGACTTGCCTGAGTGTCATCATCATCATAACTCTCCACTCCCAAAGGAGCATAGGCCTTCAACAAACACATGCCACGTACTCCTGTTACGTGCCATCATCTCAAGTTCTTTCCACGTTCTCCTCATCATTTTCACCTCTGTTTCCAGCTCTCTTCTCCATGTGCTTCTTGGTCTACCTCTGCCTCTCTTGCCCTGGGGGTTCCAGAACAAAGACTGCCTTGTAATGCTATCAACAGGTTTCCTCAGTGTGTGTCCTATCCATCGTCATCGTCTTCTTCTCATCTCTTGTTCCACTGGCACTTGTCTAGTTCTTGTCATCAGTTCCAAGTTGGTAACCTTGTCATACCATTTTAATCCCTCTATTCTACGCAAGCACCCATTTATGAAAGTCTGTAGCTTTTTGGTTGTTGTCTTTGTTGTTCTCCATGTCTCCGAGCCATACAATAGGACTGACTTCACATTTGAGTTGAAGATTCTTATTTTCGTGTTGGATCCGATTTCTCTTGATCTCCATATATTTCCCAATGCAATGAAAGCTCCTCTTGCCTTTTGTATTCTTATTTTGATATCGCTGTCTGTCCCTCCAACTTTGTCTATATTACTGCCAAGATATGTGTATGATTCTACATCTTGTATTGGTGTTTCTTCAAATTCAACCCTGTTATCATTACCTGCATTTATTCTCATTATTTTTGTCTTTTCCCTGTGTATTTTCAGACCCAATTGCTGTGACCTCTCATCGAGTGTTTTCAAGTTGTCCTGCATCTGATTACGGTTATGGGACAGAAGAGCCAAGTCATCAGCAAAATCCAGATCATCCAACTGCTTAGTCAGAGTCCACTGGATTCCATTTCTGTTGTGTGTTGTCGATGATCTCATAACCCAGTCTATTGCTAGTAAGAAAAGAAATGGAGACAAGAGGCATCCCTGTCGCACTCCTGTTCTTATCCCAAACGGTTCTGTAAGCTGTCCTTCGTGAAGAACTCTGCATGTCATGTCTTCATATGTTTTCTTTATTAAATTAATGATCTTCAGGCGAACTCCATAATACCTCATCAATTTCCAAAGTGATTCTCTGTCTACACTGTCTACTACTCTGTCAAATGCCTTTTTGTAGTCCACAAATCCGATGTATAGTGGTGAATTCAATTCCAGACTTTGTTCAACTATTATTCTCAAAGTGGCTATCTGGTCTGTACATGATCTGTTTTGTCGAAAACCTGCTTGTTCATGTCTCAGTTTCTTGTCTATGGACTCTTTTAATCTCTCAAGGATAATCCTGTTTAATACTTTTCCTGGCACTGATAGTAACATTATTCCTCTATAATTTGTGCACTCTTGTAAATTTCCCTTCTTAGGCAACTTAACCAGATATCCTTCCTTCCATTCTGCTGGTATCTCTTCCTTTTCCCAGACTTTACCAAGTAATTTATATAACATCTCTGTAGCCGTGTCGATATCTGCTTTTATGGCCTCTGCTGGAATGCCATCAGGTCCAGCCGCTTTTCCATCTCTGAAAAGCTTTATGGCTTTCTTTATTTCTTCCGTCGTTGGTCTTTCACCGTTAATTTGTAGCTCTTCTTCTGCTGGCTGGATGTCTGGGGGGTTTTGTGGAGCTGGTCTATTTAGAAGGTCACCAAAATATTCTGTCCACCTCTTCATTTGCTCTTGTATATTGCTGAGCAGTTTCCCATTCTTGTCTTTTATGAGGCAACTTGTTTGCTTGTATTTCCCTGTTAGCTTCTTTGTGCTGCTATACAGTTCTCTCATATTTCCTTTGGCTGCAGCATCTTCTGCCTCTCTTGCCAACTCCTCAATATACTTCCTCTTGTCTCTTTTGATACTTCTTTTTACTTCTTTGTTTGCTTCTGTGAACACTTGTTGAGCCTTGGCTTTGGAACTTCTGGTTTTGCTTGTGTTTAAATCTGCTTTCTTGTTTTTCCTGTCTTTTATCTTATTGATGGTTTCTGTTGTTATCCATGCTTTTTGTTGTCTTTCCCTTTTCCCCAGAATTTCTTCACATGTCTCATTCCATACAGTTTTGACCTGCTGCCAATAGTCTTCTGTATTCTCTACATCTTTCAGCTGTTGGAGCACTTGGAATTTGTTGGATACTGTGACCGCAAATTTGTCTCTTGTTTCTTGATTTCTTAGATGTCCTACATTAAATTGTTGTCTATAATTTTGCATTGTTGCATATCTCTTGAGTTTCATTTTTACTTTGGCTATCAGAAGGTGGGGATCTGATGCCACATCTGCTCCTCTATATACCTTTACATCCTACAATGATGATCTAAACTTCTTATTTATGCATATATGATCAATCTGATTTTCTGTTCTATGGTCTGGTGATATCCATGTTGCCTTGTGTATTCTCTTATGTGGAAACATGCTTCCTCCTATAGCCAGTTGATTTGAAGCACAGAAGTTTGAGAATAGTTCCCCATTTTCATTCATTATTCCTAGCCCATGTTTTCCCATGACTTCTTCAAATCCCGGTATTGACTGTACCTATCTTTGCATTCATGTCACCCATCAAAATTGTGATGTCTCTTCTTTTTACTTTATCCATAATTTCCTGTAGTCTAGTATAAAATGCTTCTTTCACAGACTCTTCTTTGTCATTAGTTGGTGCATAACATTGGATGACATTTACATGTATTTTCTTTTTAGCTGTTTTAAAAGTGGCTGTTATTATTCTAGGTCCAACAGTTTCCTATTCAATGAGTGCTTTCTGTGCTTCATTAGATAACATAAGAGCTACCCCTTCACTGTGGTGTGAACTATCGGCTTCATGTCCTGAGGATAGCACCAATTCACCTGTGATGAGTTTCTTCCTGTCTACCCCCTTCCACTTTGTTTCACACATTCCCAAAACCTCGATTTTATATTCCCTCATTTCTGCTGCTACTTGTGCCACTTTCCCTTGTTCGTTTAATGTCCGAACATTCCAGGGGCCAAATCTGGAAGTTCTCATAGAAGAAAAAAGGTTAGTCAGCAACACAGACTCATTTCGGCTTTCTCTATGTTGCATCATACGCCTCCCTGCGAGAGGACCTTCCCCTGTCTTGGATGGCTGTGTTTTATTTTCCTTATTTGACTTGTCCATATTTGTTGAAGTTTTTTGTGGTTTAAATTTTTTACAGGATGGGGTAACCAGCCCCATGCCCAACCCTCCTTAGTCGCTTTCTACGACATGCATGGAAGGGAACAGTGTTACTATTCTTTGCTCCCCTTTCGGGCCCCGGTACTACACGGGTGTTGCCTGGGTGTGCAATGTTAATTAACGTACATAATTTGGGCGAGTGATGTCTTTATTGATTGAAAAGAATGATTACAAATACTCTTCTCTACACAGGGGCATTACTTATAGCATTTGACTCCCACCACCTTTTTTTCACCCCCTTAAAAAACAGCCACCGGTTTACAGTGTGGTTAGAGCGGTTACCGAAACAGAACCAGGCTCGACAGTAAACATGACTCATTCTAATATCTTGGGGGCAAAGGAGATTTTTAAAATTGGATACTGGAATGTAAGAACTATGTATCAAGACGGAAAATTGGAAGAAGTAATTAAAGAAATGGATAATTATAAGTTGGACATATTGGGTGTCAGCGAGTGTAGATGGACGGGGAAGGGCATAAAATATATTTCAGAAGAAAAAAAGCAAATTATATACTCTGGTAGTAATGATAATCGTCACACAGAGGGAGTAGCCATCTTAATGACACAGAAAGCAGCAGCATTGCTTATCAGCTGGGTACCTATTAATGAGAGGCTAATATTAGCTAGATTTCAGACAAGATTTTTCAAGCTCTCAATTGTACAATGTTATGCACCAACTAACGACGCTCTTGATACCACAAAAGATGACTTCTATGAAGCACTTCTAAGTACCATCAACAAAGGGAATACAGAATGGTTTACAGTAGAAACAGGGGTGAAACAAGGCTGTATTATGTCACCACTACTTTTTGGAATAGCTATTGATTGGGTTATGAGAAACTATACCCACAATGAACAATTAGGTATAAAATGGACAAATGGAAAATTCCTGGGGGACCTGGATTTCGCAGATGATTTAGCATTCTTAAGTTCAACACCCAGACAATCCCAAGAAGCAGTAAATAATTTGTGTCATCTCTCGGTTAAAATAGGTCTCCAAATAAATGCCTCTAAAACTAAAGCTATGAACTTTTCTAACGAGACCTTTGATATCATCTTGAACGGGGAAAAACTACAGAAAGTTGAAAGTTTCAATTATTTAGGCAGTAAAATGACTGAGGATGGTGACACAACAAGAGAAATCCATACTAGAATTGCTTTGGCAGCTAGCGCCTTCAATAGATTATCTAACATTTGGAAATTACGATCATTGAATATACATACCAAGCTTCGTCTGTTTAATTCAAATGTTATCTCAGTGTTAACATACGGCTGTGAGAGTTGGAAAATAACAAAATCATTGGAGAACAAGCTGAATACATTCGTGAACAAATGTCTTAGAAAACTCATGAACATCAGTTGGAAAGAATTCAAGACTAATCGACAAATAAGAGAAGACTCTAGGCAGAAATATGTCTCCGACTATATAAGGAAAAGACGATGGTCATATATCGGTCATGTCCTACGAATGCAAAAGAACAGAATACCACTACATGCGCTCACTTGGGTTCCTGAGGGTAAGAGGAAAAAAGGAAGACCAAAAGAAACACTCAGAAGAACAATAATAAGAGAAGGAAGAACGTTGGGCCTAAATAATGTGCAAGAGCTAAGAGGAGTGGCGTCACAACGAACAACCTGGAGAGCACTGGTTTCTGCCTTATGCGCCGTGTTTGGTGCTTAAAGAATTTATTATTATTATTATTATTATAGAGCGGTGGGCTCTCACGGCAAAAGCGCCTGGTTCGAATAACAGTACCAACACGTTCCAGTCTACCCAGCTGTAAATGGGTACCTGACTTTGAGTTAGGGAAGGACAAGGCAGCGAGGAAAGTAACTGGTCATCCTTCTCTCGATACTGGACCTAGTATGGTGAAGTCTCTAACACTTCACTCCCCTACTGTAGTATCTGCTATAGGACTACCTTTAACTTTTTTTTTTAACCGCACACACAGATACAAATATATTGTTCTCGCAAGTAGACTTTTAAACAGTATTATTCTGCCATTATAGTGTTATATGGCCCCCACCTCCTCTACATGACTGTCACCCGCGGCTGACCACCCCTCGCACCCCGATTAGTACGCCACTGTCTCTACTATTGGCCAACGATTCCGAAACTTTAATAAATAGTAACTCTCTTTACTAAACAGTTGCGCTTTTATAATCAAACGCTTTGGGTTAAAATACTGATGCTGTATTTCATTTTTGTTTAAATGAGGAATTTAAGTTTAGAAATACAAACGGCTCCTCTACATCGCATAAGATGAGAACCCGTAATGCGCCTTTGAAAATGAAACTCTCAACAACTGCGCATGAGCAATGCATTTAATTACCTGTTGTAGCGTGCTCCCGTCAGGAAAGAATGTAACGGTTCTCTGTCTTTAGCTGTCTCAAACTTCAGAAATCTGTGTTATTCAATAGAATTAAACATTACAAAAAAATTCATTTTACCGCATCATCATCACCATTTCATTGTTCATTCTTTATGGGGCATCTCATAATCGTGCACTACAGCATTCATACGCTCCATGCAGCGCTGGTATATGTAGAACTTTGATTAACATGATCGTCATCAACATCATCATCATCAACATCCTCATCATCAACATCAACATCATCAACAACATCAACACTAACACAATCATCATCCTCATCATCAACATCATGATCATCATCAACATTATCATCATGATCATCATCAACATCAGCATCATCATCACCATCCTTATCATCAACATCATCAATAACATCAACATCATTATCATCATCAAAAACAGCTATATCATCATCATCTACAACATCATCATCATCATCAAAATCATCATCATCAACATCCTCATTATCAATTCCAACTCCATCATCATCCTCATCATCATCATGATCATCATCAACATGATCATCATCACCTTCATCATCAACATCATCATCATCATCATTTTCATAATGAACATCATGATCATTATCATCATCATTGTCATCATCAACATTATCATCATCATCAACATTATCATCGTCATTAACATCATCATCTTCAATATTCTCATCGTCATCGTGATCATCATGAACATCCTCATCATCAACATCATCAACATCAACACCATCGTCATCCTCATCATCAACATCATGCTCATCATTATCATCATCATCAACCTTATCATCATTAGCAATCATCATCATCATGAATACATTTCAGCTCCCTGCAGAGTACAAGTCCTAACTCAAACCATGCGAAGCCCGTCTGTCCTGCGCCATCCGTTCAATTTGTTTCCATGTCTTATGTCCCCATTTCATGTCTGTCTTCAGTTTTCTACCGTAAGTTATTAATCTCCTTCTATTTCTCTTACCAAATACAGACTTTCATCAATGCGTGCAATGGTTATAATAGTATGTCTCAGATCTAAGGGTCTTTTATATTTGGACATGCGCCCTAATATAACCGACTAGGTTGAACGGGACGCGCCTCGCCAAAACGAGGCAAAAGATTTACATAAAAAAAATCAGTGCGTGCGTGCGCGCGTGCATGCGTGCGCAGCTTACAAGGATTAAAGTAGTGTAACAATATCTCCAATGTGGAACTGATGACAAGAACCAGACAAGTGCCAGTGGTACAAGAGATGAGAAGAAGACGCTGGAGATAGATAGGACACACACTGAGAACACTTTTTGATAGCATTACCAGGCAGTCCTTCTTCTGCTATTCTCAGGGTAAACGAAGCAGGCGTGGACTGAAAAACACACGTGAAAGGAAGTTGGAAACATGAATGAAAATTGTGAGAAAAACATGGAAAGATATGAAGCTGTTGGCTCGAGACAGAAAGGCTTGGCGTAAGTGCTTTGAAGGACAATGCTCATTGCAGACCTGAAGAGTGGTGATGATGGTGAAGATGATTATGATAACTAGCCGTACGCTTTTATGTGCTGGAATGTAAGACAAATTTAATTGTCTGCGTTGTTGTTAACGGCATAAGGTAACAACCATGAAAACGGTACCTTAAATTTGTTGTTGTTGTTGTATTAACTCTCTTTATGATTTTATTTCACAGCATTTGCCAAACAAGCGCCCTATCGACAGAGTGGTTAAGCGCTGGTCTCTCGTGGTAAAGACTCCGGGTTGGATTCACGGTATCGACACGCTTAAGTCTAACCAGCTGTAAATGAGTACCTGACTTTGCACTAAAGTTAGGGAAGGAAAAGGAAGTTGTCACCCCCACCTCTCGATGTCGGACCTAGTTTAGTGAAATCTCTAACACTTCCTGTCCTACAGCAGTATCTGCTATAGGACTATACACCGACGCTAATTCAGCCCTAGCCGTTTTCCCCACCACTTGAGCTGCCTACAGATGTCAGCGCGTGGAGAACACGCTCTGTAATTGCTTTGCCTCATCCAATATATATATATAGCCTAAGTCCTAACTCCTCCTCCCCCCCCACCCCTTTGTCTGTCTGTCTGTCTGTCTGTATGTCTCTCTCTCTCTCTCTCTCTCTCTCTCATAACAACAGATAAAGGAATATCGTAATTATGGTTATATCATTTAGAATCTAAATGATTTCACAATTAACTCTTAAATATTGCACTAAAACCTAAGCACATGAAAATCCGTCAGTTTGGATCGAACGCCCGAGGTGCACCTATTACCTCTTCAGGTGCGCTGGAGTACGCCTACGCATGGTTGAGAACCACGGTTCATGCGGGATATACAAGAACAAAATAAAACATACAAAAGCAGTATGGCGCATGCAAAACTTACTCTCTACTTGAGTTAGCATAACTTGAGTTTCGTAGGTCATGGAGTCCTGCTCAAGAAAAATAATTACCCAGTTACTTATCAGTCAAGATTGTAATTTGCTGTGTTTTTCTTTGGCCTCCTTAACTAAAGAGCAGAATCAAATAGATAGACAGACAGACAGACAGACAGACAGGTAGGTAGGTAGGTAAACAGACAGACAGACATACATACCGACCGACAGACAGACAATTAGATAGATAGATAGATAGATAGATAGATAGATAGATAGATAGATAGATAGATAGATAGATAGATAGATAGATAGATAGATAGATAGATAGATAGATAGATAGATAGATAGATACAATTTTATTTTAAAAGGGTTGAATTGCAGACAGACAGACAGACAGACAGACAGACAGACAGACAGACAGATAGACAGATAGACAGATAGATAGATAGATAGATAGATAGATAGATAGATAGATAGATAGATAGATAGATAGATAGATAGATAGATAGATAGATAGATAGATAGACACAATTTTTTTTTAAAAGGGTTGAATTGGGCACGCTGGTCATTCTGATCATCAACCCTTTTGTCTTTCATTCTGTATCCGGACACTCACTCTTGCGGTCAAACCGTCAACAATTAATCTGCACTTTTTAATGTGTCATCACATGTCAATACAAACATTACATATACACATTCTTGCTTATATCCGTACATTCGTACTTATGAGAGTTATCTTCAACAGTAAGCAAGATTTGAACATTTTATTTGGCGTTTCATTTGGCGGATAGAATGAATGTAACAATTAATGATAGGAATCTCTATTCAGAGCATTACAATATGAGACAATCTGATCATCTGAAGAATTCTCCCCGTCAAACAAGCGTTTCGACCCTTTTATACTCTTAGAGACGTGCCCACTTGGGTCAAGGATCTCAGGTGTCAGCCTACTGTTGCTTTCCGCCGACTCTCGGAATAGAATCCACTCCACCTTGGTTGCAACTTTCTTTTGGTTTTTGGTTCATGCACAAGAAAACGTGTTTGTCTTATGTATGAGATACCCAGTCATCAGTTCCACATAATTAATCTAGTCATACCATTTCAATCCTTCGAATCTACGCAACCAGTTTTACAATTAGACGATACATATTCTACTAAAAACTATACACTGTCAGCTCAATCATTTTCACTGGCTTCCTATCTCGGTGGTCCATGGTTCGATCCCCAGTTGAGTTGGGCCTTTTTAGACCGCTAACGGCTCCGAGGTGGACCGAGCCTCATGAATTGGGTACCAGAGCAACTCTGGGAAGGCTAAGGCGGCCGGCGTGATGCTGACCACACCACCCCTAGTGTGCCGATGGTCAAGAATATATGGGCCTATCACCATATTCCCAATATGCCTCAATGGACGTGTAACGGGATCCCTCCCTCAATCATTATATTATCGGGCAGCCACGAGAAGTACAGCACTACAGTGTGAGTCAAAAGTTATTTCATGCTTTTAAATGTTTATATCGTCACTTCTATCAATTTGATATACTTACTTACTTACTTAGTCGTTCCCCTTCTACCGTGAGGTGTAGAGGTTTGGAAGAGAGAGCGCCAGACTATTCTATCGGCTGTCTTCCTCCTGGCCTGGTTCCATTCTAGTCCTCGGTCCTTCAAAGATTGTCTAATGTTGTCCTCCCAGCGGACTCTGGGTCGTCCTCGGGGTCTGGATCCTTGGCTCTTTGTTTCCCATGCTTGTCGTGGTAGCCGATCTTCTCCCATTCTGCAGACATGGCCAAACCATCTTAGTTGGGACTGTTCTACTTGGGTCTGTAGGGGGTGGCATTTTAGGCCTTGACGTATCGTCTGGTTGCGTACCATGTCTCTTCTTGTTACTTCAACCACCTTCCTCAGATATCTCATTTCTGAGGTTTGGATCTGGCTTTTATGGGTTGTAGTCATTGCCCATGACTCGCATCCATATGTCAAGACTGGGACATAGGTGGAGCGGTATACAGCCATCTTCGTTTTCTTACCAACCTCTCTCTTGCTGAGGAATCCTCGATTTATGGCCTGAAAAAGTCTCCCAGCTGCTGCTTTTCGAGTGGCCAACTCTTCTTTGATGCCTCCCTTTCGGTCTATAATAGCTCCGAGGTATTTAAATGCCGGTCCCAAGCCCGGATGAAAAAGGAGGAGGGTGGCCTGCATGGAGGCCGTAAGGAGGCAGCCCCTCCACCATGCAAAGGCACAACAGGCCAATCACCTGTTTGCTTTAAACCACGATTACGAGTAATTTGATATACACGAAACAAATTTCAAAACATTTAGCTATTACTGTCATTTGACGCTAAAGTTTGTTTTTATTTATTTTTTTTAATTCCCAGAATCAAAATAAAACAAAATACAATCTAAAAAGGCAAACAAACTGATGTTACAAGAGACAACAACCGGATACCTGATACGATGAACAGGCCGAATAATTTGAACAGGCCGGATACGTTGAACAGGCCGGATAAGTTGAACAGGCCGGATACGTTGAACAGGCCTGATCTAACGCTGTGTTGTATTGTTAATGTGACATTTCACTTTATGTAAAAAAGCTGCAGTTAATTATCTTTATTGTGATGTTTGTTCAACGTAAAATAATTGTGTAGGAGTTACGAATTAAAAATTAAATAAATTAACCTGTATATCTGGTCATTATCAAGACTTCTTAATGATTTTAGGGTAGGTTCCCCCCTCTCCGGTATAGTATGATGACAGATCCAGAGCAGAAAACTTTCAATAACGGAGTAAGAAAATACAAGTAATGAAAAAATGATATTTGAGTGAGGGAACGAGAATGAAACCATAAAAGGGAAAGATCAAGAGAAGGAAACAAATGTCCGAGGAGTGAGAGATGACAGAAGTATATGCTGACAGCTGAGCGACAGAAAGAAATACACAATTTACAAAAGAGTGAGAGGTCGAGAGAATGAAATCTGATAATGGAGAGAGAGATAAAGAAACATCTGACAGTGGGAGAAGAACCAAACAGGTGGCAGTGGAAAGGAGCTGACAAGACGCTGGCACTAGATTAGGCTGACCATCTAACCTCTTGTCCATGAATTTGTCCTCTTTTCCAGCTTAAAATTGAGCGTACGGGTGGCTTTTCTATAAAATAGCAATAGCAAAATTGAAAATTTATAAAAGATATAAAGTAACAGGTAATACATCCATCTTTACAGCAGAATTAGTGGCAATCCTGAAAGCTTTAGAATTAGTTGCAGAAAACCCACCAAATAAAGCAAAAATTCTCACAGATTCCCTTTCATCGGTACTAGGTATAAGAAACAGAAATGAATGTAGCAGGCCAGATATTATAGAGGAAATACTACAGGTCAATACATATCTACACACTGCAGGATGCAGTATCACACTAAAATGGATACCAGCACATGTTGGGATAGCAAGAAATGAGCTTGCAGACAAAGAAGCCAAAGGGGGGAAAATAGTTATAACCAAATTGAAGTAGGCTTAGGGAAGTTTGAAATTAAGAGCTTAATTGCTCAAGCAATAACTAAACAGTGGATAATAGAATGGGACGGAAGTAAAAAAGCAAGACACATATAAAATCCTAAAAAACAAGCAAAAAATTTCAAATACAAGATGAACTAAAAATACCAATTAATAAAAAATTTCTGAGGCTCAAGCTTGGAACTGGATATTTCATGATTGAGGAACCCACATGCGAAGAGTATCAAGAACCAAACACAATTAGACACTTTCTGGTGGACTGCAAAAAATATGACCAGCAGAGGCAAAACATTAAGACATACTGTAGTAACCAAAAGGTAGAAATGAGTGTAGAAAATCTCATAGGCACAAAGACCCCATCAGAAGTGCAAAAGTTAATAAAACACTTTATTACAAAAACAAAAGCCAACATATAAAAAATAAATAAATAAGGATGCGAGCCGGTAGTCTACACTGGTGAAAGACTCCCCCCCCCCCCCCCCCCCCCCACCCCCAGGTAAATGCGGATTGACCAAATAACCCTCCAGTGAAAATTAAAAACATACCAGTTTAGACAATATCATATTTTGGATAATAAAACTATATTGAACTATAACTACATAATGAAAAATACCTACTAGAGATAATATAGTATAAAATAAATACAAACAAAACAATATTACAATAAATGAAACACGCCCTGATATAACCAACAGCTCCATGTATAAGGTAGATGGTTGAAAGGGCCGTGCTACAACGAAAAGTAGCAAACACTTTAATAAAATAAAAAATTATTTTCTCAAAAGTGCATTTTGTCCAGCTTTTTTCTGAGATTGAACATGGCTCAGATCTTATGCAAGTATATTCTTCAAGGAGTGCTTTTACAAGTAAATATTGAACGAATTGTAAGAGAAATATAGTTTTGTTGTTCGCATTCTAAATAGAATGATAGATATTCTTAAGCAGCGCTTGTGTCAAGAGTCTGTGCCGTTGAAGATTCCGAATGTTCTTGGTGAAAAGCGAAGAGATGGACTTGCTAGTTTCTGTGACAAGCTTCATGGTGATAACAAATGCCTGTACATCAGTTGTTAGAAGACATAGAGATATCGATGAAGCCATAAGAAGATTCCACATATTTTTCGTGAATGACCTTGCACAACATGAGAAGATATGCTAGCTTCTAGTTAATATTTAATTGATAAAGATGTTGAATTTAACGATGCAAGTGCTGTGGTTAACTTAACAATCTGACAACATTTGTTGAAAGTAAAATTAATGATAACGGGAGTGAGACAGGAATGTCTCTTGTCTCCATTTCTTTTCTTACTAGCAATAGATTGGGTTATGAAAACATCGACATCACACAACAGAAATGGAATCCAGTGGAATCTGACTAAACAGCTTGATGATCTGGATTTTGCAGATGACTTGGCTCTTCTGTCCCATAACCATAATCAGATGCAAGAGAAAATGAAAATTCTCGATGAGAGGTCACAACAAGCGGGCCTGAAAATACACAGGGAAAAGACAAAGATTATGAGAATAAATGCAAGACATGATAACACGATTGAACTTGAAGAAACACCACTAAAGGATGTAGAATGGTACACATATCTTGGTAGTAATATAGACAAAGTTGCAGGGACAGACAATGCTATCAAAATAAGAATACAAAAAGCAAGAGGAGCTTTCATTGCATTGGGAAACATATGGAGGTCAAGAGAAATCAAGTCCAACACGAAAATAAGAATCTTCAACTCAAATGTGAAGTCAGTCCTATTGTATGGCTCTGAGACATGGAGAACAACAAAAACAACAACCAAAAAGCTACAGACTTTTATAAACGGGTGCCTGCGTAGCATAGAAGGACTGAAATGGTATGACAAAGTCACAAATGTGGAATTGATGACAAGAACCAGACAAGTGCCAGTGGAACAAGAGCTGGGAAGAAGACGCTGGCGATGGATAGGACACACATTGAGGAAACCAAATGATAGCATTACAATGCAGTCCTTGTTCTGGAATCTACAGGGAAAGAGAGGCAGAGGTAGACCAAAAAACACATGGAGAAGAGAGCTGGATACAGAGGTGAAAATGATGAGGAAAGCATGGAAAGAACTTGAGCGGATGGCACTGGACAGGAAGACTTGGCATGTGTTTGTTGAAGGCCTATGCTCCTTGGGGAGCTAAAGGGTATTGATTGAAAATTAATGATGAAGGATTCATGCATTAGCTAGCGCATGAGAAATGAACCAAAATTGTAAAACAATCAGGAAAAATTGAGTTTCATTCTGAACTTCTAATGATCGCACAATACTTCTTTGCGGCACAAGGTCACAATGCATACGTGGACAGGCTTTCTTCATTGATAGACAGTTACTGGACAAAATGCAGACACAGTTTGTAAGTGGATTCCATAAATGGAATCAATCTTCCACAGTATACTTTCATAAAGTGTCATGCTGTGGTTTCAATGATTATTTAAAAGAAAATACTGCAGGAGCTGGTGTGGATCTACTGTCCTGGTCATGCAGGGGTACTAGGTAATGAGAGAGCTGACAGACTAGCATCAAGAGCACCCAGAGTGGGGACACTGGATATGGATAAGGGAGATATACTGAGAACAATTAATGATCGCACGTTAGAGAAAGACACTGCGATTGATGAATCATCAAGGTGAAGACTTTTGGAATTTGGCATCAAACGTAAGGCTAGCAGAGTAGGACGTCGTGTATATAACCAGCGAGCTACAGGTTGTCGTGAGTTAAATAACATTGTCTATCACTTTCTAGCTGTTAGTACCACCTCCCTATTGCCAGTGATTTTATCTCCTACCTTTTTCTTAATTTTAAGCTTCTACGTGCGTAATTCCGGGTGTAGCCATGTCATTTCTTTATCTAGACAGGCAAAACCCCCTCCTTCTTACACGTGCGCAGGCCGGTGTTTTTGTGCCGTCTCTTAAAACTCTTATATTCTGGTGGCAGCAAAATGTATGTGTCCTTTGAGTCACGGGGGCGGTCACGAGTGTGAAGCATTGCTTTTCAAGTGACCGAACGCTCTCGTTCCTGTAGACCTTTTGAGTTCGACAACAACGGAAGTGGCTTCGTTTCTAATACGTAATCGCTTTGATTCAGAGTTGTAGGGGAGCAAATTCCTATTTCCAAATTCCCAAATTCCTCTCGCCTTTGTCATACGAGGAATTTTGCCGACCTCAGTGCAGGTGTTGGCCAAGAGTGACACCAGGTTGAAAGAGATTCTGGCTATATATACTAGACCCGCCAATCTCTCAGTGCTCGTTGTCCCCAGAAGAACTAATAGCCTGCAGAGTGGAATAAGTACTATAGCCCATACCAGATGCATGGTTATAAGGATTTTCTTAAACCTAATGAGAAATACCCACTGTTCGGACATTACAGCCCTTGTAGTCGGTCTGTATGACAATCCAGCTTAGACTACCAGTTATAGTGGATACCAGTTGTTTGGTTGATCCAAATTTTATTGCATCTCCTTCCTGGAACCCCAGCTTGGGTTTTGTTTGTTGAATAAATCTGGCGACCTATGATTCCACTACTTCGGAGCTCATTATCCCTGCACTACCTGTTAGAGATCACATGTTACAGCTCCACCGCAAACGGGTTGCGCGTCACACTTGACCCCTTTTTTTCTCTGTCAGTTTAGACTGTTCTTCTGGATTGACCAGTGGGGATATATATTTATATTTCTGACGTCCTTACATCACACTGTAGCCACGGTTTGCCAGAGTCCCCAGGGAAAACGCAAACGCCTTGACTACATACACCACGAGAGTGAGAGCCTAGAACCATCGTATCGCTGCGTAGAAATGCTAAGTAGATTTGTTTTATTGTGTTAAGATATTGACAGCTTAATTAAATCGACAGCAGCAACGGAAGGGAACTTCCTATCCCAAGAAATATCTCATGTAATTTAGACTAGTTGTAGTTTGATGGACACAGTCTATCCCAAATCAGTGATTGTTCCAAAGGAAGAGGTGTATACACCTCGGAATTTTTAGTTAACGAGACAGAGGCCGACCAAAAACAACTTGGCGGAGGACTGTGGAGGCTGAGATGCAAAGAATGAACCAGAGTTGGGGCACTGTACGAAGGAAGGCCACCGACCGAGCAAAGTGGAATCAATTTTTTGTTGCCCTACAAGACGCCACCAGGCGTAATGGCCACTGACTGCTTTGACGGTCGGCGGCTAAGGATCAAAGAAGAAGAAGAACAGACAGAGGCAATCGTCTTCTTGATTTTTTTCTTCTCTTCCTGAAGACTGGGGATTGTCCCCTGCTAGTTAGAAATTACTGTGTGGTTCACTTGGTTTACCAACCCTTCAATTTTTTTTTTTTTTTTTTGGTGATTCGCAAGACAACACATATCTAGCGAGGTTTTTTTTCTATTGTGTGAATTTTCATTAATAAATACGTATAAATGTACTTAGCGTCAGAATCTACTTTCTATTTCACCTGTCACTTGAATGTTAACCTGTCCTGTCCTTACTGAAATAATTATTGGTATATTTATGAGAGGAAAAGTCTATGTATTACATCTAACAAGTGTTACGAAGGTGGCGGGAAAGAAGAGATTTTCTTCTTTTCTCCTGAAGGTTATATTTCATTCTCTATTCACATTCGTGACTATCTAATGTCAGTATCTCACTCAATCTTGTCTGACCTCAGACAACCTCTGAAACCACCTTCGCGACACAGGTACATTTAGCATTCACACGCTTCGACATATACTGAGGGAGACTGAGCACCTATGGGTTTGCCCGGAGTGCACTGACGTCGATTCTGTTTAACAATAACAATAACAACTGCATTTTTTAAGTAGATAGTGTCAGCAAATAAATAAATACATGAAAAATAATAATAAAATTTAAAAGAAATACATAATATTATTAACAAAATACAGTAGAACTCCATTTATCCGAACCCCAATTATCCGAACATCCAATTATCCGAACACTTTTTCGAGAAAAAAAAAAAATCAGGCGCCACCAGTCATGTTAGACTTTATTTTTGAATCTTTTGATGCTGCAAGCTTCAAATGTGTGCGAACAATTTGTAGAGGATGGAATGGGCTAATGGTCAGTCGCTTACGTACAGGAAGTCAGTTAGATCATAAAGTCAGTTAATATCTGGTTTACCAATCTAGTGTACGTGTGCGTTCTAGACAGTACACTGGTTAAACAGACAGTTCAACTTAAAATAATTGTGTCTGCTACTACAGCAGAATAATTTTGGTGTGCAAGTATTTCTCTGTGCGATATGGCATCTTCCAGAAGGCCTAAAACATATAAAAGGAACCGCAATGTTTTGTCAATTGAAACGAAAACAGAAATTATCAAGAGACTAGGAAAAGGTGAAACTGTGTCTTCACTTGCGAGGATTTTCAATGTTGGGAAAGCTACCGTCTCTGACATCAAAAGTAACAAGGATAAAATTATGAGTTTTGCATCGAAATTGGATAGTGAAAATGGGTCGAAGAAACGTAAACCATGAGAAATGCGAAAGATTTGAAATTGGAAGAGGCTTTGTATACATGGTTTGTGCAAAGAAGAAGCAAAGGGGAAACTATCTCTGGCTCTCTATTGTGTGAAAAGGCACTTTAGTTCAACAATCAACTTGACTGTCCTCCTGACTTTAAGGCTAGCCAGGGATGATGGTTAAGAAACTTTAAATCTCGTCATGGCATACGAGAATTGGAGATTCAAGGGGAATCTTTATCTAGCGTTGCAACTGCCGCTGAAAATTTTAAAGAAACATTCTTGGCTTTTTTGGAAGAAAAAGGTTATTCACTCGATGTTGTGTATAATGCCGATGAGACTGGCTTATACTCGAAATCATTGCCTCAAAAATCACTTGCATCTCAGCGCGAAGCAGCTTCCCCTGTGTTTAAAAAGTGCAAAGAGAGAGAGAGAGTAACAATTGTGGTAGCCGCGAATGCCAGTGGAAGTCATCGTTTACCGGTGCTAATGATCGGTAAAGCCAAAAAAACCACGTTGTTTAAAGAATGTGACATGTCTCCCATTGTGCTACAAAGCACAGAAGAGTGCTTGGATGAATAGTGAAATATTTCTTGATTGGTATACAAATCAGTTCATCCCAAATGTGAAGAGGTTGAGAGAACAAGAAAAGAAAACTAGAAAAGTAATTCTTCTACTGGACAATGCACCATCTCATCCAGAGACGGATACATTGAATGCAGTTGATGCAAATTTTAAAGTAATTTTTCTGCCTCCCAATGTAACAGCACTGATTCAACCAATGGATCAGGGTGTTATAGCAAAGCTTAAAAAGATGTACAAGAAGGAAGTCCTGAGTCGTTTATTGTTGGCTGAAGATGAAGAAAGTATGGTGGCGTTTTCCAAAAAGCTTAATCTCAAAGACTGCTGATATATGTTTGCTGATGCTAGGACCACCCTGTCACAAGATAATCTCAACAAGGCTTGGAATAGATTGCTTGGGAAAAAAGGAGGAAATGAAACGACTGCAGTGGACACAAATGATGATTGTATAAATGAAGTTGTGGAACTGTTTCAAGCAATGCCCGGATTTTCGGACTGTGACAAAGATGATGCACACATGTGGCTAGAAGATGATAATGATTCTGGTTTTCAGTTTTTTGAATGACGAAGAAATTTTGTCTTTTGTGCAAGAAGAAAACCAAATACATGTAGTGACCGATGATGAAGACTCCTCAGAAGTACATGATGTACTTGTAGATTATGAAGAAAACCCAAAACGTCGACCAAGTCCTGAAGAGGCCTTTATAGCACTAGAAACAGCGATGGCTTGGTACGAGCGAGAAGATGACAGCTGTGCTACACAGCTTCTGCTGTTGAAGAGAATGCGGGACTTAGCAGCCAAAAGGAGACTATCCAGTTTGGTGCAAAAGAGGATTCCTCATTATTTTAAATAGTGGGTTACATCTGTACAAGTACATGTACACGTAAGTTGCGCCTGGTTTTGAATCATTTGTAATGTTATTTTGAAAACATTTCTCTTTCTTAAAAAAAAATAATTAATACTGCAGTGTAATGAAAGATTTTGGTGATACAGTGATCTAATACAGTGTGGGTATTATTATTACAGTACAAGTAAATATGTTTTATAGTGTAATTTCCTTGTGATGGTTAATTATTTTTAGAAATATGTGTACATGTAACTCGATACATTATGTAATCCAATTATCCGAACATTTGATTATCCGAACGATGCTCGGTCCCATGGGGTTCGGATAAATGGAGTTCTACTATCATATCAATAATAATAACTATAATAATTTTATCAATACTGATAAACATGTGGAAAGGTGACTTCTGAAGTTAAAAGGATTTTAAAACATACATTTAAATGTACATTTTATTTCTATTTTATAATAATAATAATAATAATAATAATAGCCCCTTCAGTCACAACTGACTATGGGAATGCGCCCCTGAGGTGGCAGCCCTCAGCTGCTTATTTTCCTGGTGCTCCTTTTGACGTTTTCTCCTCACCTCTGCTTGTTGTGTGAGCATCTCTTCGCCCAATCTGAGGTGGCGCCGTAAATAGCATCGCCACTTAGTGCGATCGGCAGCTTCATCCTCCCATGTTGCTGGATCCATGTCCAGTGCCCTCATATCTCTCTTGCACACATCTTAGAACCTCAGCTGTGGTCGCCCAACTGTTCTCTTGCCATCTGCTAATTGTCCGTAGAAGATATCTTTTGGGATGCGACCATCTTCCATGCGGCGAACATGGCCAAGCCAGCGAAGTCTGCGCTGTCTAAGCAGCGTATACATACTTTGAAGGCCAGCACGTGACAACACCTCGACATTTGTCACTTTATCTTTCCAAGAGATGCCGAGGATGCGACGTAGACACCGCAAATGGAAGGTATTGAGCCTTCTTTCTTGCTTAGCATAGGTCGTCCAGGTCTCGCTGCCATACAGGAGTGTGCTGGTGACGCAGGCATTATATACCGCAGCTTTGGTCTTCATTGTGAGTTTAGAGTTTCCCCAAACACGCGATGTGAGGCGGGCAAAGGTAGCTGCAGCTTTACCAATGCGGCTGTCGATTTCTGTATCCAGTGAGAGTTTGTCATTGATGGTAGACCCCAGGTATGTGAAGTGGTGCACCACTGCCAATTCATAGTTATCGATAGTGATAACTGGTGCAGCACCCACATCCTGACTCAGCACATTCGTTTTCTTTAGACTTATTGTGAGGCCAAAGTCCTTGCATGCTTTAGTGAAGCGATTCATCAAGCTCTGATGCTCCTGTTGGCTTTGAGTGACGACTGCAGCATCATCAGCGAACAACAAGTCTCTTATAGTGACCCTTCTGATTTTTGTTTTTGCCTTCAGCCTTGAAAGATTAAACAGACGGCCATCTGACCTAGTGTGAAGGCATATTCCTTCAGTTGCATCTCTGAATGCATGTTTCAAGAGTAAGGCAAAGAAGATTCCGAAGAGGGTCGGAGCCAGAACACAGCCTTGTTTAACGCCACTTCGTATATCAAAGGGCTGTGACGTGCTTCCAGCATATTGGACTGTTCCCTTCATGTCGTCATGGAATGACTTTATCATTTCCAGCATTTTAGAAGGGCAGCCTATTTTCAGGAGGATTTTAAAGAGTCCATCCCTACTAACCAGGTCGAATGCTTTTGTGAGGTCTATAAAGGCAATATATAATGGTCTTTTCTGCTCTCTTGATTTTTCCTGAAGCTGGCGGAGAGAGAAGATCATTCTATTTTATAACCTTTATAAAATTAGAACTAATCGTCAGAATCATGCATTGATAGATTGAAACTGATGTCCTCTTTTTTGTCCTACTTTTTGACCGGTGTTGTCCTCTTTTTACGTAAAAAAGTCAGACAATGTCCTCTTTTTGTTAAAAACGATATGGCCAACCTTCACATTAAGAAAACCAGTTGATAGCATTACTAGGCAGGCCTTATTCTGGAATCCCCAGGGCAGGAGAGTAAATGGAGACCTAAAACACGCGGAGACGAGAATTGGAGACAGATATGACAATGATAAAGAAGACATTAGCATAGGACAGAAAGATGTGAGACATTTTTTGAAGGTCTATCCAACTTGGAAATCTGAAATATAATGGTGATGATGATGACAATGGAGAAAAAGAAAAGGGGCATTGGAAAGATGTAAGACAATTATGACCGTGAAGCAGCAATAGGTGCCATGAGTAGATAGAGAAATAAAGAACTGATACATCTGTCAGTGTAACGAGTAGATAGAGAAATAAAGAACTGATACATCTATCAGTGCCACGAGTAGATAGAGAAATACAAAACTGATACATCTGTCAGTGCCACGAGTAGATAGAGAAATAAAGAACTGATATATCTGTCAGTGTAACGAGTAGATAGAGAAATAAAGAACTGATACATCTGTCAGTGCCACGAGTAGATAGAGAAATAACGAACTCATACATCTGTCAGTGCAACGAGTAGATAGAGAAATAAAGAACTGATACATCTGTGGGTGCCACGACTAGACAGAGAAATAAAGAACTGATACATCTATCAGTGCAACGAGTAGATAGAGAAATAAAGAACTGATACATCTGTCAGTGCAACGAGTAGATAGAGAAATAAAGAACTGATAGATCTATCAGTGCCACGACCAGACAGAGAAATAAAGAACTGATACATCTGTCAGTGCCACGACTAGACAGAGAAATAAAGAACTGATACATCTGTCAGTGCCACGTGTTGATAGAGAAATAAAGAGCTGATATATATGTCACTCACGATGCAGAAATTCTCTCCTCGTGTGATACAAATTAGCGCTGGCGGATTCGCGTCGTTGTAGGGCGCGCAGTAACCTGCAAAAATACAATCAGAACAGACATTTACATGGTTTCCACAAAGTATCCGCACAATTTAAAAAATTTATTAAAAATACAAATTAACAGTTAGCTCTGTGCAGTTTCTTGCATAATAAAGTAAGTTTCGAATTTATTTTTAATTGACATTTTTTTCGGATAAATGAGTGGTATAAAGACTGGTAATTGAAAATGGCTACCCCTGAAGAAAATTATTGATTTGGTTTTGGTTTTAGAAACCATCTTCATTTAGTGCTCTGATCTCCTCCCTTAGATCACACCAGGAAGCCTCAGCCCAGTACACGAACTCTGTAGCACTGGCGAGGATCCCAATGTGTGTATACAGGAATCATACATTCTATAAATATTTTTTATGTCCCAGTTAGGTTTTCCTAACTTTGTACATTTTTGCCAGGGCAGCGGCTGTATGACCTACTCATTATTATCATCAAAATCCATAATTCTCGCCGTTTGTATGTCGGTCACATCTAAGGGATGCAACTGTGGTTGAAAGTTAGACATTAATTGTATTGTTTCCCTTATATGCACTCTCCCGGCAAAGCTAGACACCAACATCAGACGGGTCTTAAAATACGCTGGACCAGTTTCGCAATTACCCCACGACACTACGAGGGACGTGTTGCGGACACCAGAAGTGACCAGTGACGAGAGTGAACCAGTCTACAACCTGCAAAGAACCGACATCGGCTGCAGCAGAAACCAATCGACATCTTACTGGCAGCTAAGTACCCACTTAAAGCTGCCAGATGAACTCTTTTATTTCAGAAATTTGTAAAACACCCTATCCAGATCATCACCTTGTCTATCCTAATCGTTTTAGTCTTCATGAAAAATAAGTGAAAGAAAAGCAGTTATTAACTTTGAAAATTTTCATTAAAAGTAATAAAATTATAAAGTTTATTTAAGAAATGTCTCAAACTGTAAAATTTAAAGATAGATCTCTACACCCACTATTTTCACTCCCCCCCCCCCCTCCCCCACCCACCCACCACCATAGTAAAGCTGAATGAAAACTATTTTGATACTAATGTAAAAGCCCGTCATAAGACGGGAATTAAAGTCAAAAGCACCAACACAACGGTAATTTTACTTATTCAAAAGTATTTTGTTTTAAACCGCTGTGCATCACCACAGTACACAAACTACGTAGCAGCAGAGAGGTTCCCAATTTGTGTATATGGGATCACACTTTCTGTAAATATATTTTTGTGCACACCGTCATTTGGTAAGTATTACTATTTTCGGGAGAGTACATATAAGGGAAAAAAAACAATTAATGTCTAACTTTCAACCAAAGTTGCATCCCTTAGCGTTAGTGACAGAAAAAGGTGGGGATTTTATATATATTGATTATTTTTCTCCCTTACGCCGCTCTACGTAGCTCTCGCCCTCTTTTTTTCCTCCCAGTGTCTTTCGTTCTAGGGTATAATTTTATATCAGGCCTTTCAGTCCAACTTTTTAACAGCCTTAGAAACGTGCAAGTAGTCTTCAACAGTCATAAAACTCCATAATGCCAGTTTGACGTGAAGAACAATATTCATATTTAATTACAGAACGAAGCTCCTTATAAATTGCATCCATATAATATTCAATGGCAATCACTAGCCAGTCCATGAAACACGTCTATCGTCACGTAGACTAAGGACAAGATGTCTGCGACATATTGCTGAAATCTTTTAATATAATAGTTCCACACTCACTTCATTCATCTCAGCATTCGCTTGTCCAATACAATATTATCAAGCATAGACTCCATCTGTAGGACGACCTAGCTGATATAATTTCACAAAGTCTCTATCACAAGAGTACACTTTCTGGAGCTCGTCTAAAACACGTCTTTCACACACAGTGAATACACATCGAAAGAGAGCGACTCCCAGCACAAGTTTGCCACGTAAAACCGGCAAAGAATCGTCTGCTCAATATTAGCAGACTATGTGACGTACTTCCAGTGTAGTCCGGGCAACGCAATATCAACACGGAAGTATGTATAAAAACCATGTCGAATGCGAAAAAGCCTGTTATTTTTTACTCATAACAACTACTCCACCCTTCCGGCCAATAATGGCAACGCAGTTGTCATTATAGCTATATCAGAAAACACCACTAAGGTGCGCAAAAGGTAACATTATATGTAACAGTTGCTATGACAATGCATAGACCTATGTTTGTGCCGTAATGTAGGCAATTTAACACACAAGGTGTGGAAAACCAGCATGAAATGCTAATACCACTGTCTACGAACAGCATAAAGCAAATTAACATCATAATGAGGTACTATAGCAAACGTCAGTCAACATATAACATAAATAATTATAATATGCCATGCATTCTCACACTTCTGTCTGTCAGAGAACACCTACTGTTCATTGTCATGTCACCTAGTCAATTAATGTCACTTCAAATTAACATTAATGCTAAGTGTATATAATAATCTTATTCAATAATAGAAGACGTAAGACAGACACTTGACACACACAAAATGTTGTCAAATACATAAAGTATTGTGTGGCAGTGAATGGTATGTCAAATTGTATCATATACATAATATGAACAACGAATCACGAATTAATTTTATAACAGCGTACAAAGCGCCTTAATATCACTTATAAGTGTCCAAGCAATATTCTTTTGTGTCGAAAAGTCACTTAATATAGTAAGTTAATATGTCCTTTTCACTCCTGTATGGAACAAAACTATCATTTTCAATAAAGTCAAGTCCATTCTGTGCACACAACCATATAGTGCTTGAAGTTTCATGTAGAAATTCCATCTTGAATATGTCCATGATTGTGGTCTCTTTAATAGTATGCGACAATAAATCCATAAGTTCGCAAACCATGAAGCGAAATCACGAAGAAAAGTTGCGAATAAAATCCCATGATTAATTCCCTTGAAATCTTTGTATGCGTTTCATTTCATAGTTGTCTCTCTTGATAGACAGCATAAAGTTTCTTGAGTGTTAATGTGTGTATTTCCAAAACTGTTCTGAACTGAATCAATTGAAACATTTGTACAAATTCTTTTCTTGACAATCAGTAGTTGAAAAGCGCTTCTGAAGCTTGATGTATGCTGTGTCTATGCACTGTCCAAAGTAGAATATGTTACACGCCATAAAATGATCCATCAATAAGCATCATCATGTGTCTGTGCGGGTGGCATTGCTATAACATCACCGTAACAAAAGTACAATCTGGTGATTTACTGGAGCCGCGCTAGCGTAGTGGTTACAACACCGCTCTGGCGACCGGGTGATTCAGGATCAAACCCGGGCGACGGCATTTGAGGATTTTTCGTCGACCGGGATTTGGACTGGATTAACTCGAGACCTGGCGAGGACATTTGAAGGAGTGTCGTCAACCAGGGACGGGCGGCTCCTGAGCCGACCCAGTTCTAATGGGTACCTCCGAAAACGGCGAGTATATGCCTGAATGGCGAGGGACACTTGTCTCTATACAAGAAAATAGGATACTCACGTAAAAATCAATGTCAGGTTAGACATTAAAAAAAAATAATAATAATAATAATAACCTGAGATTTCGCCTCGAGTATTAGTGGGCGTACGAAAAAAAAAAAAAAAAAAAAACTGGTTCTTGATGCGAAATGTTTTGAGCGCTGGATATGTGCATGTAGATATTCTGTCTACATAGCATTATATTGATAATTTGAACTTGTAGACGCGATGGATGATGGAGCGTCCTTGATGCAACTAGACAACACTTCGGCGACAACATTGAGATTTCCCTTGATTGATCTAATGCTGTAATCGCACGGTTGTAAAGCCAGGCTGGCTCTAGCTGCTTTTGGATTAGTAAAACGAGCTGTCTGTAAGTAACCCAAAGCTCGTTGATCAGTGTCAAGAGCAAAGTGAGCTCCCAAGAGGTATCGTTGAAGTTTCTTGAAGGTAAACACAATAGCGAAGAGCTCCCTCTCCACGATTGGGTACTTTTGCTCTGTGGGGGTTAACTTTCTACTCACATACTTAATAGGATGCATGTGGCCTTCAAACTCATGCATTAGTGTTCCCCTATTCCGACATTGCTGGCGTCAACTCTGAGAATGAAAGGAAATCGAATATCAGGCAAACGTAATATTGGCGATTTAGAAAAGGCATACTTAATCACGTTTAATGCATCATCACACGCATGCGTCAAAATTACTTTCTTTGCCGCGTCTTTCTTTAACAACGCGGACAACACTGAAGTTAAATCAGAAAAATTTGGTAAAAATCTCCTGTAAAAATTTATTAAACCCAAAAGGCTTCTAACTTGCTTTTTTGTTAGAGGAATATCTAGATTAAGAATTTTGGAAACCATAGAATCTTCAGTTTTTAAGACTCCCCCTCCAACCTTGTGACCGAGAAAGGTAATTTCAGAAAAACCTATTTTCGTCTTAGAAGGTCGAGCTGTAATATTATGACATCGTAAGGTATCTAATAAAGAATAAATACCGTTGATATGATCATTCCAAGACTGGTGGAATAAACAAATATCGTCTATATAGGTAATCAAATCCTCACGATCTGAAAATAGTCTCCGCATCATTCGTACAAACGTCGCAGGAGCGTTAACAAGTCCAAAAGACATATAATTAAATTGAAACAAACCTAAAGGTGTAGCGAAAGCTGTGTACGGTTTAGATTTGTCAGATAAAGGAACCTGCAAATATCCCTTGGATAAGTCGAACTTAGTGAAGAAAGTGGCTGTAGATAGTCTGTCAAGAAGTGATTCAAGAATGGGAAGAGATTCAGCGTCTCGGATGGACACTGCATGTAACCGTCTAAAATCAATACAAATTCTTATAGCTTTGTCCTTTTTCCTGATTAACACCATAGGAAAGCTATATGATGAATTGGGTGGTTCTATTATGTTTAATTTAATCATTTGTTTTATCTCAACTTGCTCCTGAGATTGCAAATGAATAGGAATAGGATACGGTTTAATAAGCCTGAAATCCGTTAACATGATATCATGTTGAATGACATCAGTGTGCCCAGGAATATCCGTGAGCACATCTGAAAAAGATTGTAATAAGCTAGAAATCTGATCCTTCTGATTAGAATTCAAAATAGGATCAATGGAAACATCTTTCCAAGATTCAGTCGCCAACAGATGAATATCAGGCAACGATAGCATAGGTTCACCATCATCAGCAAAGTCCGAAGTTTCCTCCTGAATTACTGCCAAGGAAGAACGGCGATCAATAGATTCGTCAATAGCTTCAAAGATAGGACGTAGATGTGGTGGTCTAGTATGAAATTGTTGTAACATATTAATGTGAAAAATTTTTTCTTTTCCTTTCACATCTACAACATAGTCGATATCTGATAATTTGTTTATGATTTTGTAAGGACCTATCCAGGAAATCAACAATCTATTTTCCTTGTTCGGAAGCAATACAAAAGCTTCGTCTCCTGGCCATAATTGACGGAGTTTCCTGTTTTTATTAAAAAAACAAACGAGCTTTTGATTTTGTCCTTTCCGACGACTGCACTGCTATTTGGCATGCGTCAATAATCTATTGCCTTAAATTTACGACATATTGATAAGAGGATTGAACTTCCTCGTCCATATTAGTACCAATGAGTAGTTGTTTTAATATAGCCATGGGACCATGTGGCTTAGCACCATAGACTAACTCAAAAGGAGAAAACCCGGTACTAGAATTGGGATTTTCTCGGTACGCGAAGAGAACAGCTGGTAATATACGATCCCAATCTTGTGGATATTTAGCTGTAACTCTATCAAGCATTTGCTTTAAGGTCCTATTAAATCTTTCTACCTTCCCACACGCTTGAGTGTGATATAGTGAACGGAGTGATCTTTCAATTCCAAACATGTTCATTACTTTTTTCATGGCATCAGAAACAAATTGCGATCCATTATCAGACTGTATGTTTTCGGGAAAACCCAGTCTGGTGAAAACTAAAAAATAGCGCATCCGCTATATCATCACTGGAAATTTTTTCAAAGGAATAGTCTCGGGCCAACGAGTACACATATCAATACACGTTAATACAAATCTATGACCCCTAGCTGAAGTGACTGTGATAGGACCGATATGTTCAATAGACATCTTTGCGAAAGGACGCAAGGATATGTCTGCTGCTTGAATGAGTGCGTTATGACCAGGCCTTTTAGTTGCTACACTCTGGCAAACTAAACAAGTGCGACAAAAGACCTTTACATCTTTGGTTACACCTGGCCATAAAAATGAGACAAAACTCTCTGTTTAGTCCTTGCGATACCCAAATGACGTAGCACCACTGGTCTATAACAAACAGGTATCATTATTTGTTTTTTAACAGAATCAACATGTTGAAAATTCCTCACCAAAATATCATTATTTAAGGTATACCAATGTTTTGCCTTATCATCAGTAATCACCTTACTTGATGTAACCAACTTAAAATTTTTTTTTTTAAAGAGTCATCTTCTCTTTGTCTTTGAATGAAAGATTCTTTCTCAATCAATTCAACTTGTAAATAATCATCTTTTTCAACAAGAGTAGTGTTATCACTTTCATTACCCTCATCATTATCAATGTCATCCTTATTATCACTCATGACATCATTTATATGTTCATCATCATTGGTAACTTCCTCTAACATAATATCATCACCATTATGATTGAACATTTTCTGATGAGCTTGTGCTCTGGTAGTAACAGCATTAGCCATTATTAAGTGATCTTTCTCCCACTTCTTAATGTCTTGTCTGGAACATTCATGGATCCCATGGATGTTTCCAAGTATAATCCCAGCGATAGGTTTATTTAATAAACATGCTAGCACTCTACCAGTAAAATATGGTGTATCCAGAAATACCTCCGCTGTAGGATAGTATTCCACCGTTCCACCAAAAGGAATACACATGACTTCCTTTCCTGTGTAAGCTGATGGGTCCACCATTGTAGTGGTTTTGATGGTATTGTATGGTTGAGATGTTACTTAATGTAATGAATGAGGTTAGCTGTGAAGGCTCCTGAGATAAATGTTGATGCGAATTACAGAAGGCCCTTCTTACTACCACTTACGACCTCAAACATATCTTTTTTTCACTAATGAATGTAGCTACGTTAAAAGTCTAGGGTACTGAAATGTAATGTGTTGTAGTATATTACCCACACACACACAGATATTTAATAAGTCTAATAATAATACTAATATTTATAACACACTGAACTAACTCAGGCTGTTTTAGTTTTAAATATTAAATCTTTTGGAACATTTATTTGTTCTGATCCAAACGTTTGTTGGTCAGAACATATGAAATATTATGGAGTTATAAATGGAATGCATAATTATATGACATAATAAAATGGAATGTGACTACCAAAACATTGTCCATTGACTTATGGGATGAATACATGGTTTATTTTCCCACAATGGTATGTCTTTATTTGATGGTGAATTAGTTGATAAATTAGTTGATAAATCAGTTGATAAATCAGTTGGTGAACTTCCAGCAGGCCAGATCTCACTTATCTCGACTGCGTCGATCTTGTACAAGAGTCTGGTGGCCCCTCCTCTCCGTGCTGGGGGATAATATACGGCTGCTCTGACACAATGTTAGACTGCACTGGTCCACGCTTGTGTATATTACAACAACATTCGGCACCTCTTCGGTGCCAAACAGAAACTCACAATTCTGAAATAAAAGTTTTGTGGCATGTGTCAGAACTCTACCAACTGAGCCACTTCTGCACACAACACTACACAACAACACCACACAGACTGGGTCAGATCTCTCTGACCAAACAGTACATCTTACCTAGTTGTCTTCATATAGTACTAGTTCCCCAAGACTACCTTGCATCTGAGATATGTTCAATAGTTTCCTTCTATTCAATAGGATAGGTGATATGTTCCACTGATCTCAACAATAGATCCGCCTTCCCTAGTTTTAGTAGGCGTCCATATATTTTGTTTGTCTCTAGACCCTGAACTTGGGCTGGGGATCTAGAGCGAGCACTTACTTGTCGTAATCATTTTATATGATATGGCAGTATCAATCACTCGAAATATTAAAATGTACAAAAGAATTGCTTTCATTCTTACCAGAATTCAGAATTGAGAACACAGTTAAATGCTAGCAAAACTCAGCTGAGCTGCTGTGTATCTGATGGCGTCCCACTAAAAATTATGTATTATCTTCTGGAAACAACACCACAGGTACTACACCACTGTGTCTCTGGACAGTTTTGTAACGAATGGCAAAAATGCGCATCTCTGTCCTGCCAATATGATTTCATTCATCCAATCACCGACTCCCCCCCCCCCCTAACTTTCAAATCTACAACCAAAAGTCAAATTTCAGTCAGCTCTCAGTCAAGTATGTATTACTGTCTGTTGGTCCGTCTGTCTCTACTTGTTTTTCATACAAAAAAACACGCTTGGTTCTTGGACCCCTCCATGCAGTACCCTACACACTTCTGCCTCCGAAGTTATTTTTAGCCACAATTCTCCACCATTTCCCCTCTCTTTAATTACAGCTCGATTTTAGCACTTGAGTCTCAAGGCCGCAAATTTTGAAACTATAGTGACATTTTTTTAACAGTGCAGTCGCTCGTCTGATATGAACAACACAGTCTTTTGTCAATATTTTCATTATTATCTATCCGTCTGTATAATTTAAAGTATATTATTTCTCTGCTCAAGACGGGCTATCAAACTAGCTAGGTTTTATATTCCTAACATTATTATTAAGAAAAAGTTACTTTTTCAAGGTTAGTTGTTTTTTTGAAATATGTTCGAGAACCTTCTCCACGGCTTTTGCCGCTGAATTCAAATAACAATCAAGTATCGTAAAAGTCCAAGAAATGACTGTTTCTGACACGAGCTAAAGTCGTTTTTTGTCCATTTCCTTACCCTCTGTCAACTAGTGACGTGAATTTTTTTTTTCTTTTTATTACCAATTGCGTCTTTTAGCCTTGCGATCTTCAAACACGTGTTCAGTCATATTTTTCCTTTTGGTGTCCTCCGTTCTCTCCCGTCTACAAAGGGTAAACGTTTCGTCTGCACGTCTAACTCGTTAGTTTTAAATGGCGGTGGGAAAGGCTGGCATGGGCGAGCATGTCTCCTAGTATCTTACGCATTATTTTTAACCCTACATTTTATCGTTAAATTTGGAGATATTTTAACGTTGTATCATGGTAAATTCATCACACATCTCCCCACCTGAGAACATGCACTACGGCAAGTTCCAAAACCAGTGATACACATAGATAAAATTACTCCTCACGCCTGCCAATACTCTAATCTTGATCACAGGGGTGCCGACTGAGGAAATCTGCACCGACATTCAATGACCCTGGGATGTATTCGATAATAAACTGATAAGGTTGCAGTAATAAAGACCACCGCAACAATCTTGCGTTTTCATGCTTAGCCTGAGATAAGAATACCAGGGGCTGATGATCCGTCTGGACCACAAAAGTCCTACCATACAGATAGATTTGAAACTTTTTTATCGCCCAGATTAACGCTAAACATTCTTTTTCGCTTGTGGAATATCCTTGCTCCGCTTTATTCAATTTGCGGCTTGCATAAGCGACTGGGTTCAGTTCCCCATCGGGTGAAGATGACCTTTGCAACAAAGCCGCCCCGAGGCCTACATTACTTGCATCTGTTCTCACCACGAAGTCCTGTGTCAAATCAGGCAATTTGAGAATAGGCTTGCTAGTGAGTTTATCCTTTAACTCTTGAAAAGCTAATTCACATTGCGCAGTCGAAACAATTTTATCTGGAAGTCCCTTGCGAGTCAGATCAGTCAGAGGAGCACAAATAGAGTTAAAATTTTTGATATATTTTTGGTAAAATCCACATAACGAAACGAATGATCGCACATCCTTTTTTGTTTGTGGTCTAGGTGCTCTCTGCAGTTTTTCCAAGTTCTTGGGGTCAGGGGTCATGTTACCCTGATATACAGTGTGTCACAAGAATTCCAACTCTTTGCATCCAATACAACATTTTGTTGGCCTAGCAGTTAAGTTCGCCTCCCTAAGCCTATCAAATAACATTTTTAGAGAGTTAATGTGTTCTTCAAATGTCTCTGTGGCGACGAGAATATCATCCATGAAATTCGTGATACATGGGTTATTCAAGGGATCCAACAATTTGCGCATCATCCTTGAAAATACACTCGGAGCATTTTTCAATCCGAATGGTAGCATATTGAATTCATAATGTCCTTCCGAGGTGCTAAACGCTAAATAAGGTCTCACTTCAGGCTTCACTGGAATCTGGTAATAGCCTTTACTAAGATCCACCTTTGAAAAGTATTTTGCCTTGTTTAATCTGGCAAATAACTGTTTTGTGTCTGGTAATGGATCCACTTGTCCTTCTGTGACAGCATTCAGTTTCCTGTAATCTATGCACAGTCTGTGTTCCCCAGACGGTTTCCTCAACAAAACTACACTGGAGCTAAAAGATGATTCACTGTGTGAAATAATCCCCTCCTTCAACAAATAATCTATTTCTTCTTTCAATGCCTTCTCCTTCGCGAACGGAATAGAATAGGCTCTCATACAGATTGGGTTTGAGTCTACCAGTTTCATGTCATACTGTAGCAAATTTGTATGTCCTGGTTTATCTGTTAAGACATCTGTATGTTCCTCTAGAACCTGTTGAACTCTCTCCCTCTGATTTTTAGTCAGGTGCTTACTGACTTTTACTTGTGCCGCTGTTTCACAAGGATGTAATGGGTATTCATGTGAAGTGAGTGGTTCCTTTTGCATTTGAGTTGCGATAGCCAAGGTCAGTTAGGGGGTGCTTTCCTGGAGTGGTCTGTCCAGATACTTCTTTAACAGGTTTACATGATAAACTTTCTCCTTCCCCTTTTTATCAATTTTATAGTTTGTTCTAGACACCTTCTCTAGAACCGTATATGGACCTTGCCATCCAATTTGTAATTTATTCTGGCTGCCGGGTAGTAGAAGAAGCACCTTCTCTCCCACAGCTAGTTCTCTGTCCTTTGCCTTCCTATTAAAATATGCTGCATGTTTCTTCCTGGCTTGCCTCAAATTATCATTTGCCAGTTTCCATCCAGCTTTCAGACGAGTGGTCAGTTCGTTCACATATTGATAAGATGAGGTAACAGTCTCTTCTGCCTTCTCATCTGTCCAGGTCCTTAATAAAGCTTCCAATGGACCTTTTATTGGCCTCCCAAATAGCAGAGTTGCGGGAGCCATCCCGGTTGAACTATGTGGTACCTCCCGATACGCAAACAACGCGGCGGGCACGAATTGATCCCACAGATCCGGTTTTTCGTGTGCCAGCTTCCTCAGGATAGAAATGAGAGTCCCATTGAACCTCTCTACCTGGCCGTTCCCTTGTGGATGGTACGGACTACAATGAAAGTGTCTGGCTTGAAATAGCTTAAAAACTTCTTCCGTTAGTTTCCCCTTGAACTGTGAGCCATTATCAGTCAAGATTTGATGCGGGAATCCTAATCTTGTGAATATTGTAAGTAGTGCCTCTGCTACATGTTTTGAATCAATTGATGGCAGGGCTACCGCCTCTCCCCACATAGAACAAGTGTCCACCAGAGTAAGGATGTAACTGTTCCTCCTCTTGGTCCGAGTGAGAGGTCCCACAATATCCACTGCAACCCTCTCAAAAGGTGTTCCCACTATGGGCATTTCCCTAGAGTTGCAGGAGCAGTCCAGTGCTTTGGAGCTACCCTTTGATATTCTGGACAGGATTTGACATATCTTTTTATATCCTCCGTTATCCCTGGCCAGAAGTAATGACAAGCTATACGCTGTCCTGTGGCGCTGATCCCCATGTGACCACTGAAGGGAATCGCATGCCCGAGTTGCATCACTTTATCCCTATATGAAGTGGGAAGAACCAGCTGGTTGTGACCATTTGTTCCAGTTCCGGCCTTCCTATATAATAATTTGTTCTTCATAAAGTATTCTCCTTTGCTTGGAGGTGTGTGGCATTTGGGCAATTTTTTAAAACATGGCTTGAGTGTCCTATCCTCAGCCTGCGCCTTCCTCATCTCCTCCGGATGCGCATTTATAGGTTCACCTTCTTCTTCCTTTTTCTGTGACCTGGTCTGCACTGTCGCCATGATCACAGGTCTCTCGGGATTCCCCAAGAAGACGTACCTACACCCCAATATCAGAGGGTAGATTGGTTCATCTATCACTGCTGCTCTGATTTCTCCTTCCACATAGCGAGTTTCACCGTTATCCTTGCGATGGGAAGTGTCATGAGTGGTATGTCCTTAGTCGCCCCTTGTATTTCCACTGTTTCTGTGGTATACTGACTTGGGTCCACTAGGCTAGACTTCACAACTGAATCATAATCGAAACCTGTATCATAAAGGCACCTTATGGTGACACCATTACAAATAACATCCTCACAAACTGGGGGGTGATAAGGTTCCTGCTGTCCATTAGGATTAACCTTTAATCTTTGAGTCCCCGACTTCATTGCAGCAATGTTTGAAGGTTTCCTTCTACAAAATTCGGTGTTATGGTTGTCTTTCTTACACCATTTGCACCATCTTTTTCCTTGGTTTAACGGTTTTCTTTCATTATATTTTTGGTCATTGAACTGTGAGTTTCTGTCACGATAGTCATTTCTTGGCCTATCAAAGTTTGTCCTGCCTTTATTACCCTGTTCTCGGTTATCAGATTTATTAAATTGCTGTGGAGCTTTAAAATTTTCTATGTGCTTCTTTTTAGTGCCACTTACCTCTGCCTGGGCTGCCTGATAATTCTCAGCGACATTTAAAACCTCCCCCAACCTCTCTGCACCTTGTTCCATGAGAAATTGTCTCAAGTCTGGAGCCATGGACTCTCTTAATTGCTCTATCATGATCATTTCTTTAAGATCTTGGGTCTTCCCCAGAGCAGTACATTTCTCCAAATAGGTTTCCAGTCTGGCAGAGAATTGGTGGTATGTCTCCCCAGACAACAGTTTGGCATTTCTAAATTTCTTACGGTAAAATTCACCATTTTTTTCGTATCTTAATAACAAAGCCTGCTTTAGCATGTCATAATTGTCTTGGTCTTCTCTGTTCATTTTTGCGAAGACTTCATAAGAAGTACCTCTCAATCCCTGTGATAACTTTAAACTCCACCTCTCTCTCTCTAACCCATATGTAGTAGCTAATAACTCAAAACGACTGAGGTACCCCTCGATGTCATCGTCTTTCTCAACAAAATGGTCTAAGTGAAACCCCATAGCCGAGTTTGAGACTCCCTGACTGGGCGTAGCATCTGAGGCAAAAGGGCTGGCACCATTTTCAGGAGCATGGCCTTGTAATTCCAGCTCCCTTAGTCGTAATTCATGCTCCCTTTCTAACCTTCTATCTTCTGCCTCCCTTTCGGCAGTCAACCTTTTTTCTTCTGCTTCCCTTCTCTTATCTTCTGCCTCCCTTTGCTGTCGTTTTTCTTCTGCCTCTAATGCTTTAGCCTCTTTGTCAGCCTCAATCTGCAGCCTCTTAAGTTCTCTATCAGCCTCAATTTGTAACCTCTTCTCTTCAGCTAACCTCCTATCTTCCCTTTCAATATACTTGTCACATTCAGCAGTTACATACTGAATTAAAACCTGACCACCCATTCCCATTTCCTTCGCCGTTAGCACAGCAGCTGATCTGAACTTTGCCAGCTCACCCATCACACAAAATAACAATGACCCAGGTAAATCTAATTACTTAATGACAGGTAATTCTAATTATCAAATGACAGGTAATTCTAATTAATTAATTAATTAACTAACTGGCTGTGAAGATTCACCAACTTTGATTTCTCACTTTTATTTTAAGGGACACTTTTAAATTTTTATAATTTGTCCCCACTAGTTTAGTTCTCCCACCAGGAGATTCTAATATTTATGATTATCTAATTATCCCTGGACAAGACCCCAATATTGTGGTGGTTTTGATGGTATTGTATGGTTGAGATATTACTTAATGTAATGAATGAGGTCAGTTGTGAAGGCTCCTGAGATAAATGTTGATGCGAATTACAGAAGGCCCTTCTTACTACCCTTACGACCTCAAACATATCTTTTTCTCACTAATGAATGTAGCTACGTTAAAAGTCTAGGGTACTGAAATGTAATGTGTTGTAGTATATTACCCACACACACACAGATATTTAATAAGTCTAATAATAATACTAATATTTATAACACACTGAACTAACTCAGGCTGTTTTAGTTTTAAATATTAAATCTTTTGGAAAATTTATTTGTTCTGATCCAAACGTTTGTTGGTCAGAACATATGAAATATTATGGAGTTATAAATGGAATGCATAATTATATGACATAATAAAATGGAATGTGATTACAAAGGTATGTTATAAGTCTAGTTAATATTAATTATATTAGATTGTCCCAGGAGACTATTACTGAATGTACTGTTGGGGTGGTATCATCACGCCCAGTCTATGACTACCAAACATTGTCCATTGACTTATGGGATGAATACATGGTTTATTTTCCCACAATGGTATGTCTTTATTTGATGGTGAATTAGTTGATAAATTAGTTGATAAATCAGTTGATAAATCAGTTGGTGAACTTCCAGCAGGCCAGATCTCACTTATCTCGACTGCGTCGATCTTGTACAAGAGTCTGGTGGTCCCTCCTCTCCGTGCTGGGGGATAATATACGGCTGCTCTGACACAATGTTAGACTGCACTGGTCCACGCTTGTGTATATTACAACAGCATTCGGCACCTCTTCAGTGCCAAACAGAAACTCACAATTCTGAAATAAAAGTTTTGTGGCATGTGTCAGAACTCTACCAACTGAGCCACTTCTGCACACAACACTACACAACAACACCACACAGACTGGGTCAGATCTCTCTGACCACACAGTACATCTTACCTAGTTGTCTTCATATAGTACTAGTTCCCCAAGACTACCTTGCATCTGAGATATGTTCAATAGTTTCCTTCTATTCAATAGGATAGGTGATATGTTCCACTGATCTCAACAATAGATCCGCCTTCCCTAGTTTTAGTAGGCGTCCATATATTTTGTTTGTCTCTAGACCCTGAACTTGGGCTGGGGATCTAGAGCGAGCACTTACTTGTCGTAATCATTTTATATGATATGGCAGTATCAATCACTCGAAATATTAAAATGTACAAAAGAATTGCTTTCATTCTTACCAGAATTCAGAATTGAGAACACAGTTAAATGCTAGCAAAACTCAGCTGAGCTGCTGTGTATCTGATGGCGTCCCACTAAAAAATTATGTATTATCTTCTGGAAACAACACCACAGGTACTACACCACTGTGTCTCTGGACAGTTTTGTAACGAATGGCAAAAATGCGCATCTCTGTCCTGCCAATATGATTTCATTCATCCAATCACCGACTCCCCCCCCCCCCTAACTTTCAAATCTACAACCAAAAGTCAAATTTCAGTCAGCTCTCAGTCAAGTATGTATTACTGTCTGTTGGTCCGTCTGTCTCTACTTGTTTTTCATACAAAAAAAAACACGCTTGGTTCTTGGACCCCTCCATGCAGTACCCTACACACTTCTGCCTCCGAAGTTATTTTTAGCCACAATTCTCCACCATTTCCCCTCTCTTTAATTACAGCTCGATTTTAGCACTTGAGTCTCAAGGCCGCAAATTTTGAAACTATAGTGACATTTTTTAACAGTGCAGTCGCTCGTCTGATATGAACAACACAGTCTTTTGTCAATATCTTCATTATTATCTATCCGTCTGTATAATTTAAAGTATATTATTTCTCTGCTCAAGACGGGCTATCAAACTAGCTAGGTTTTATATTCCTAACATTATTATTAAGAAAAAGTTACTTTTTCAAGGTTAGTTGTTTTTTTTGAAATATGTTCGAGAACCTTCTCCACGGCTTTTGCCGCTGAATTCAAATAACAATCAAGTATCGTAAAAGTCCAAGAAATGACTGTTTCTGACACGAGCTAAAGTCGTTTTTTTTGTCCATTTCCTTACCCTCTGTCAACTAGTGACGTGAATTTTTTCTTTTTTCTTTTACTACCAATTGCGTCTTTTAGCCTTGCGATCTTCAAACACGTGTTCAGTCATATTTTTCCTTTTGGTGTCCTTCGTTCTCTCCCGTCTACAAAGGGTAAACGTTTCGTCTGCACGTCTAACTCGTTAGTTTTAAATGGCGGTGGGAAAGGCTGGCATGGGCGAGCATGTCTCCTAGTATCTTACGCATTATTTTTAACCCTACATTTTATCGTTAAATTTGGAGATATTTTAACGTTGTATCATGGTAAATTCATCACAACCATCGATCTTTGTATTCCAATAGTAGTTGCACCTGTATCACGCAACAGTGACACTAATTTATTACTTACAAAACCCTTATCCAGTACCAAGGAACCTGTGTTTTCAACAGAAGACATAACAGGCAAAGAGTGTCCACACAAAAGTCTCAGTACTCTCTGTGGCTGAAACAAAGAACTGCATTGAGTACAGTTAGCCCTATTAGCTAAATCAACACTGCAAGCATTTGCATGAGCAATAGGCACATTGTTTTGATTTGCATTATTGTTACTGACCTCCATGACAGCATTAACACGTTCTGGGTTTCTTGCCTGTCGATAATTATTGTTCTGAAAAGAACCTCTATTGTTTGAGTAATTGTCATTATTCCTGTGGAATGACCTATTACCTCTGTTTGATTTGGCATTATAACCTCCTCTATTTTGGTAATCATTATATCTGTTAGATGATTGAGGTCCATAATAATCATTGTTATTATTGTAGTTATCATATCTCTGAGGCTGTTGAGATTTCTTATTATTAAAGTTATATTTGCCTCTATTGTTGCCATATTGACTGTTTTGATTGAATCTATAATTCCTGTCAGTGCTACTGGATCTTTGCCTAGCATTGTTATAGTTCATCACTCTAGCTGAAGCTGCTGGAAGAGAATCCCTAATGTTATTTTTACTTAAATTCTTGTTTTCTTTTTTCTGACAATTCTTCTTGTCTTCTTTTTTCCTTGTCTACATAGGTTAGCAAGGCTTCTCCCTCCAAACCAAAATCTTTTCCAACCTTTACTAAATCTTTCAAGGTTGCTATGCTTTACTATTATTGTGCTTTTCAATAGCAACAAATAAAGTAAATATATAATATTATCACTTTGAATAATATTTTCAATTATTAAATCACCACTTCAATTCAACCAACTTGATGCAATAATAGCAAAATATAAAGATGTTAATGATGGAGCATAAAAGAAAAGTACAAACAAGAAGACAAAATACAGTGATCAGAGCCCAAAAGAAGAAAATTCAAATGGAAAACTTAGGCAGAACTGTATGAAATAGAACAATCAAAAAAAAAATTATAGCTCTATTCACATTTATGACAATACAGTACGATTTTTACAACATTTATAACATCTATTAAATAAATGATAGTTAGTTTAGAATCACAGTTTCACAAACAATAATGGAAAAAACTGACTACAATCACAAATTTACACTTAACAATACTTTACAACTAACAATCACAGGTCATGATTATTTCAATAGCAGCTATATACATGCAGCATTTTATATGCCGGCCACGCTATTTGAAACAGTCACACTCCAAACCCTATAGAAACGATCATGCATCTATCGACCAGTCGAAACGGTATTGATAGATACACAAATCCCACCTACCGCCCACAGATTAAATACAACACGACATTAAAACATGCAACATAAATAAAGAAATAGCGCAGGCAAACAAAGATAATTTAGTCACACGCTGCATGAAACATTAAAGTGACTTATCTGAATGCCAGGCCTCAAATCCTCCTAGTTCCACTGTCCGTTCCTCCCAGCACAGATGCGAACTGGATACCAAAGACCGCTCACTAGGTCTAGCAACGCTGCAACAACTGACACGTTTCAGAATCCACTTGATTCGCCGTTGTCATACAAATACGCCATCTTCGGCTGAAAATTTGATGCTATCATGCATCAGGATGCAGCAAAAATACTCTTCTGGAACACTGCTCTTTCAAGACTTGAATATGTAAAGGACTGAAAAGTGAACTTGTCCTCCGGCCTTCTCAGACTCTAGCAGACGACACGTGCACCATTTTGAAAAACTGGAATGAAGCACTACTGCGCAGCAAAAATGATGACGAAAAGTCTTTTGATCAGGCGGTCAACGGCTTGCTGCCCCCAAAATTGTAGAGGGATAGAATTATTGTCTAGTTAGTCTGGTCTAACTTCTCCCTCCTCCGAGTTCATTCACAGTCATCAGTTCGCAGGATCTTTGCTTCCAGTCGGTCTAGGGTATAATTTTATATAGACCTTTCAGTCCAACTTTTTAACAGCCTTAGAAACGTGCAAGTAGTCTTCAACAGTCATAAAACTCCATAATGCCAGTTTGACGTGAAGAACAATATTCATATTTAATTACAGAACGAAGCTCCTTACAAATTTCATCCATATAATATTCAATGGCAATCACTAGCCAGTCCATGAAACACGTCTATCGTCACGTAGACTAAGGACAAGATGTCTGCGACATATTGCTGAAATCTTTTAATATAATAGTTCCACACTCACTTCATTCATCTCAGCATTCGCTTGTCCAATACAATATTATCAAGCATAGACTCCATCTGTAGGACGACTTAGCTGATATAATTTCACAAAGTCTCTATCACAAGAGTACACTTTCTGGAGCTCGTCTAAAACACGTCTTTCACATACAGTGAATACACATCGAAAGAGAGCGACTCCCAGCTCAAATTTGCCACGTACAACCGGCAAAGAATCGTCTGCTCAATATTAGCAGACTATGTGACGTACTTCCGGGGTAGTCCGGGCAACGTAAGATCAACACGGAAGTATGTATACAAACCATGTCGAGTGCGATAAAGCCTGTTATGATTTTACTCATAGCACACATGTCTTTTTCAATCACCTCTCTTCTTTCTCGTCTTCTTGCTCTTCTATCTCTCACATCGTCTCTCGCACATTTATTCTTATATTGCTCACTTCATTCTTTCATTTCTCTCCTCTTTCTTTCTTTCTTAGCCCCACCTCATTCTCTATTTGTCCTCCCTGTTTGTGTCTCATACCTCCTCCTTTTCCAATTCATATCTCACTCCTTTCTATTTCATGTCTATTCCTATTTCCTCATTTCTCTTTTCTTCCTCTCTCATATCTCACCCCTTTCTTTCTCTCTCATATCTCTCCCATTTCTTTCTTTCTTTTTTTTTTTTTTTGCTTTCTTTCTTTCTGTGTTTCTTTTTTTTATCTTTTATGAAATCCAAAGTCTGATAGCACGCGACAGGAGCACTTGTCTTGCGTTTGTTAAAGTCTTATACTCCTTAGGGGCTGAAACAGAAAGAATAAATGAAATCTACTCACGTGGTTCTAGTAGGTCTGCCATGCTGAAGATTGACCTCATTCTCTGTGCAGTTCCTCAGGTCTGTGGCAGACAGGAACTGGTGTGTACTGTTAGGTCTGTAGTACAATCGTCCATTGTGTCTGATTGGTTTCCCAAATTTACCAGACGTTACAGAGTTCTGGTTGTGAATACCAACTCCTGAAACTTGTTCTAACTGCAGAATATACAGACAAATCCGTCAGTCACTAATTCTTTTAACCAATCACATTATAACCGCTCCACAATGTTACTTCTGTCAATCAACTAACTACCAGTTATGAGTCTCCGCAATATAACTTCAGCCAATCAATTAAATACCATTTAACAGTTGAGCAATACTACGTCTTTCAAGCAGCCAACTACCAATTATAAATTATTAGTCTGGGCAATACTCCTTGTGTCAATAAACTAACTACCAGTTAATTGTTTACGCAGTATTACTTCTGACGATCAAATAGCTACCAGTTATTAATCTACAAAATATTACTTCTATCAATCAACTATCAGTTATTAGTCTACGCAATATTACTTCTATCAATCAACTAACTACTAGGCAACACTTTGCCATAACTAAATCATTCAGATTTGTAGGTTTAATTCTTTCAGTCCCACGCGATTGTTTTGCGTGTTACTATAGCAACGACATGGATGCCAACTTTTTCTGCAGGCAATTTCTTTAAAACAAGCAATTGACATTTTATTTGTAATACAATATTTCATAATAAATATACGGTCGTTGCAAATTTCCTGAAGAATATTTTGAAAATGTGTTAGTCTGAATGAATTTATTTAATAGAGTTTAACGTGCATACGTGAAAGCTTCTAATTATAACCAAAAGGGCATACTAGGCGGCCCTTGTGAAAAATAGTATATCATATCTTAGCTCGAAGCACATCTCGTGCTATTGAAAGAGTTAAATGAAAATGTGTTACTGCAGTGAAAATGAAAAGCCGTAAACAAACGAAAGAAATTTCGGTTAGACACTAACTGAATAATAAGACAGAGAAGTTATAAAGAAATGTGTCTTCACTGACAAACATACATTAACTAATACAGAAGCCAAGACATATATCGGACGAAACAAGTTAAAATTAACTTTACAAACATTATATTGAGCGGAGTGATCTCCGAGAACATAATTCCAAATGTTTCAATACCACACATACGAATAATAATCATCATCATCACCCTTCAGCTAGTCAAGGAGCATACGCTTTCAACAACTCATACTAAGTCCTCCTGTCCCGTGCCATCCGCTCAAGGTCTTTCTATGTATTCTTCGCCCAATCATGCCTGTCTCTTTCTTTCTTCTCCGTGCACTGTTTGGTCTTCCTCTATCTCTCTTAGCCTTGGGATTCCAGAACAGGGACTGTCTGGTAATGCTATCAACAGGTTCCAAGAATACGGGGATGACACTAATACAAATTATATATATATATATAGTCACGGACTGCCTCCCCTGCTTTGCAGTAGTGGTCCAACAATGGCCAAAACACAAGAGTATCTAAACTGGGTCGTCAAAGGTGTTTACCTTCATACAAGATTACTCTTGGCAGAGATGTAGATAGAAGTGTAATGGCCCTTCTATCCGAAGGGAGTCTTCACAAGATAATTCAGAAGTCAAGAACCATGAGGCATAGGGCTGAGCAATGGTTAACTTACATCTGTCCATCGCCTTTTGTAAAGAATTTAAGCAGTGGTTATTAGCTCGTTCAAGCTCCCAGCTGAGTTAATTCAGCGAATTTCCTCTTATAATGGTATAGCTCTGTTTAGAGGTAAATATACCTATGTATATATAGATGAATGTTTAAAAAAATCTTGCTCAAACGTTCGCTTTCATACATATATCTTTAACAGTTAAAATAAGGAGGGAATGATGAATTTTGCTGTAAATACAAGTTTTCGTCACGGAGACATAGGTGAGGATTTATCAAAGTCCGTTGCTTTCGCCTTTTTTACAAGAAAACTGAACTCTAGGTGAGTCCTGTCGCCGTGGTTTTCGTCACGTGTTGATGATTTGTGTACTGCTCGCACACGAGTGGCGTAGTAACTTCAGTACTTCGAACAGTCTGATAGCTTGTAACCACAAGTAGTCTTGTACCATAAACTTTTTTAGACAAAATAGAAAACAAATGCCTCTGCTAAGTACATTTGTGGGATGCCAATTAGCAGGCGCATTCTCGCTGTCCACCCAACAATGTTAATCTCTCAGAAGAATTAAATTCCCGAGTACACAGTATAGCTCAGAGAAAATTAATAAAATTCACACTGGGTATTAAATGGGAAAATGTGTCTGGACAGCGCGAATACTGATTTGCCTGAGTTACAATTAACAAAGTGCATATATCTCACACAATATTATACCTTTAGACACATGTGATGTAATCATCAGTCATCACTGCTCCATTCGGAGTCTGGGGTCACCTCTGCTGTCGGTTTTCCACACGACTAGCTAGAAGAAATATCCAGCGCTTGCTGTAGTGGTTTATGAATATACTAGTTTCATATATTGAGATTGCCAGCCTCATATAAAACCACTTAGCAAGAAAACGTGTTAAATTTACATTTGTAAAATAAATGTTACACTTACCCCAAAGTTTTGGGAATACACAATCTCCTCGCGCAGGTTAGAATGGACACAAGCAATTTACGTTATATGCTCTCGAACCACTTGGTCTGGAAAATTTTGAATCCCTTTTATGACGGGTGAATCTGCGAAACACTTGGTCTGGGAAAGTTTCTCTTATGACGGGTTATCCAATTCCTAGGTTTCCAGTCTTCGTATTTTGAGTCCTGGTCCCTTAAGTTTTTCAGTCTCATATTTATAAAGGCGGGCTTACTTTTTAAGGTTTTTTAAGTTTCCCAAATACTTCGATCTGATTCTAAGTCCGATGTCTCTCTGGTTTATGGAAGTCGCTCATATGACGTGCTCTGCAGTCTCTCTGTTCTGTGTCGCTGATTTTGCTAGATTATATGTGCAGTTCTCAGTTCACATCACAGATGGTACTTTCGTCGGATGTTCCAATAGGATCCATAGTTTTTCGGCTTCTTACTTTCATTCAATCGTAAGCTCTTTGGCACTGGGTTGGGGTGTCTAATTTCAAAATATCCCCCCACGTGTTTTAAAATATTAAATTTAATATTCCAACGCGTGACCTCTATCAAAGCATGCAGTAATATTTCCGCCGGCTCACAACAACATGTGACAATGTTTGCCTGGCGTAATGTCTTCCGCCAAGATGTCTACCCAGACAGATTATCTGTAACAATCACCAGGGATTGTCCCACCAAAAAGCGATAAACGCATCTACACTCTGGGTAATCTGCTAGAAAAACAGACATCGACGTCGGCAACCCAGACAGACAATCTTGGGTTCTTTTCATGTCGATCGGTGAGACCGTATTGTCACCAGCTTTTCACCTGGGGTCAAATGTTGGACCGAAGCGTTTCAAAAGATGATCCAACTGATAGAATAGATAAGCGTATGATCGGTATAATTACCTGGTATTATTGCATTTACCTTGCGGAACGTAAACAATTCTGCGTATAAAGCAGATACGTCCGTAGGGGAGTAGAATGTTAGAGACTTCACCCTACTAATCCAATATAGAGCAAAATCATTTTCTGACATTCTGTGAAATATATATATATATATACTACTGAACAAAAGTTAAGGGTAACCAAGAAAAACTCCTCTATGGACCAATTAAATGCAACCAGGTATAAACAATTTATTACAAAATAGAGTTGATTCATCCGTGGAAAAGATCAGTCAAGTTTTTTTAATAATGTGTGACTTACTAACAAAAAGAAATTCAACTCACTTTTTCACCTTTTGAACTAGTGGGGCGTATTGCAAAAACCACGAGTTTTTGCAGCAACAATCAAGTGCGGGTTAAAGTGACCCAGTTTTTGGACATTTAAAAAAACATTAACCTGGTGCACACAGAATACATTTCTATGTGCACTAGGTTAATTTTTTTTAAATGTCCAAAAACTGGGTCACTTTAACCCGCACGTGAAAATTGCCATTGTTATATATATATATATATATATATATATATCTATATATATATATATATATATATATATATATATATATATATATATATATATATATATATATATATATATATATATATATATATATATATATATATATATATATATATAACATTTTGTTCATACCTTGGACGCAGCCAGAAAGTTGTTGGTTATCAGAGGCGACTCGTCCGTAAAGGAGGGCTCTCTGTGTACCAGAATGGACCAAGTCGGAGATGAGCCATGCAACATTAGTTCTTCGTCGCTTAACATTTTGTCAATCTCCTGTAGGTTATAATGGATACAAACACTGATTGTAATAATGATTAGAAGGGAGAAAAGGACGTTGGAGTTTGTTAAAACACAGAGGCAGACGTAGATTAAAAAACACGGAGACAAGAACTGGAGATAGAAGTGAAAATGATAAGGAACACGGTGAAAGAACTTGAGCTGATGGCACGTGACATGAGGACTTGGCATGTGTTTGTTGAAGTCCTATGCTAATTGGGAGCACAAGGGTATTGATTGATTTGTTCATTTATTTATTGATTGATTGAAAATACACATTGAGAGAACCAGCTGATAGTGCACAAGGCAGTCCCTCCTTGGGAAACAACATTGTAAAAGAAAAAAAAAGAAAGAAAAAAAAGACACACACAGAGAATCTTCTTCTTCTTCCTTGTTCGTCCTGAAAATGACGTTGGTTGCGTTGTGTCTGTTTACATCGGAGCTGCGATATCTGCGCCTTTCGGCCGACACATCCGACTTCAGCACAGCATTTTTTGGGACCGGGTTTGCCTTCCCTCTTTGATCCCTACTCTCTCAGCCAGACTGCAGTGATGCAGCCTGTTTCCAGGACCACCACGTGGAGGTGGAGTAGGGTCTTGGTCAGCTCTGGTTCGCTGACCCTGACGCAAGTAGTCAAGCTATGTGTCGCTGACTGCATTCTCTATTGCTGCATCTTTGGGTCCCACACAGAGAATGAAAGCGAAGACAAACGTATCGAGGAAGGTACCTTTAAATCATAACGCAGAAACCTAGTATAGTGAAATCTCTAACAATTCACTCCCGTACGACAATATCTGCTATGGGGACAGACAATCTGTTGAGAGCTGCGCACGATAACTGAAGGAACACTCTATAGGGAAAACCCGAAGTCTTAACATGAGCTGCGCACGATCATTGAAGACTTCGGGTTTTCCCGATATTATCGTGCGCAGCTCTCAACCCCATTTTAGCCGTAATATATTTCTGTCCTGCCATCAATGGTACCTATACCTTGTAGCGGTATGGCAGCTTGTGTACCCTGACAATCCCCAGAGCTATGCCAGTGGGAGATTTACTCCTGGTAGGTTCAACCAAGCTGGACTGGTCTGCGTGGGTAGGGGTCAGACAAAAGCTGGTACTCTGGTCCTCCAGGTTGGGAGTTTTAGCACAGGGCCGACACCCCTGTCTATGTAAAAAATCGCACATGTTATGGAAACAACAATAAATGGAAAAACTTTACTGCGGGACGGACATCCGGAGTCTCAGTCTCGTATGACTGACAGTGGTGAAAGCCGAAAGGAAGCCACTGGCATGAAAACGGATGCCCCGACCGCAAAACAGGAAACCAGAATTGGTTTTTGGAACGTCAGAACTATGAATGAGGCAGGAAAGCTGAGACAAATCACAGCAGAGATGAGGAGCTACAAGATACATATCCTGGGAATAAGCGAGAGCAGATGGACAGGTAAGAGGGGAATAAAAACAGCTACAGGGGAAACAGTACTTTATTCTGGCAGAGAGGATGGTCAGCACAACGAAGGTGTAGCCATTATCCTGAAGAAAGGATTGGAAAGGTATTTACTGGAATGGAAACCCATCAACAACAGACTGATAAGAGCAAGACTAAGAGGGAGGTTCACCAACACCACAATTATACAATGCTATGCACCAACAAACGACAGCGATAAAGAGATCAAGGACGAGTTCTATCAACAGGTACAAAAAGAAATGGAAACTACACCCAGGTACGATCTCATTATAGTAATGGGAGACCTAAATGCGAAAGTGGGAGTACACAATAATTATAATGAAAGAGTAATGGGGAAATGCGGCAGTGGAACAGTAAATGAGAATGGGGACAAATTAATAAGCTTCTGCAGTATTAACAACCTGGTCATTAGAGGAACACTTTTTCCACACAAGGAAGTGCACAAGTTAACATGGGAATCACCAAACGGACGAGACAGAAACCAGATAGATCACATAATGATCAATGGCAGATGGAGACATGCACTATAAGACGTGAAAGTAAGAAGAGGCGCAGATGTGGGAAGTGATCATCACCTAGTAGTAGCAAGACTGAAAGTGAAACTCGGAGCTGCTGGACCAGTTGCAGTCAAACAGAAAAGATACAACATCATGAAACTGAAGGATCCCCTCACCAGAAAAGCTTGTGAAGAGAAGATACGAGATTATCAAAAGCCAGGAAAGAACAGAGACTGATGATGTTGACCAGAGATTCAACACCATCTCAACAATATACAAGGAAAGCAGCAAGTCATGCTTGGGACTCCAGGAAAGAAAGAGCCAAGACTGGATAACACCAGATACGCTAAACACCATAGCGAAGAGAAAGGAAATGAAAAGAAAGAAAACAGAAGCTAAGTCTCCCAGGTTAAAGGCAATATATAGTGAACAGTAAAGTCAGCTGGACAAGGAAGTTAAACGTCAAACCCGTGTTAACAAAAGAACATTTCTGGATGACCTTGCAAGACATGCAGAAGAGGCAGCACTGAGAAATGAACAAAGCACAGTATACAAAATAACTAAAATAATCAGTGGAAAACGAGGTGCAAACAATATTACATTAGTAAGAGATAAGCACGGAAATCTCATCACGACAGCAGAGGGACAGGAAACAAGATGGGCAGAGCATTTCAGAGAAACTCTGAATAAGGAACCACCAGAGACACAATTGAATGTTCCTGAGGCTGAAAATGATCTAGATGTTAATACAGACATCTCACGAACAGAAGAAATCATCACAGCAATCAAAGGGTTAAAGAATGGAAAAGCTCCTGGTCATGATAACTTAAATGCAGAGCTATTTAAGACAGACCCAGAGCTAGCAGCAGAACTATTAGAACCACTATTTGCACAAGTCTGGAAAACAGGGACAACACCAACAGAGTGAGGAAAAGGATTAATTGTCAAATTGCCCAAGAAGGGAGATCTTGCAGACTGCAATAATTGGAGAGGAATAACTCTTCTCTCAGTTCCCAGCAACATACTAGACAGGATAATTATACAGAGAATCTCAAAAGCAGTAGACTACATACTGAGGAAAGAACAAGCAGGATTTAGAAAGAACAGAAGATGTGTAGATCATATATTTACCATCTTGAACATTATAGAGCAGTGCTCAGAATGGCAAAGACAGCTGTACATTAATTTCGTTGATTTTGAAAAGGCTTTTGACAGTATACATACGGACAGTTCATGGAAAATACTGAGGGCTTATGGAATTCCAAGCTGCATAGTGTCAATTATAAAAGGCCTTTATGCCAAATTTACGTGCAGCATTGGGCAGAGCAGCCTAACCTTTGAAGTGAAGACAAGAGTACGACAGGGATGCCCCTTATCAACCACTCTATTTTTAACAGTCATAGACTGGGTGATGCGCCAGACAACAGAGGGCAATCCAAGATGAATAAGATGGACTACATTTTCTACATTGGAAGATCTGGAATATGCAGATGACATTGCACTGCTAGCACATTCACATCAACACATCTAGGAAAAAACGGATAGACTTAATAAGTATAGCCAGCAGGTGGGCTTGAACATCAACCTAAAGAAGACAGAGTTCATGACGCTCAATGTGAGCAACCCTGAGCCCATATCAGTAAGGAATCAGCAACTGGAATAGACAGATGCCTTCACATACCTAGGATGCATAGTAACACCAGACGGCGGAGCAAGCAAAGACATCAACAACAGAATGAACAAAGCAAGAACAGCCTTTTTTAGTCTAAACAACATCTGGAAGTCCTCTCAGTACAGCACAAGCACAAAATTAGGATTATATCAGACTTGTGTGCTTTCTGTGCTTCTCTATGGTGCAGAATGCTGGAGAGTTACAGAGAAGGAAATGTCGAAATTGTCCTCTTTTCACACAACATGCCTAAGAAAAATTCACCGAATCTTTTGGCCGAATACCATCACCAACCAAGATCTGCTTACTCGTAGCAAGCAAGAGGACATGCACACCATCATAGCTGGCAGACGCTGGAGCTGGGTTGGCCATGTCCTCAGAAGAGACCCCGATGCCATCACAAGAACAGCTATGCTATGGACCCCTGAAGGAAAACGAAAGAGAGGCCGGCCAAAAACAACCTGGCGGAGGACTGTGGAGGCTGAGATGCAAAGAATGAACCAGAGTTGGGGCACTGTACGAAGGATGGCCGCCGACCGAGAAAGTGGAATCAATTTGTTGTTGCTCTACAAGACGCCACCAGGCGTAATGGCCACTGACTGCTTTGACGGTCGGCGGCTAAGGATCAAAGAAGAAGAAAGAAGATATTTCTGTCAGGTTTGCAATCATGTTATTTATTATATTTAATTGTCTGTGCATCTTACAGCTTATACACCAGCCTGTTTGTCTATCAAACCAGCTCACAAGTGAAACTTACCTGGCCAAGCTTATGCTGAAATTCCTTCCCCTTGGCAAAAGATAAAAGACTTGGAGGGTGACGTTTGCTGCCTGGTCCAGATACATGCAAGACAATTTAAAAAATCACAGTCAGAGACATGGGAAATATATGTACAAAAATATTCAAGTACCAAATACATCAAAAGAAAAACCAGTTTTTAAAAAAAAGGGGGGGGGGGGGGAGCTACAGTGAAAAGCTATTTTCATATGTGACGGAACTTTGAGATGAGGTATGATTCATCAAATTGCCACAAATATAATTTCCCGGTGAATAATCACACAAGAACCCAATATCAAACAATGTAACTGGCCAACTGTGGCTACGGCATCAAGTGCATAAGTCCCTCTGTCCACATAGACATATTTATTATGATTCATCTCCACACAGACACATTTATTATGATTCATCTCTACATAGACACATTTATTATGATTCATCTCCACATAGACACATTTATTATGATTCATCTCCACATAGACACATTTATTATGATTCATCTCCACATAGACATATTTCTTATGATTCATCACGAACATCAGTATATCTACACATTGAATGATTCCTTATAACAATTGGTATTAATGATCCAATCTTCCACAGCTTAGTCCGTATCAGGACGCAAACTATATATTTCACTTATTTATCTAAGTTCCAATTCGAACATATTCCATACTCAAAAACATACGTGCATACCAATTCGCAATTAGCCAACATAGCAGCAAATTGACTGTGTTGTAGGCCAACACAAAAGCACGTCCTCATAGTGCAAATATACGTGAGCTAGATTGCTCTCACTTCAAATATTAAACTCACAGGGTCGTGTGCAAATAGGAGTGCTCGATCACATTATCACATAAATGGAGGAATTTTGACTACAAATGCACAGGGTTTAACCTTGCTATGCATACGCAACGCATTTGATGGGTTAATGATTTATGGTTTAGGGCCGTTGCGAAACGGTGCGTTATTATGGAATTTAAATGTCTATTCACTGACAAACTTCTTTTATTTCGTTTTGTTATGTATCACCAAACTTACTCATAGAATGCTCGTAATAGTTATTTTGTAACTTCTTTATTTTTATACTTTTTATTATCTTTAGCCAGATTCTGAGAATACAATAACTTTTAAGTTAGTATTTAAAAGCTATTTACCACCATCTTTTCTATAATTTTACATTATTTTGCAAAAAAAATCAAAATTTTAATATTCACAATACTCGTTTCTGTTAGATGTTTATTATTCTACAATGGAAAGTACCTGTGCAAAGTGTAGGCAGTCTGACATACGAATCATTTAGTTAAAATGGAACACCAAGATTGTGAGAAATTCTTGGTTTTCGTCATTAGAAAAGCATAATTTCTTAATAGAATACAGTTTTTTATGACGTTAAAATACTACATAGAATGTATCTCGGACGCAGATGATTTTTGACATATTTAGACGTCAGGAGAAAATATATTATCATGTCAAGGGGAAGTGGGTGGGGGGGGGACACAAAAACAAATCTAAACTTACATTTGTTGTTCTACTTTGTCTTATAATATACTGCCGCTTATCCACACTTGCATCAAACTATCACTATGTGTAATGTTAAGCTCTATTTCTAATGTTAACCCCTGCCTAAGGTTATCACCTGTCTAACTTTATCAGTTAGAGGCACGCACCGTTCAGCACATACACAATGTTATTAAATTATATTAATGAAATTCGTTCAAAACATTACAAAGTACTGGAAGTATTTGTTAAAATGTAAAGTTATACCAGTAAATAAAAAATACTATCGGCTCCGATTAGGAAACGGTACTCTTAGTAGAATTCGAGGAACCATCATGTGGAAGTAATCGGTGATGAACCTAATACCATTAAGCACTTCTTGCTGGAATTCAAAAGATACGACCAACACAGACAAAAATGATAAGGTCTTATGTACAAAATGTAAAACACAGAACTAAATGTCGTGAACACTTTAATCGAGCACTACCAATTCGCCACATCATCATAAGCTGCTGCATCTCCCACCGAAGGTTCGGCTGTAATGGATATCCAAGTATTCTGTCTCTATAGTCTTGGTGGTGCACTCTGATAGCTTTTCCTGGGTACCAAAATCTCTTGATTGTTATCTTTCCAACTTTATAGTTGCTGTCTTGCCCTTGCAACGTTTGCCTTCAAGTACTCACTTATATTATCGGTCTTCTGCAGGTGTTAGTGCATTTTTATGTGGCCAAAGTAATTTTAGCTGCCGAAAACGTTGATCTTCCTCATTAGTTTCTATTTATACCTAGATTTTCTAGGACTCTTATTTGTTTTTCTTCTCTTTTACCATGAGAGATACGGCCCCTTTCTTCTTTATATCACTCTTTTAAGAGCCTCAATTCTTTTTCCACAATGCTTAATCAATCGTCCTTGTTTCAACACCGCACCACAGTTAATGGCAGACAGAAATACGATATACCCTTTATGATTCTCGGTTTGTAATTTGTGAGTTAAACTGTTTAGATGTCAGTTATATGATTTCCATGTGTTGTTGAATGTAGCTAAGGCATCACTATTTCTCTTTGATTTATGTTTCAAATCTGCATTTTCTGTTATTAGTATCAACAAGATATTAAGTAGTCTCTAGACTTGTTCCAGGAGTTCCCACAAGCAAGCTGTGAGTACGTCAAGTTTGAATAGGAATTTCCCTGATGATGGATGCTTTAAAGGGATTTCGTTATTCATAACCATTAGAACTGAACTCTTCTGTTCTGTAATATTTCGTTTGCCGCAATGATTCCAACGGGAACATGTAGGATACAGCGACGAGTCAACGAGAAGACGACGGGATTTTTAGGGGAGGATATCGCGTATCAAGTCCGTAAATGGTCCTGTCACGAGAGCCCGTTTGCTTGCCGTATTTTAGTCCGTTCCCCGGTGTCTCACTCGGAGGAGAACGAGCGCAAAGGGGGGGAAAGGAAAGGGCAGCAGCGAGCCGGGCTTACGACAGCCAGGGGGCGGTTATCTCTATGATTTCGGCGGTTCCGATCTCCCAAAAGATCGTGATTAGAGATTCATATATACGTTGTCAGTTTGTATTCATGTACCATCAATTACATTCCATTTTGCAAATAGACATGAAGAAATGACAAGTTATCACCGCTGGCAGACCTTTTACAGAGCACATTGCTTTATTGAAATATTGTTATAGTTTTTCCCCTAGGATTTTATATTAAGATAGCAGTGATTTTAATTCTAGTTGCCAAAAGCTGGTCATGCAATATATATTGTGTAACCAGTGATCATAGGTCTAGTCATTCCTATTTAAGGGATTTTGAGTTAATTTAAATAATTAAATTAAAATTCTGAAGCGTTCCAGTTTTAAATATAAGATCTTTTCTCTTTATTATTCACACGATAATAGCTGTTAAATATACTTCTACAGGTGCGAAGGAATTTATATTTAATAAATTCATTTAAGTAGTTATATAGATGTGGGTTTTTTAAAATAGATATGCCGGAGTGGGTCTATTAAATCCATAATTAAAATCGAGTGTATTCTAGGCTTACGGGAACTTCATGAGATTTTAAGGTTCCTGTTGTTTTCGGTATATTATGTTTTTATTGCGTTTCAACGAGTGATGTTACTGTGCGCTCCTCGCTTAAGAAAGACTAACAAGAAATCAAATAAGCAAGAAAGTAACAGTGTGGGAGTTCCCTGAGACAGAAATTGTGTGAGACTCGTCGAGTAAATTTTAAATCTTGGGGGATTTCCAATGTTGGATACTTGCTATCTAACTTTGAGCAAAGAAAGCAACCAAGACAACTTTAGCCATACCCACTGTACGTGAAAGGTAAGATTATAGACATGTCCGGCTTTCTTGTTAGTTTATGACACAGAGAGCTATTCATAATTTCTGACCGTGATGTGACTCGTTTTTTATGATTAACTTCTCACAGATAAAGTGTACAGACGCGTTTAAGAAATTTAGTATCGCGGCAATGTCACTAGACACCATCCTCCCCGGTTACAGAGACCCTTGCTCTCCATAGAAACTCGTTAATATAAGAAAAGAGACACAATAAAGATTATTCCAGCGTTAGGGATCCCTTCTTATGTGTGCCGCTCTACCGATAATCTGGCGGCTAGAACTGTGACAAACAATTATAATTTCGTTGAGGTGTTATGCTGTTGTGTTATATTATTGGAGTCGCAAGATTTTTTCACTATCGGTAAGTGAGAGCCAGTTGCGTGAAGGCCTTTGCCTAGGCGTGCTATGAAGGACGGAATTATTCATATGTGTGACCTTTTGTTAATTGCTTACCTGGTAACTATATCTTTTGTTACCCCTACATTTGTTTTAAGTGGGTAGTTGAGATAATTAGTTCACTGTTTAACACCCCACTCCTTTTCCATTTGTAAGTAACAGGGGAAAGACAGTCTGGGTAAGAAAGGTTTATTTTTTCTATAACTTATACTACTTGGTAACCCTCTTTAGGTAATTAACTTTACTGTAGGTTAAGTACGTGTTCTGATAATATTCTCTTCTGGACTGGGTTGTCTATGTCTAATGTGGGGAAGGATTCGTTCGATACAATCTTTTACTCAAACTTGTTATTTTATTGTTTACTTATGAAACATTATGTAATATTGATATTTTTAGTGATAGAAGTTTACAGTGAATAAAAAACATAAATTATTTAGTTCTGTGAGTTGGATATAACCCAAAGCCAACTTTTCCCGATTCGTATAATATTAGTTTGTAACGTGTGTGTGTGATTGAAGAAACACGAATCGGTGTGCGAGCGCCGATGCGAGTTGGAAAAAAACTGCGCCAACTAATTGTTTGACAGGTGAGAGTGAAGAGCAGATTGCGAGACCGATATGTCGTAAATAAGTTGTCTATACTCATTAGCGCTGTGCAGTACCTATTTCTCTACCTTTCTTAGACTGCGCTACAGCTGCAAAGGTAGGAGTCAATGTCCTTGATTCTCAAACTGAGGGGAACCGACACAACTCGAGGAATACTTTTAATTTTGACAGGTACTATCCATGTTTTTTTGACACAGGATTACGTTTTGTAGTCTTGTCGATAGGCACCTAGTCAAACTGTCCGGAGACAGAGGAACAAAGATACAAAATTAGTGGCGTATTGGAGTGATGACCAGCGCCGTCTATAGCACTGGAGAAATCACTCTGCTTTGTCAGAGGAGTTATTAAAGCGGATAAGGATGACACGATTACAAGATATCTGGGATGTAGACTATGGTTCTTGGGGGTAGGAGCCGATTGTGGCCGCTGTAAGCAGGTAGAACATAGAGGGCCAGCCAAGAAGGAGGAGAGGGAGCTTGGCCCTTGTTGCGAATGAACTGTCGGAGGGCAACAATGAAGGATTTGGAGCCTGCTTTAAAAAACTTTTGGTCACTGACACCGACACGGTGACATTTTTTAAGGATGGTGTATGAATCGTATAACGGGCGGAACAGGGGAGTAACTTTCTTAGTCGACGCACAAAAGCAACCCGATCTTAGAAATGGGGCACTTTACCTGTAGCGGACAGCTTGGGCAAAAACTACAACTTTTTAGGATCTAAAAACATATTGGTGGCAGGGAATGAACTTGACTTGTCAGGTCGCCATGAATCTGCGCCCAGTGAAACGGTAGCACCAAGGTCAATTGACTACCAGTAACTATGGGGCAAAATGCAATATAGGGACTACATTTTGATCGGGTTGCTGTGCTGTCGACATTATTGGTCTCAGGAAAAAGACAAAAGAAGGATATAGGTTCATCTGACCTTAGTTGATAACTAGCTATGTGGGACGAAAGTGACGCTCACTGCACTAATACAAGCATGTTGTGCAGAAGCCTTGTGCCCACATTTTTATCGGTTGGGATTCTAAACCGTTTATGAGGTCAATGGATCATTCGTCGTGTTAATGGAGGAGATCTTAACGATCTTGAGGCCAAAAAAATCACAACACAGTTCATCGGCGGAATGGGTCCGCTGGAATAGTTTAAACGGTACCTCCTTGATGATTACGAACGTGGGGACAGGACGCACCCGGACAGATGGGGAAATATATAACGGTGCTTATTGTTACCGAGACGGAACCAGGTTAGGGATTTGGCCATCTACACCTTTTATTGCAGACTAATATGGGGAACTAGAAAGCCTTACTATCTGGTTGAAGAACAGAAGGCTGACGAGACAGTCGTAATTGCATCAAGATATGATATTGAGTTACGGAAAGGTAAAGTAGGAGGGATTATGTACACTCAACAAATTAAGCAAGCCGTGCTAAAATTATAAATAATTCCACACCAGTGCCACCGCGCGAGACCTACAACCAGTGGGAGAAAGTTATTGTCTATCCAACTGCAGAAACTTCGCCAATGGCTTTGGCCTAGGTATTATTTACCGTCCATCCCACAGCATATCACTAACCATCCGATT
>JAMPIV010015496.1:0-29943 GCA_024509875.1 Oreohelix idahoensis
GATGTTATTCTACAACCCGCATGATTAGCGGTGTAGATATATATATATATATATATATATATATATATATATATATATATATATATATATATATATATATATATATATATATATATATATATATATATATATATATATATATATATATATATATATATATATATATATATATATATATATATATATATATATATATATATATATATATATCTTTGAACTTAGACGCTTATGTCTGCAGATGAGGAATCCACAGTGTTTACTGTTTTATAGAGGCCTAATATGTAATTATCTGGAATGGAAGACCAGATGAATTATCAGTTATTGCTATTATAACTTTGAAAGTGAAAACTCGCCTGATGTACGAGGGAGTTATATAAGACTATCTTCGAAAGGACAGCCTATCTTTGATACGTCCGATTAGAGGGATGGACTATGCTATTTTCATCGCCCGCCATGTTTGGGGTTGACTTAAGGAGAGCGACTTAAGAAAAGTCAGAATGAAACTGTTGGATATTTATACAGTTATTTACCCGTTCTGTAATGCGGGGTTTTCTTCTGCTAGTTGTGGGATGAGAGTTAAATTGGAGTCTGCAACACTTTGATAATCATATATTTATTGGAACTTATATACATGCACTTGTAGTGAATTGTCTTCATATCCGCCATGTTCCTGTGTCATGCTTACATGGATTTGTCTTCGTCTTGTTGCTGTGACTATAATAAATGGTGAAAACGTACACAGCTGTTTACCAATATTTGTGACTCCATACCTGTAACACGTACAACATTTGGTTCCATTAACCCTACATCTACACCTTTCCATGTGATGAATGCCACACACACTCTTGTATGTTACATGGTGTGATACAAGTCTGCACTGCTACACAGATGTCCACCTTGACGAACTTTCCAACATGCATTCGCGCTATGTCTACATCACCAGCCTTATTGCATCAGATTTACTGCATAAGCATTACTGCATCAGTTGAACATTGGTTGCATCAATGGACTCATGCAGAAACAATTTATGAAATACAATAATCGAAGATATAAATGTATTATGTCAAAATGGATTAAGAGCAATATGCCGCTCATATAAGTTCCTGTGTTGAATAAAATGAAAGTCGTTTAAACGCCGAAGTGTTGGAGAATTGATTTCCAGTTGGAAGCATGAAGTGGTAGAGATAACCAGTTAATATTCATATGACAGTTGGTCATATGAAAGAAGACTTAGAATACACAGAACAGTTCGATTACGAATAAAACGGTGGCCAGAATTTTGGTGTCTAAATTCAGAACATTAATACAATATCCCTAGACATTATTCAACATACTGGAGCCAGAAAGAAAAGTTCCTTAACAGTGATCTTGATTTGTCATAACTATGGTATGACATATTGGACACTACTGGTAAAGGTTCTCTTATTTGTGAATTAGAAATGCTGGCATTAGGATGTGCAGTACAATAATTTATTGCCATTTCTTCTAAGGCAGCAATGGTAGATGGTTTTCGTTCCTGTAAGAAAGACAAGAACGGTGGACTAACAGAGGATAGTATCTTATCCCTGAGTAACAAATCAACTAATTTATCATAAGATTTGTTCACACCTGCAAGTTCCACCCATCTTTTAAAGGTGTTGCGTATATTCGCAATAAAACCTGTGAAATCTTTATTGGAATCTGGTAGAATATTTTTAAACCTGACTCTCCATCCCTCTTCATCTAAATGGAAACGCCGTAATAATAATGCTTTAATGGCGTCATAATCACTAGCTATTGTTGGGTCAACGATCTGAGCTGCACTTGCGGGCTCACCATCTAAAAATTCCCTGAGTTTTAATGACCATGCAGATTTCTCAAGTTTATTTACCTTACATACCTCCTCAAAGCGTGACATCCATGCTGGTAAATCGTCAATATTCAATTTGAATGTTGATAATTTGAAATAATAGTTTCTTTTAGTTTGGTTGGATGACGAAGCATTCTGTGTATGAGTATGATTATTTATATTTGAAGTTACTTGAGCTTTTAAGTTTAATTCAGCCATACGCAAATGTATTAACCTTTCCTCTGTTTCTCTTTCCTGTTTTCTTCTGTTTTCTTTTTCAATTTCTTCCCTTTCCTCTCTTGCCTTTCTTCTTTCTCCTTCCTTCTTAAGTTCTTCTTTCTCTTGTTTAGCAATTTCTCTTCTCTCTTCTTCTTCCCGTTTAGCAGTTGCTCTTCTCTCTTCTTCAATTGCTCTTCTCTCTTCTTCTTCCCGTTTAGCAGTTGCTCTTCTCTCTTCTTCAATTGCTCTTCTCTCTTCTTCTTCCCGTTTAGCAGTTGCTCTTCTCTCTTCTTCAATAGCTCTTCTCTCTTCTTCTTCCCGTTTAGTAATTGCTCTCTGTTCCTCCATTTCTGCTTTATATTTCGCAAGTTCAGTCATTGCGAATTCCGGAAGTGCCTCCCCTTTTTTATTAAATTCCTTTCCAATTTTAACGAAATGGTCCAAGGTAAGCATCTTGAAGTTAATAATGTATGTATTTACTCAACAATATATATTAATCAACAATATAATATATATTCAGTTATTTATATGTGTCCAGTGGACAACGTAGTACTATGTCTAAAACAAATGTACTAATTAATCTCTAATATGCCTATTATACTGAAGGCAAACTATAACTTTATAGTTATTTATCAATATATTATGCCATCATGCCCTAGTCATAATGAACAACTAATAGTGACTTAGACAACTAGTGCAACTTGATCACATCATCTAAGTCATCCAGTAATTTAGTCAAAATTAATGAAAATATGTTATCATCTTATTTCCTAATCAATTTATACTATTAATATTATATTATCAATTTATAAACTTAATAGATACAAGACCAAAATAAAATTAAAATATTACAACACGAATTGACAACACAATTGACAATTTCAAGACATCTAATGATTATATAAAACGAGCAGAAAAATCGGAAGTAGGGGTCAAGGTTAAACCAAGTCTTGATTAAACGCGTTCACTAAAAATGGTGACGTCACAATGGACTCATTTAACTGACAAATATGTTATATATTATGAACTAAACGATAGTTAGATCAGGATAAACGAGATAGCTTACAAACATATGACGAAAAATGAATAAAATGAAACTTAGTACAGAAAAAATACAACAGTTATTTACAAAACTTTACAGCTAACACTTAAGGTCAAATAATTTCAGATGCAAACGAAGTTAACCATCGGCAATTCTCAATGGGTTCTTTGCAAATGGAACTACTCAACTAACCTAATAGAACGGTTTCAAATTGACCGACCTCTGTAAGAGATATTGGCTGATTTGAAACTCCCTTGCCAACCACCCTCTGATATATACATTACAACATAGATACATATTAATAAAACATTTAACAGTTAAAAAGGACCTCAAAAACATGCCTATGAAATCGGCAACACGGACTTATTCTGCGTAGGTCACAAACAAGTACTTAACTTTAAAAGCGCGACAAGTTCCTACAGTGACAACATGCGCCAACGAACTATGGAGATTGCATGCAGTAATGATGACTGTTTGGTATAACTTCTTCCGTTGGTTGAGGCATTTAAAAATTTTTTTTTATCTTCTTCAATGTCGATGACTTGTTGGATGACTTTGATAAACGTTCGTAATGTTGCTAAGGGTGTGACGTCAGGTGCGCATGCGTAAGAGATGTCAATGTCGATCGAAAGGACATTTTGTAAACCCGATATTTTTTTTATCGTAGATTAGATCTTTCACGTGAAATAAAATTTCACAGCCACATCTGGCCACCAGTTGTTGAAGCGTGTCTTTTTGCTTCAAACCTTTTTTTATTGTGGGTCAATGATCAGGTTGTCTTAACTCGTTTAGCGTAAATGGTTGACAACCGTTCGGGTTCCTTTTGAACATCCATTAATGAATGTGGGTAATATTATCTCTTATCACAAAGAGTGCATCTTGCATGAATTAACAAATCAATAATAATATGTGGCAACGAGCCAAGTTCAACTTGATTGATTTCTGGTAAGTCCTGGGGTTTGGAGTCCAAACATGGATACACATTTTTTTGACGAAATATACTACGACATCATAAGGAGTTAGTTCATGAATAGTACATTGCATTGCATTCTAATTAAAACAGGTTACCGTCCGTCTTCCAGTTACTTAAGTGTCGTCAGAACATCCTGGGCTATATACTCGCGTTGCCGCAGCGCAGTCAACCGGCAGTGAGACCCAAGTAGTTTGCGAACACAGATCATAAATGATCAATAATCCTTCTGTCCATGGTTATCCAACAACCATGTAACATTTCCATTAAATTTCATTATAATAGTAAGGACTGACCCTCTGTCCTCATTAAAATATAAAATATGAAGCCTAACACTGGAAGGAATAATATACGTCTTCATGGCTTGACGGACGACATAGTATAAAACATGTCAACACTCTGCTTACAAAAGATAAATTATGATTTTCACCATTCTGGTTATTCCCAGTCTGTTATGCAGACCAAGCACATCGTGTACATATTAAAGATATCCCCGTTGCATTCCTGGCCACCAGTATTTAGGAAACATGACGTAATAACTTACGTGTACCACGATGAAGATCGTTCTATGGGAGGTGGGACAACAGTAACTGCCTCTTAATCCGACCCGTCTAAAACTAACATCGCGGCCTCTTCCTAAAGGCATTCCCCTAGGAAAATCGAAGTTAAACGGAGAAGAGAAAGGCAAAAGAACATTCTCTGGGGCTTTATAACATCAAAGAAATGCATGGGTAAACGGTTTTTTTTTTTGTCATTGCTGAGGATAGAGAGATGCACTGGGGTGGACCCCTGTCCTATGTTTTAACGAACATGAACTGGGTTACGGGTTGAGATGAGAAATGCTCATCCGAGGAGTATGGACGAGACTTCCAATACACCCAGTGAAAAGCAAGGCTTTATGGTTTTAGTCGGCTATGTGTGATTACACGCGTTCACTAAAAATGGTGACGTCACAATGGACTCATTTAACTGACAAATATGTTATATATTATGAACTAAACGATAGTTAGATCAGGATAAACGAGATAGCTTACAAACATATGACGAAAAATGAATAAAATGAAACTTAGTACAGAAAAAAATACAACAGTTATTTACAAAACTTTACAGCTAACACTTAATCTCTCTATCTATGGAGTGCGGACGTGTTTTCACAGAGCTCTACTTTTGTATTTATGAAAGTGTGTTACTGCTGTAATTCGTGATGGATTTTAATATCATTGTGTTCGGTATCATTGTGGCTTTGTAGTGAAATCATTTTTGTGGTGTCAATACGAACAGAAATGTTAGATTTTGTTCTAAAAGGATTCACTATTATAAGACACTGTGCTGTTTTGCATCTAAACTTGTAGTATTGTTATTCCACAACCCACGAATAGTTGAGCGCCCAACAATGACCGAACCACCCAGGTGTTTAATTATAGGTCTTCAGCGCGGGGCCTTTTTGCACAATCTACTATAAATGAAACCCCGCGACCCAAATCGTCACGCTAGAGCGATGATTATCAGCCATGAACAAAGCTGATTACCTTCTTCCTTCGTGGTACCAGCAATAACATTCACAATGCCAAACGTAAACTCGGTCACCGCCACTCGACCGAGCAGAAAGAAACAAAAGGACTACGTCTTAAATGCTCCTAAAGCGGTGAAGAAGAAGACCAGAGTTCTCAATGCAGACACGCCCTCAGCCCCATTAGTGACATTACAATACAAGAACCAGAACCAGTGTGTGATATTAACATTCCAAAAACTTCTCGAGTACGAAGCATTGCGTGGCTTGTCTAAGGCCTACTATAAATCTATCGCTTCAATTGAATCTCGCACTGACGCTAATGGTGCTCATGTCGAAGATGTCATTTCTACTGGACACGTTTTTCTCCATTTCTATAATACGTCGAACAAGATTATGGTTCAAGGCTCAGAGACTGCAGTTAAAGAGTGGATCCAGAAAGATTTAAATCATTTATGGGAAACAGCAACTACTGCTGGAGTCAGTCGAATGGCTATAACGTCAACAGCTGTTATCAACAATGCACCAACCACTTCCGATGCCCAGAAATTAGCCCTCACATGCTGTTCCTTTCCCGTTGTCTCTGATGCATTCGTTCAGGAGTATGACAAACAACTACAGATGGTACAAGACACACCTTCCTCTACATCAAGATCTATCATTACAGAGACGCCTTCCGTTACAACGAGACCTACCATTACAGAGACAGAGCATAATTCATTCATAGGTTTTCTTGATAGTAGTCTAGAAAGGACACCACGCAAGCACACTATACTATCACCACATGATGATATGTATACAAAAATAACATCTGAGATGGAGCTACTGAAAGCTGAACTGAGCTGTCTTAAAAAATCTTACGAACAGCTTCAGGCTGATCACGTGTCTCTAAAAAGTAGCTACGAAAACAGCAAAACTCAAATTCAGCAGCAGCCTACACAACAGCACACAAACGAATTGGGTCGCAAACAAAAACGTGCGGAGAGCGTCCGACCTCAACAACAAATACTACATTCAGAACTCCGCCTTAATGAACGTAATCCCTTGGACACTCCGGAAAATCCTGTAGCCAGTGTCTGCAGAATTCCGGTCAAAATTTCTAATCGCCACCCGCCACTTCGACCGGCTGCTGCCAGCACACACCACGAGACTTCTAGCAGCCACAGCACAACTGGGACAAAGGAAGCAACAGATGTTATCACTGGCTCCCACACGAACAGAAGAAAACATCTCATCTTTGGGGACCAAACCATGAAGGAGCTTCAACAGTCAAAACTATTAACTGGTGATACTGATTCGGTGTCTGTTCGCTTCAAGAACTGGGCATCAACGCACGACCTACTGACCTTCCTTAAACGGTTTTCGCCGGATCTCTCTGTAACTAGAGTAACTGTGCACATAGGTCTGTCAGACTCAATAAAAGACATTGAACTGTCACAGACAGACCTAAACGAGATCACATTCATATTTCGGTCCCTATTCCATAATGCCAAAATTTATTTTTCCTCTATTATCCCGCCAGTCCGTGCTCGGTCTTCCTTGCCACATCTGGAGCCCCTAGGAAGTATCTTTACAGCGGCGATATTACATTGTCCAGCCAAGGGACCAGTATGTTAGCGACAAATATAAAATACCCAGAAAGCACTCTTAAAGGCACAACTCGCACATCAGCATCCATATATCCATCCAAACACCATGTGAATACAAACAGCTACTCATCTGACGCCAATTATGACCTTCATTTTCCATCACTACCCATAACTTTAAACACCAGCCGCCCAAAATCATCAGACAATCAGGATCATCACGTTGTACCTATTCTTAGCACCACGGATGTGCAGGAAACCAACAATGTCTGCCTTCAACACCCTTCTGCCACAGACGACCCTCCTCGACAACACCGACTTGACCCACTTCATTCTCACAGGTCTGTAAGTGATCCAATTCAATCTGCTCAGCCTTCATCAACAAAAATGCCACCATGTCCGCTGTCGTCCCAGACACCAATGAGAGTTCACCCATCATCGCTGTCGTCACAGGCTTACCCACATCAACCCACATACCCAGCCTTTTATAATTTCATACATCAACAACGACTCTTGGATTATGCACCTTACACTTGGAGGTCGTACTTGCCGAAATACTCCACTCATTCAACAACAGCACCTCAACATCCCGCTTTCTACCAAATGCATCATCTATAACGGCCAAATCCAACGCACTTCTATTTTCAACAACCCTCTTAACAGCGACTGTTGGCCTTACTAGTTGTCTCTGCAACACCAGCAACTGTCGATTGTTGTTATATCATAATATATATATTATATTATATATATATATATATTATATGATAGATATTATATATTTTAATATATATATATATATATATATATATATATATATATATATATATATATATATATATATATCGTTATATATATATATATTATTTATATATATATATATATATATATATATGTATTGTTTGTATATGTATGTATATGTTTATATTATATATATATATGTATATATATATATATATATTTATTATATATTATATATATATTTTATATATATATATATATATATATTATATATATATTCGTTTTTTTCACACAGTTTGCCTGTCTGATATGAGCGCATGATTTGTTACATTTTTCACCTATTTTTAAGGTAATTCAATTAGCTCAATTGTTTGTAATTAGTTTTCAAAGTGCCCCCACTTATTAATACCACTATTAATTCCCATTCCTTGGTAAAACTTGTTAAATTTAGTATTTATTTACCTTTGTATTTGAGCGCTAGCTTCTTTACATAACATCCTAAATCCAGGTACTTATGAACAGTTGCTAACCATGAATGGTTTATGACTTGTGCCATACTGAACGTAAACCATCTTTTAGGGCAACTTCCAGAACTCACAACAATTTCTATGTTCTTGGTCTTTCAGAAAGTCGTCTGAAATGAGAAAAATAACTGAGGGTGACATTGCACGTAATGGTTTTAAAACTATTCGGCGAGACTTCTAATTAGAGACAGGTTTAGCAGCCTTAGATTTCCACTTCTCTCAGTTATCGCCGCAGAAAACGATTAGAGACCATAGATATAGAAATGCATATGGTAGCAGGGTAAAGCCACAAAAGCAAAGACTCATTGGTAAAAGGAAGTATCTTTATCGAAATCCCAGTGATAGGAAACTACAAGGTTTTTGGAAGATTTCACGAACATTATGTGGATAAATTAATTTACTACAGTCAAATGACAAATTATCTTCTGGGTATTTTTCAAGAATGATATGCATAAGCCAAGTCCAGACATGGACAAAATCAATATCATCGTAAACACACAAGAAACAAATAGTCCACATGACCTAACAGAGTAACAAAAACCATTCATCCACACTGATCGATCACAAATAATATATTAACAGTCCATATTAAGAACATTTATAGAATTTTCCTCCCTACTATTTGCTGATGAGTGACCACATATCCCATATGTTGCACTTGAGGGCCGAAACAAAATGGGTAACAAATCACCAAAAAAATAAACTCATCATAAATGAATATATACAGTCTAAAAAAATTTCAACCAAGAATTATAATTTATATAATTGATTTTGCTAAATGCGCCTTTCGCCGAGGTTTACCAACGTACTCTGATCCTGATGACGCCCATTGCATATTGGACACTGACATTTTTATATAGTATTTTTAATAAGCAAGCCCCTACTAAAGAAATCCGCGTAAAAAGACAAATTAAAATTCGCCATTTATCACACAAGAAGTACGTGAACGCTACAGGGGCAGAGGAATCCGAGACGCCAACAAAAAATAAGGTCCATCATACATTATCCGTGCAAGCAAGGAACAAAGTACAATATTTTAATTTCGCAAGAGAAAAGAAAAACATACTAATATCGATTTATTAAAAGCAAAAGCAACAGTAGAAATATATGGAATGGCAAACAATACCGTTTGGTGAACAAAAGAAATTCGCCTGATGCATCGAAAACTCCCTAATACTTTCATTTACTTGTACAGTACTTCAAGCAATCATTTTCAGGCAGTACATCCAGCAAGATAAAATCCCAGCCATAAACCTTCTTCCCCATTGGTGACTTCCATCGAGAAATAATTTACGTTCTTGGCCCGAGAACAAGCGAAGGTACGTAAACACCATTCCATGCGAACTTCCTTTTATAGACAGTTTAACAAGTTTCATGAAACTTCTTATTGAACTTAAAGATAAATAACAGTGATCATCGGGCCTTTGATGGAATCAGTAATCGAATCAACTGCGTAATGCTGGCACCAGCAATAACGTGATACCCTAGACATACATATATAAAAAAAAAATCAATGTATCGCAAAGTATTACTTTCGCATCTGCCATTAAATCGCTAAAGTAAAAAACCCTCACGCTAATTATTTGTTAAGACCTGGTATCTCATCATATAATAACAACCTTAGGTCAACATATAAGTTCAAATTTTTCTCTTAATATCATAACGGCTTGTCTTGCAATAAATGTAATCGCACTTCGAAATACACACATAAAAACGAAACAGAATACAACAGGAAACATCCATAGCTAATAAATTTATGCACCCTAGCTTATTGTTTTGATACGTCACAGTAAGAGAATAATTCGGTGGTTTAAGACCAGAAACATTCATGTGTCAGGCACGAGACCAATACAACAAAATATGATAAGATAACTTGGCCATCAAAAATCATCATATAACGAAAAATATATGTATGTCGAGGCAAGTTCTTTGTTAGATCTTTTAAAAAAGTCATTCGTCGATTAGATGAAAATAATGATCCACGACTAATTTAAGATTAAATATTCATAGAAAAATATTTTAAGTAACAAAGAAAGCTACATTTTTATTGTAAGATAAAACAGCTCAGGTGAATCTGTCTAATTTAAACATTCATATATGTTCACATGAACAGTGACGAGACAACCAATGTTGTGCGCGTTCTTTACAATATGAATAGTCCTATTTTTTACCACAATATCCGCAACTGTCTATGTGTTCGATTATTCTGTGAAATGGTATGAAGACTACGTCCAAGGGCTTTTCTTTCCTAATCTCGAATAGGAGATGACCCTACTACTTCTTATTGCCGTAATTAGATAACAATTAATGATCTTCTACTCTGCATCATCAAAAACGATATCATTCTGTGACCTGTTTTGACCGATGGACTGTACTAGGCCTGATTTTCAACAATCTGAAGTGTAAACAGAGTTGCACTGCACTAGAACTTACTCTTTTAACAAACTGTTATAACACATAAATATATGATTAACAGTGAGGAGCATACCTGTTATGATGATCTAAATGCAAAATAAATATTAGTAACAGTTAAAACTGCGAATGTATGCTTTAATATCAACCAAACACAAAACTATACCAAAACTCGCAGAAAACGAACTACACTTCCAAGCTGCAATACCTATATCTTTTTTCTATTTTTTATCTTTTTTTTTAAATTTACTTTATTCTTTTATTTAGATTTATATATATCTCTTATATTAATTCTCTTTCTGGAACACTTATCAACTAATTGTGAAAACATTAAATGAACATAAAACTCTTCCGGAGGGTCCTATCACATGTTGTGATCATGCAGTAGTCCCTAACGCCTATATTGTGGCGAACTCACAAAGTGGTAAGGAGCACCTTTCGACCAATAGTGCTAAACTTGGCACAAGAAAAGTTTATACCAAAGTTATAAGCCAAAATCAACTACACTTCAGTGAATATTAACTATAATATTCCTTTGTGAAAGGATGGGGCAAGGAAAAATGATTCTACACATCTTACACATATAACTAAAACATGACCAAAGACTATTGAGTTTAATACCAACAATCTGGATGGTTGTTCCATATATCCAAAACACAAAAAAAGGAGCAATAAAGAGATTCGACATCACAACATTCAAAAACTGTGCAAAGTGCGGCTCAGTTTTTCTTGATTAAATCAACCTCAAACACCATTGGTATAAGAGAATCTAATTAAATACTCTCTATAAAAATAATACCAGACACCTGCCCTTAGTAAAAGCGACTTCCAATTTAACTAAAGCTAAATACGCTCGAATAAAATTGAACGCAAATATCTGTTGAGTCACATAATGCTACCAGGATTTACGTATGCCTGTGGATCCTCAACTATTTCTACAAATTCAATGAAAAAAAACGTAGTCAGAGCGCTTAAAAACCAGTATTTTAGAATTATCTACCCAAGCCGAGGCTAAGATTTGTTCATATCAAAGAAGAGCATGGCAATACATCAAAGACTGCACATCTATATATATTCTATTGGCACATCTTGCCACGATTGACCCGAAAAACATGCATCTGTGGCCAAACTTTTTTTTCAAATTTCAGATGAACACACCGTAGTACTATAGCGCTAAACCCTGTATAGATTTACCCAAGGCCGAGCTATATTTGTACAAGAATAGCTTGGCTTACTCATGGCTGCTCTCATTCATATTGAGGTAACTAATCTTACACACATGTACCTAAAAAACCGTATTAAAGCAACATAGTCCCCTACTCATAGATAATCGTAGGACTGAATTCCAATTCATCCATTATCTGAGTGCGGAATTATAATGCCGTCCCTAAAATCAAGATAAGGGATTATGTTCAGAATTATATCTTAAGTATATCTATAAATTGTACTAGACTGTATAATGTGAGGTGGAATCTGATGATCTATTAGAGTTAATGTCATTTTAATATACCTTACTTATCACTTAAATTGTAATACCAGAAACTACATAGAGGTATGCTTATTGATACTACTTATTAATGTTAGACAATGTCGATTCCGCCGCCTGCTTGAACTAAATACTCAATAAGTAAGAACTCTGATGGAGAATGTCCTCGATACCTGCAAGCAAAAAAGATGTGAGTAAAGAGGAAGGGATACAAAATGAGCACAGACTTGGATAAAATGAAGTAAGCTATGGCTAAGAAACATTAAGTTGGTCTACGCAATACTGCCAAATGAAAATTCCCCCAACCTTATTAACTATTCGACTAACATTTAGCAAAAATGATAGGAAAAAATCTGATTGATTGTTGTTAACAATATACGCACTAAACTTGATCAATCTGGACGAGTAGTGTGCAATTTCGGTCCAACCAAATTGGTATCACTTTCTCTCAGTGGCAGTATCTATGCTTGAGAGTCAAAACATTTAAATCATGCTATTAGTAATTAATTAAGCTAGCACAAATAAATACAATCTGTTGATAAAGAAGGTTATAGACTGTGAACAAAACATTTTTTCAGCGCTGTATAAAAGTAAATATTTAAATTGCTCTGTACCTCAGTTAACAAGTCATAAAGTCACCAGTCTAATTCAGCAAGATTTTCCATAAAATGTCCTACATGGTAAGGTTCGTTTATTAATATTTTTATTCTAATAAGATGAGAACTTAAATAACTATGTATATAGTGAAAACTCTAGTTATTTGAAATTTCACAATTACATAATATAAAATAACGTAAAGATAAAAACAAAAAAAAAAAATACAATCTATGTAAAAAGAATGAAAAAGGAAAAACACCGTTACAAAATCCCAAAAAGAAACCTCATTTACGCTCTTATCTTCAATAAAAATCCAACCCAACCAAAAAAAACCATAACCTCGTCCCAGACAGACTCTAATTGCACAAGAATTATAATACAATCAATAGAATCATCGTACAGGACATAATCCCACAAAAGTCATAAACAATTTAAACAAAAGAACACCTTTATTAAATATTGATTATTATTTACAGGCCCCCCCAGTGAGCCCCCCAAGGCACTCCCCCCCCCACCCCCCCACAGGATCCAGATCCTACTCCTTTAGATCTCTTAATCGTCAATCTGATCATACGGAACCTCATTCCCTCCTCTAAACCCTCTTTCTCTCCATTACCTAAAATGCCAGGTCCTTCGATCCCCCTAAACAACCACCTAACCTTCACTAGTCCCCACAACTAGAAAAAGACGACAACCGTCAACTAGTACGTTAACTATCTAACAATCTAATCACGACAAAACTATCTTCACTGCTCTAAACAATCAACACAAACAATAACAATCTATCTTAATCAACATCAAAACATAACAATCTATCTAATCACAGAACAATCAAAGTCAAACAATTCACTCTATACTTAACCCATTCTATCCAATATAACAAACTAATCTAACAATCATAACAAACACACCCTAAAAACTAATCAAACAAATATACAATCTAAACTCATCTCATCACAACTTATCTAACAAAACAAATCTCACACAAAAACTAACAACTAGCAATCCTATCAATCACTCCTGAACAAACTAAACTTCAAACAACTCGTCTAAACTATCAAACACACAAAACAAACAATTCAATCTAACTGAAAAACAATTCTTATCGTAATCTAACATAACAAATCACCACAAAAAAAACAAAAAAACGCCGCCTCAAAAAAATAACTACCTATATGAACTTGCAACATTGGTCGAAATGTATAGCATAAAAGATGCCAAAACCACACTCAGCACCCCAAGCCATCCACCATCATACCGACCCATGATCATTGCAAGTCCCTTCACTCGCCCGACACCCCAAGCAAGCATACTCCTCGCTTCGTTCCTTATGCCTCCATGTACATGGCCGGTGCCAATCTAATCCCCCCAATATACATACCAAGTGAAAACACCAAAAGTGAAAAACCTACTGAACGTGACAACTATATTCGTGTGAATCATTTAATACGATCATGATACAGTCTACCGATATCTTTGGCGCAGGTTTAGAAAATAAGAGGAAAACTCAAGGGGGCCGCAGGCAGCGCTGTATTCATTGGGTTCATCTTTAAATCTCACCATTTTTTAGAAGATCCGACTTACTCGAGTTATCAACGTGTGACGGATCTCCCGAATGTGTAAGACATAACTTATGTTTCCCTAGTAAACTGATAGGATAATACTAAAAATCGTCCCTAAAACTTGTGCAGCATCTTGTATTTTTTCCTATTTGAAATGCGAGCATATCGCGAGGGATGAGAACAAAAATATAGCGGCAATTCAATTTTTCACAACTGTTTTAGAAACAGCTATTAGTTTATTTATATTAACTCTCTAAAATGGTGGAATCCTAATTGCCACTTGTTTTCCCCATTGTTTAACGAGGTAGAGCGTGCCTTCACTAAAGATGGGGAAACAAGAGCCTGAGTATTATCGAAGACGTGCGAATCACTTTCAAACCACCTTTTTTGTAGATACGGATATTACGACCACAGTTTACGGTGTTGTATTATTAGTATAATAGGGATACTGGTGATTAAATGTCTTTCGACTAGTGGTTTGTGGATAATGATCATAGAATCCCTATCTACATAAATGGTCAAAAAACATAGGCATACGTTGCTAAAGCGGGCACCGTTTTTCTGCCACTTTACAATCCGATGCAAACAAATGTTGTGTCATTTTCTTAGCAAACACTTTCAACCATCGCCTTGCCAATGTTCGCATGGACAAAAATAGGCACTGTCTTTCTGTCTGTGGTGATCCCGTGGTTTGTATATTGTTGCAGTTGCTTAACCCTTGAGTGCTGCGTTTTTGTCCGTATTTGTTTGGTGTTAATTCTCTATGGGTGAGTCCTGTTGTCTGGGGGGTGATTATCGGGGTGGCGGACCATTTTAGACGGATTTCGGGTACAGACAAGAGGCGCTCTGGTACTCTGTACCCAAATAACCCTACCCGGAAAGACCCGTATTACCTGATTCAAGAGTGGTACGCTTCGTTCGTGTAGCACCTTTAGTAGTTCCACCTTAAGGAAACAGACCTACATTAGTGACGCCAGGGATAGAGAGAGCACTTGAAACTGTTGAAACGAAGATATATTCAATCATCTCCTTTTTTCTAGATTAACCTAATTCTCCATGATAAGAATTTATCCGAAGGGCTAGATTGAAATTTCCCGCACATTCTCCAGCACTTGTTATATTATTCACGTCGTAGAACAAATTATGTCATAAAATAATTCGTCCTTTTATTCTGCCTTCCGTGACCCATTATTGGAATTCAACCAACTGAAGAAAAAGTCCTCTGCATAATAACAGCATAAAACACAGAAGCAGAGTACCATTCCTTCATAAACGAAGTCCTTTGTATTGTCTTCTTGAGTTACTCTTAGGTGGAAAAACCGTATGAGCATTTATTGAGATTAGAAATGACAATCATATAGCAGATCCCGCGATTCCGAGGAACGTCTAAGGACTAGCTCTTCATGATGTTCTTCTCAAACTCCAAAGCGCCCATATGCGGTTTACTGCCAAAGATTTTTCATAATACCGCAAACACAAGAGTACCTAAGATGTCCTATTTCACATTATCCGAAAGCCCTCTAGATGTAAACAATTAGAACAAAATTGGAAGGATAAGCTACAACTAAATGCATGAGTCGCAGGTAGATATAAATAGAGAGAGATTATATTTTTGCGAGAATATTACACAGGCCAGATTTTATGAATGGGGTACCACGCGAAATGTACATTAGAATTAGAAAATACTTAAGGAAAGGAAATTATTGGTAACTTAAAGATCTGAAGGAGTTGGTTGTGACCACATTCCATCTACGAGCACATCCCTATTCCTTAACGACGCATGGTTAAATATAATCAGACTAAAGTGGTTTCTTCAATGCGCCAGTTTATACCCTTCCGACAAATTCAGAAAGATCCTTAAAAGCAGTAAATAAAACATGAAATGACTGGCATCAATTACAGTTATATAAAGAAAGAGGAATCCCAGACCCACAGGATACTATTGAAAATTTGTTACTATCTCTTTAATTAAACGTTACAAAAGAGAGAACAGAAACAAAAGCGCACAAACTAGAAGAAAGTATAAAACACATCGATGTCGCTGTCCTCAAAATTTTCTTTTGAGAAGTGGAAGTCAACAAATCACAAACACATTAGAAGAGACAAAGCAAACTATCTACAATAACATCAACTTTCAGAAATGTTTCGCACTACAAACGGAATTATTCAGCCGAATCACTCACCACCGCAAGCAACCAATAGTAGACGTTATCACCAAAACGACTTAATTATAAGATTATCGTTGCCCATGAACGGGAGGGTGGAGGAGCCTAGATCCAACAGGGAATAAACATTGATGAAAAATAACAGGCCGGTGCTCCAGCGTATATTGCGAAACAGACTCTTGGTAAACGGTAAGTTAAATTTTTGATACTTCACCATATCACGAATGCGCCGGAATAGATAACTCTCCCAAAGTAAGAAAGTATTAACTACACAGATGTACAAACTTAAATGATCCTAGAAGCCACACAACATCTCACTTGGTATTGAATCTTAAATTAAACGCATCTTTCCAGATCACAAATTAAAAGAAAACGACTAATACCCTGAATCAATAACATAAATGGTATCCGATTAGTCTAGGTGCACATTTCGAGGCCCCAAACAGCATTTGAGTAAAAAGAAAAATAGCAATCTGAATATTAGCTGAAGGCTCCCCGTGGAAAGAGCTTCTACTTATCATTGTGATGAGACTAAAAGACTTGGCTTAAGCTTCCGGAGGTGATTAATAAATTTTGAGCGAGGTTAAGAAAACCTGAGACGATAGCTCACGTGAGCAATAAACATATCAACTAGGGTTATCGGGCTTGTTGTCAATTGCGTTAGGGCAGTGTTGCCGACACAATTCGATGGCTAACGTAAAAAGCACCCTGATCTTGGCTGTGCGGGGTTATTTACCCTATAACTAACGTCCGCTTATACCAGGCTAGTAGACAGTTACCTCCCTAAATAGTTGTCCCCAGTGCCTCAAAAGTTGGCCATGGAGATATTTATGGACAGACAAGGTTTTTGCGTGTGATAGGCAAAAGGATCAACTAACCCTCGGATAGCGTCAATTTATACGATAAGTTCCAACAGCTGTCAAACAACAGTCGAATATGTTTAGACACGTACAAGATTATATATGCGTCGATGGAAAAAGTGCTCAATCCCAAATTGAGGGTAGTAAAAGCACTATGTTATACAGTGCAGTTGACCACGGCAATTCTGCGAAAAAACATACCAATGTTAACTAACCCTCCCTAGTGAACTCAATACTTATGGCAAGTCCAAGTATTGTATATTTATTTTCATTGTAGTAGACGTTTGTGAATAATGTAATAATAAATTAACGTTGTGCTGACAATACATTCTGCTATATATCAAGCGAGAATAACACAGAAAAACTGCCATACAGTAAATTAATTCCGCTACTAAAAGATAATTATAATGATAGAGGTCCACACACGAGTGTAGCCTAAGTAATAGATATGACTTTCAACCTCAACTTACTATCTAACAAAACAAACAATTACCTCGGAGCCAGCCCTAAATACCTCGCAATACTGCTATTATTAGGGACAACCCAAAACATGCAAAAGCAACAAAAAAATTTTTTTCATAGAAATATCAGGCGTCCATCCCAGTGACAAAGCATTGTAGAGCCGTGCCAGAGCATAGTGTGCTAGAGTTACCAACTTGCACTTGGGCCCATTATTGAATAACATATAGTACAGCACTTAAGTAGGACTAACGACATGAGACCGTCACATTCTCACCGCCATTGCATCTGAATGACGAAGTAAAACATCACATATAAACACCGTTATCAACAAATACAGAGCCAGATCTTGGCGAATCTGGCGGTCAGAGTAGACGGAAGAAAATGATAGAACGTATGTACGGAGGCAAATCAGAAAAATATAAATTGGCAAAGACCAAATGTGAGTATTGCAACGCCAAATCACAACACAGTGGAAGTGAGGGGGTACAATTCTCTATCCGATATACCCACTCGTTGTTTCCTGTTAGAAATCGCAGAATGCATAGGAATACAATTTCTTGTTTACCTCAAAATGCTCAAAGTCTTGTCTTCTTGGCTCAAACCGGATGAAATGCTAACTAAACATACTAATCACTGAGAACTTATTGAGACAGAAAGCCGCTGTTTTTTCACCAAACACGTTGCAAAGTAGTCTGGGGGACTTCTTAACTCTTAGCTCAGCTCCTAACCGAGATATTGAACTATATGTAAATTACTCAACTTGAAGGATAAGATCTAGAAGGCATTGTAATTTTAAGATAGCATACGATAATGACATAAAAATAAGAAACGCAAGTTCAGATAAATAGAAAAAAGAAACCGAGAAGACATGGACCGTTTAATCAGACTTAAAAAGGGCAGACAATTCCAAACAAAGTGCGTGACTACATTCTCTTTGCGACAACGCGGCTGACCCGTGTCCAGAGAAAATAATGTTTGCGATGAGACAAATATCTTCGCTTCGTGTTTCCCTGATCCTAGTGGTCATCTCAAGTTAATTAGTGTCCATTGTATGAGTTGAATATGACAAATACACAGTGAAGGTGTATGTGGCTATCTATGTTTTGATGCGTTACAAATACTGTATTTCTTGTAGTTATCTGCTAATTTAGTGCGGTTGTGATCCTAAGTATGTCCTGGGGTAGTATCGCGGACTCCCCTTTAGCCGGGGTTTATCAAATTACTCGATCCATCAAGAATGAGATTGGTCCAGTATATTAACCATGAAAAAAGTTATGTATTACCATTAATCAACCTGGATTATATACATACATCTCCCCGTCCGGTACTCTTTATAAGATTTAGGGAATTTTCACATTTACTTGCTTAGGAGACGGCAGGGGACCATAATTCTAAGGCTATCTTATAGTTCTTCCTTTCCGATCCAACTTTCTATGCGAATATCAACCATTGGTGTACCGAACAATGACTGATCTAGGTCTGTCCAATTGTAGGGGTAATGCCTAAAGCGACTTTAAGTTGATAATATAGAGGTAAAATTGATCTGAGGAGACAGTCTCGAAACTCTCTGTATAATTATGGCCTTGTAAGTTGAATACTTAACACGATTCCACATGGTGCGAAAACTAAACAAGTCTAATGACAGTAGACCAATGCAGAAATATTGTATATGCTCTTAAAAAATCTGTGCACATAATTAAGGGGCTGACGATTTTTTTTTTTATTAAATCAGGAATAAATATAGACGAAATAAATCTGTGTTCTCACAATACCATATCGAGGATTAGAACATCTAAGTAATGACAGAAAGTAGAATTTAAAAGGCATTAGACTAATATTTCGTCCACAGTATTGGTTTTGTGGATTCTAACTATATACTGAGGTGAGTCGATTAGTTTGCCAATTCTTGAGTGTGTATCACGTTTAAAATGCGGGAATAAGGAGAGGGATTGTAATATTAAAGCATAAGATTGTTTAGAGGTGTGCAGAAAAGAAATATAAATTCACTAAGTTCTTCATAATGATGATGAGAATGATTAGGTGTGTTTTTGTATTGTGGAAAGGGATACTGAGTGGAGACACTGACAGTTAAGTAGGTATTTATAGGGATATATATGGAAACTTTATAATTATCTGTAGGGAGTTTTGCAGAATAAAATTAAATACGATGTTGTAAGAGTATGGGGTTTGGTTTGTTCTAATAAAGTAGTATGCTGTTGACATGTTGAAAGGAGATAGCAAAAAGTCTCATAATAATCTGTAGTGAGATTCTGGTGCAATTATTTCTGTGGTTGGAGTTCTTTTACAGGGAATTTTCTGCATCTAGGAGTGGTGTTGTATGGGTGCAGATACGTAGATACCACCAATGCATAAGTCATTAGTCTTTTTTGTGTGATTTATTGGTGTGTTAATGAAGAGTAACATCAGTTGAATTGGCGAGAAACTATAAGAAACTGTACGGTCGATGTTCAAAAAGTGTATTTCTGTTTAGATTTGGTCTTCAACGAAGATTTGAGTCTGGATGAGAAACTAAAATTGTAGAAAACTATGTGTTAGTTATGATTGGAAACTTTTAGTTCCATGTTTCCTAGTGACAGGCGTACTGCGTGGGCTGAATATTGGGGTGACACATTATGGTCAGACCGTATATGACTAGCGAGTTTCCCATGTGTGTTTATGGATTAAAAGATTCCTGAGAACAGATATATGGTCACGTATTAATAGTTGTTCTCGTACAGGGACTCCACTTTTGTCTGCATAATTTTTTACGAGATTATCTTTATTAATAAGTAAGTGTAAGTGTAACTGGGACGTGCTGTGGATTGTATGAAGCATGGTGAGAAGTTAGGTAGAAGTGTCTATTATAGGGACACACATTGGCAAGATCATTTCATTGTGTTCCTGAACTGATTATGATGTTAAGTATAAAGTGTAGAGTGATCGTCCTGCAAGAAAAGTAGAATTGGTCTATTTTGTTTGAACCTAGAAGCGGTAATCGAATTGTGTTATTTTATGAGCTCCTCAAGTATCAATGCGTGTTTTTTTACTCTGACAATCTATTGTGCATCCGCCTAGACATCCAATATACTTTAGATTGAGTGAAAATGGAGTTGGACCATAGGTTCAAGGATATTGAATTTAATCATATACTAATACATGGGTGAACAATCAAGATCATATCTAATTAAATGTAAGATGTCCATTGGGACTATGAAAATAAAGTTGTATGATTTCCATTGACCAGTCGATTGTGTGTATTAAGTGAACTGGGAACTTGAGGGTAACTAACTACCTTTAATCGCTTACGAGAGGTAGCTAAGTTGCATCTTTTGGGATCATAGAACTATCAATTACATAGGAGCTTTGTGTCTCTAAGTATTTTTACAATAGAACTGCGTATCGATTTTGTCTGAATGGTATATCTGTGTACAATTGGAAGGTGTTTGTGTGTGCTTCAAAAAGATCATGCAGTCTTAGAGCTGATAGGGTCGTGATGTGCTTGTAGGACGTACATCCCCAAAAGAGTGAAATCCTTTTATGGCCCACAGGAGATAAAACCTATACATCCGTACTTATGAAATAATACGTAACATAGCATGCAACTATGATCAGTACAGGCATGAAGAAGTTACATGATTTCTGAACATGCTATCTTAACATACACTCATCGAATACGATTTGTCTTCATGTTCCGTATATAAATTCGGCCTGACCAATACATATGGAAGACTTCCATGACCGCTGCTTCTTCATAATGTTTTGTCCTATCTTGTAGCGTTTCTTTTTCAGTGAGGCATTATCCTTCCAAAAGCACCATGTAAATAGTCATGCAGATATAAATCTGTCAATTATGTTGAGCACCTATCGCTTTTATGCGACAAGATGGATATTATTCAGCCGGAAACATAATTTTTTGAATACTATTAAAATCATGATTGCAGGGTTGGCGCCTTACTTGTGGACAGAATGTGTCTGTTGTTCTTTCCTCGATGTTCCATATTCATCTTCTCTCCGAACAATTATCTTGAAATCTAGTATCACAGAACGTATTATGATTTGTCTATACAAGCTCAATTTTTTGGTACATGAAGAGTTGAGTCTACCATAGGTTCCATAATTCCAACAGTTACAACACATATTATGTAATTCTGGGCTGTCGTAAACGACGCATCTTTTCTCTAATGATGTTTAGCAAAATTAACTATTCGTTTAACTCAAAAATGACTCATGCACCTGGTTAGAGTGACTGTGCGTGTGATCTACATAGCGCCATAACAAATTATTTTTCTATTGAAATGAGAACCTAAACAGAAAGGACGGAATAGTGAAAGATGTTTACAAGTTCGGCAAATTGAGTAGAAGGAGAGCCCGTGTGTTATAGTGCTAAAGTATAAGGCGAGAACATATAGACACATAAGAGGGTCAGTGAGATATAGGTTTTTCTTCATGTGTTCGGGGACAAACGGGTAGTAGAAAGATACAAGCCTCATCAGGGACTCCACGCGACTGATATAAGAAAAAATAGTACCAATCAACAAGCTAACCAGCTAGTATTTTGTAGAAAAAGACTGATTATCTAAATTAACCTATCGAGAAACTCATATCTATCTTTGAGAACGGATTATCGATACAACAACACTTGCTTTTCAAAGACGGGAGTAACAACAAGAGTTTGATGTTATTATGGTATATGTCAGGAGATAGGTCATCACTAGAAAATATGGAAAATCTATCACTGAGTGAGAATTAATCTTTTGTGGATAAGATCTATATAACAATCAAAACAAACAAGAAAGTCAATAAACAAAAGACAAAAAAATAGCGATGTCGAAAGGTCTAAGAACGATGATAAAGAAAATCAATTTGGATAAAAGACGCAAATACATTGTAGTGAGGGGTAAGAGTTAATGAAGAGAAGAAAAAAAATCAAACTAATTGTATACATAAATGCATTGGGCAACGCAGGATAAAATATATTGTTTCCACAAGGTGTCCATTCATAGGTTAGATAGATGGATGGACTATTTACCGACTTAGAGCAAAGCGTATACTGCAGTATGAAGTAGTCCTAGTTTAGGTTTGAGTTCACTTTACTGAAGAAGATGTTTCGACTAAAAAAATGGTCATAGCATTTAACTAGATGGTAGGTGAGCCACCATTCTACACAAATAGCGGTTAGCAAGTCGTGATTGTTTTTCTCGTGCTGGCCGAATTTAGCGTATCAACATATATTGCTGAGCAACTCACATAATTCATTGATCCAGAAGAGGATGGAATCTTTTTAATACTGGACGCTGATGAATAGTCAAACTCATTACAATGAGAACGTGTCAAGTAACAATGATAAGAAAAGAAAAATTAGAATCCGGAGCATTCTACTTCAATAGGACTGATATTTGTGAGCATCTTGTGGACTAAGACAACAAAGGAAATCAACCTCCTAACTTCACTTTTCTTTCTAATCAAGGCGAAAAACTACCGCACTCGCGACAACTTTTTCTGGTAGAAAACGCGGTCTGAACACTGAAGGTCAAAGTGGGATTTGAATGAGTTAATTTTAAAAATAGCAAATAATAACCACACTAAACCCAAGAAAACGTGGTACGTAAAAGGAGAGGCCATCCTTTTAATCAATGTGCCTCTTACCACCAATTTCTCTCTGTATAGACCAGAAGTAAGAAGTCTTGTATTGCACCATAATTTGTGAATTTTTGTGTACCAGTTGTTTATTTTATCATCTACTACATTTGGTTTTTTAGCAATAATAATAGACATGAGACAATATCTAGACAACTCCGGAACTGACTTCCCCAATTCTAAAAACCGAGGCGAGCTGTGGTGTCCGACAAAGATTAGTGTTACCAATACTTGCAAAATTAGCAGCACTCCGCAGTTATGTTATACACGACCAGAAAATCACCTCAATCGGCCCGATGAGAAGGCAAAGGAAACAAGGTAGTGTCTTTATTGGCTACCAATCGGGGCTCTTAATGCAGCTATAGCCTGTCGTTAAACATATTAAGAAAATGTGAGAATCTTTTAACCAAATGTTCTTTTGCTTTCGTAAGGTTCAGGCCCTTGGATCCGGAAAAGTGATATTAAGTCGCATTCAAGTAAATGGTTATTGTGAGATAAAGGTATTTTAATCACCTTTGATCCAGGAGAGGGATTTTGTGAATAAAAGTTTGACTACATATATATTAAGGAAACACGTGGAAAGGGTTTATCCAGTACGGGTTTACTGAGATTAAATGCTGATTACTGCTGTCCTCTACAGTTTTAGAATCCTTGAGAAATGGCCGTAAAACACTCAATCGTGCGTGGATAGACAAATTCTGTAGATAAAATTCTAGAAGTCTGACTAAATATTTTTGGAATCACATGGATAAATTATGAAAGAATAGAGACAAATAACGGCTGTAAGCTAAAAACAACGATAGGATGCGGAGCGAAAAAGTGGGAAGCATTCTCTGATAGTATAAACTAAGGTCCGAAAAATAAGAATAGAATGCGAAAGAATTCAAAATAACAGCACTAAGATACATTATACATATAGAAATCAATGATACTCAACACAGGAAGAATTACCTAAATTATCACGAAGTGCCCTGTATAGTTTTTTAACTTGTGAACGACTCATTACCTCGAGATCGTTTATCAACCATAGAAATAAGACAACATACTTATGTAGCAATAAGAAGACCCCTAGATAAAAATGCGCAGATTGGCCTTAAAGATACATTAGGAAGAGAGGGCAGACAATAACACTGAAATAACTCAGTGAAAACCTGACTGACTTGTCATACTGAGCCCCACTAGAACAAAAACGGATAAAAACCGAAATGGTCCATTTGAACAGTAAGAGCGCACCCGTCAGCAACACATGCATTGATGTTTCTATAAACTATGAGATGTTAGATTACTAACCCAGAGTAAACTCTTGCATTATTTTTTACATTAGTATCCTGGTAGGATGTCATGCCCTAGTGCCTATAAACCGCCCGAACCTGGAGGACTTCAGGGTACCAGCTTTTTTGTCCTGACTCACCTACCACACAGATAACACTACCTAGACCAGTAATATCCACTTACGAATATGCGAACTACCGCATAAAGCTAAAGGGAACTCCTTTGCCCCAAAAAAAATGAGTGAATGATATGAAAATTGTTAACCTTCACATACTCTAGGACAGCATAGTAACCTACACCAGACCGGTTGGAGGCAGGCAACAGTGACATCAACATCAGAAATGTAAAAAAGGGCAAGAACCTAAGCCGTTCTATATTCAGGCCAGTAAGAATAGACCGACTCTATGAAGAAGAGTTTTCCTTCCACCCAATTAACAAGCACACTGCACAAAATTAAGATAAAAACCAGAGTTGGCGAGGTGCTTTCCAGTGCATCTCTCTACTGTTTGCGGGAATGCTAGGAGAGTCACAGAGAAGAGGAAAATGTTCCAAAATTTGTCCTCATCTGAGTTTCGTTACACGACAGAAGAGCTTTGTGATTAGTCCCTTGACCTAAAAGAGAAAGAACACAGACTTTCCATTCACGTTGATCTTTAAGGGGCCTAGGAAATACCATCGAGCCAACCAATGATCTAGCATACCTCCGCGTATAAACAAGCAAAGAAATAGGTACATAGCACACCATCAAGGACAGTGCAGATCAAGGCTGTGGAGCCTGGTTGGGTCAAGTCCTCAAAAAAAATACTAAACAAGGTAGACCCCCGATGAGCATCACAAGCGAAGCAAAGCTACAGCTTTGGAACCTTCCTGAAAGTGAATAGCGTAAAGAGAGGCCAAGAGAATTCCAAAAACAACTTGGCAGGAGACCTGATTCGGATCGCAGACTTTGAAGATGCAAAGAATGAAAAACTCAGAGTTGTGCGGCGCATAACATGAACGACAGGATGGCCCAAACACATGACCGATAGGTCGTCAAAAAGTCGACAAGTGGTTAAATCAAATATTATCGTTATGGAGTTTTTTGCGCACTCATCTATTTTGGCCGACGCGCCGTTATGCTTTCCAAGTAATTCACCAGAGAACGCCACTTAATGGCCTTGATGGTGCCCTACATGACTGCTTTGACCGACGGTGGTTTAAGATCGACAAGAAGAAAGAAGACTGAAAGAAAGTTATGAGACAGAATTGGATTGCAGAGGTTTGTCCACTACAATTCTTTCTACACTAATATGAATTTGTGAGGCAGATCTCTCACAGAAATATATCCAAGAGTTCCCCGTTTCTCCTGGTTTTTTTGATGAAGTACTGAGGTGGTAAGCTGAAAATTAAGAATAAACTGTCAACTGTAAGTATAAATCTTACTTGAAATTATCAGGAATAGTAATACATAAGTGAAATCAATCTGCGCATCTAACTCAGCGGCCTAACCTACCCATTACTACCTTGTAGCTGGATATTCGCTGCACGCCACTTGCGTACACTGGCCCCAATGGACCACAAAGTTCCCCAGTTTAGGCGTTAATGCGTACTGCCAAGCTTGGAGTTTTTACACCTCCGTGAGGATTAAGGTCGAGGGCTCCTCGTATCGTAGTAGTGTTCAACGTGCAACAAGCAGGGAACTCAGGTCTAGCAGTGGAGTTAGAGGGATCAGACAAAACACATTGGCTGGTAACCCAATTCAGAAAAAAAGCTTGGCTCGGTGGACCCATGACTTAGAAGAGGCGTAGTTATCGCGGCTAGAAGGAGTCTTGACCACCAGAACCGCTGGTATCCTACTGATATAATAAACACAAATAATGGAAGTTGGTTACGCGAAAAGGCACAACTGGGAAAACGTAACATCAAATGAACAAAACTATGACCTCAGCGGGACTGTGGACATTACGGAAAGCATCCTGATGGCACTACGTATTAGACTGTCAGTGGTTAGAAATGTCAAGCCGCGAAAGGAAGCCACTGACACGATGAAAACCGGTATGTTCCTGACACCTCCAAAACAAGGATACAAGACCCACTAGAGTATTATCTTCTCATTTGAATGTCAGTACAAATGTACGAGGACAGCAATAAAACCTAAGACGACAAGGTCTACTTGAGGTGCCACGGAAATAGAAAAAGCTATAGAGTTACAGCAAAACCCACTCCCTATACTAGTGGTAAAATACCAGTAGAAGAAAATAGGCTTAGATGGCCAATTTGATGGCAGGAATAAGTTAAAAAACAGAAACAGTACGTCAAGCAGAGAGTAAACAGCGAAACAATTACTGTGAAGAAATAAGTAAATTGTACATGCACAAGAGTTGTAAAGGCTGTAGCCTCATATCATATCTACACTCAGAAAAGGGGGATCCTAGGAACAAAGGAGCACTATTGTAACTACAACGGAAATGGCAAACCCATCAACAACATACATTTGAATTACGCATTGAGATAGGAGCAGGGGACGCGATTTCACTCAAAGCACGTCAAACCAATCAGAATACACCATCGATGCATACTCGACGCAACGAAATGATCAACCAATAGAGAAGGACAAGGGGCATCAAAGGGGGATCGGAATTCTTCCCTTTCATCAACAAAGCTGGCAGAAAATGAACATTGGACATAGACCTCACACTCTAGATAAATAACTGTCAAGATTATAGGTAAAAATGTAAGCGGTACCCGTATCAATTCCATATCGAAATGATTGGTTAACAAACGCTTAACAATCACATTCTAAATGAAAGAGAACAATGGGAAATGCGGTGCAGTCGTACAACAGCAACACACGGTACAAATATGGGGATACGCTAATAAAGATTTCATGTAAAACCGCATTTAAACACAACCTGGACAAGTGCTTATGGAAGGGCACACTTATTCCTCCACATAATATAGGGAAATTTCACACGAATTAAATAAGCAGGCACTTGTGATAATTAGCATGAATGTACCAAATGGTAAGGTGACGAAGAAACCAGATTAATAGACGCTCCATAAAACAATCATGGTTAATGGTAGAAGGAGACATTTGCACTTACAAGATGAGGAATTGTTATGAGGGCACTCTCAGCCTGGACAGGTTGCTAAGATGGGAGGCGGAAAGCTGCAATCTTTGTAAACCAACATTTCAAGAAGCAGTAATTGTCTCAAAACCAACTTAAGGTAACCAAAAGCGTGCGAATAAAAACCATTACTCTGAACACTGCTGGCTGGTAGTTGACCAACTTGAGTGAACTAACACACATAAAAGGTTTGACATCATGCAAATTGAAGACCCCCCTATACCATAAAGCTAAAAAAAAATGGGAAAACGGTGGCCTTGACCCCCAATTTTTTTTACCCCCACAATTTTTTACATATCTTAATTTGGAGCCCCCAAAAAAGCCAATCGAAAAATAGACACAGATTGTGAACCCCTTGCATCGATAAGTAAAGGCTGCGAGCCGTTTGAAGCTAAGAATTTTCTCAAAAAACCATTTATTCCAACAAATTTATAAATAAACAGGAAAGTAGCAAAGTCAATGCTTAGGAATTCGACCAAGGAAACGTGAAGGAAAAGCACAGTACATAGTGGTGAACAACTACCCAGAACTACCTAAAGAGCAACTACTAGAAAGATGAAAGGCAGAGTAAGGAATAGAAAAGAAGAAGAAAAACAGTTTAAAAGCGAGAAAGTTCCCTGGTCCAGGTAGTTAATAACGCAACATATAGCCGGACAGTAACAGTCACATGGACATGTATGAGAAGGTATTCAAACGCAGCCAATACCCTGTAGCTCCAACATAAAAAGGAAATTATTATATACCTAGATGCGACATCTTGCAATCAAAACATGCAAAATGTAAAGAGAAAAGCAAGCACTGTGAGTAAATGAACAAAAGTCATCAGTATATTATTACAAAATAAGCTAAAAGATTCCATCGTAAGCGGTAACAAACACAGTTTGCACATAAACAATCAATTACCATTATCTAAGCAAAATAGCGAGAGACTCTAGATAACTATTAGTTAAATCTCATCACGACAGCAGATGGACAGCGAAACAAAGCTATCGGCAGCAAGCACATACTTAATTCAGTACCAGGGCGGCAGAAGACTTATCCCTATAACAAGGCTAAAAAAAATTACCTTTTAAGCTAACAACAATTGAATCAGCGTTCCAGACGTAATAGACAGCTGAAACACTAGACGTCTCATGACAATGCTATAATAACAGAAACATTCTAACACTGATAACAGAAGAAAAATGCTGATCTGAGACATCAGCAATCAAAGAGGGTTTAAAAAGAAACTCGGAGACAAAAGAATCCAGGGCCATGATCAACATCTTAAATGCAGAGCAATTTAAACTAGTTTAACTCCGGAGTCTAAGCATGCATAGGAACTATTATGAATAACCTCTACCTATTTTGCACAACGTGTGGAAAAACGGAGAGACAACACCATTACAGAGGTTGTTGAGTGAACATCCAAGGAATTAAGATTCGTACAAAGATTGTGCCCTGTACCACCTAACTAAAGAAGGATATGCCCTAGGAAACTTAAAACTGAGTGGCTCTCCCAGTCTACTCCAGAACCCAATAAGAGCCTCCACACTCAAGAGTTTTGTATATCTAATAACCCAAGCAGAAACGTGAATGTGAACACAAAAATACACCCATCTCTGCCACGAATCTCCCCACGCCCACCCCCACCCCCACCGCCCGTATTAGTGCGCAAACGTAGACGCACCCCAAACCCTTTTACGTCCTCCCACTAACCAACCCCCCCCCCTATCCCACCCGCCCAACCACCCGCTCTCATTCGATCATAGCTTCATCAACAATCCCAGAGTCAAGTACTCTTCTGGTGAGCGTCTGTAGACATAAACTCGTGAACCATCAGCGAATGCAACCTTACTTATCTCTATTAAATATACAATGCTGAAAATGTTAACTAGTACGATACACCAGGCCTCTACATACCCATATACACTATGTGACTAACCCTTCTGATCGACCCAAACCCCAATTTATGATAACGCACTTA
>JAMPIV010015497.1:0-65237 GCA_024509875.1 Oreohelix idahoensis
TTTTAAACCTATATTTTCAACTCTACCAGAAGTGGTGTTGTTTTAACCTATATTTTCAACTCTATTAGATGTGGTGTTATTTTAACCTATATTTTCAACTCTACTAGATGTGTTGTTATTTTAACCTATATTTTCAACTCTACCAGAAGTGGTGTTATTTTAACCTATATTTTCAACTCTATTAGATGTGGTGTTATTTTAACCTATATTTTCAACTCTACTAGATGTGTTGTTATTTTAACCTATATTTTCAACTCTACCAGATGTGGTGTTATTTTAACGTATATTTTCAACTCTACTAGATGTGGTGTTATTTTAACCAATATTTTCAACACTACCAGATGTGTTGTTATTTTAACATATATTTTCAACTCTACTAGATGTGGTGTTATTTTAACCTATATTTTCAACTCTACTAGATGTGGGGTTGTTTTAACCTATATTTTCAACTCTACTAGATGTGTTGTTATTTTAACCTATATTTTCAACTCTACCAGATGTGTTATTTTAACCTATATTTTCAACTCTACCAAATGTGGTGTTATTTTAACATATATTTTCAACTCTATTAGATGTGGTGTGTTAAATTGTTCATATTAACCTAAATTTTCAACTCTACTAGATGTGGGTAATTTAACCTTGTTTTAAACTCTATAAGGTGGGGTTGTTTTAACCTATATTTTCAACTCTACTAGATGTGTTGTTATTTTAACCTATATTTTCAACTCTACCAGATGTGTTATTTTAACCTATATTTTCAACTCTACCAAATGTGGTGTTATTTTAACATATATTTTCAACTCTATTAGATGTGGTGTTATTTTAACCTATATTTTCAACTCTACTAGATGTGTTGTTATTTTAACCTATATTTTCAACTCTACCAGAAGTGGTGTTATTTTAACCTATATTTTCAACTCTATTAGATGTGGTGTTATTTTAACCTATATTTTCAACTCTACTAGATGTGTTGTTATTTTAACCTATATTTTCAACTCTACCAGAAGTGGTGTTATTTTAACCTATATTTTCAACTCTATTAGATGTGGTGTTATTTTAACCTATATTTTCAACTCTACTAGATGTGTTGTTATTTTAACCTATATTTTCAACTCTACCAGATGTGGTGTTATTTTAACCTATATTTTCAACTCTACTAGATGTGGTGTTATTTTAACCTATTTTTTCAACTCTACTAGATGTGTTGTTATTTCAATCTGTATTTTCTGCTAGTCGTATTGGTATTTCAACCTATATTGTCAGCTCTACAAGTGGTATTGTTTTTTTTTCAAATTGTATTGTAAGCTCTATCACTGGTATCGTTATTTCAACCTAAGAGGTGATAGGAAACTCTATACAGAGCGATACAGCAGGAGGCAATCTTATCATCAGAAGTTGTCCCCCCTCCCCCCCGTCGATCAAGTGTTTCGGCCCCTTAATCTCCTTTACACTCAAAGAGGGTGGGAGGGGGGGCAATTAGGTCATGACTCCTAAGTGTCAGCCTCCTGTTGTCTAGTGCAGAGAATTGAACCCACTCCGCCGTGGTTGCAGCTTTCAAATTCACTCATATTTTCTGCCAGCTGGAGGCAATTGTGAAAGTAACCCCTATGTTGAAAACAAATTACTGTCTCGAGTTCCATAGCCCGTTGCGGTTGTTCCACAGCCAGAACGATGCCTTTTCCGCAGTTCCGCTGGGCCTCTTAAGTGCCCTTGTTCTTGACTGTCCCCTAAGCACCAACAGTTTTAGTAGATTACACACTGAGGCAGCCGGGGGCCCTTTGCACCCACCTCTACAGCCATGGCCCTTGCAGTGAATCCATCGCGTCTCAAGTCCGCGGCTAGATCATTATACTTTGCCGCTTTGAACGAGTATTGCTCGTCTAATCTGGATTCAAATGGCAGGGTCAGCTCAATCATTATAATCTGGTGCGATGATGAGGAATGCAGCACTATATCTGACCGTCTTAGAGATCTTCTGATACTCTCTGGATATGCCCCTAGCCCAGGTAGGTCTACTGCCATCTTCAAGTCATTTGCACAGTCAAGAAGAGATGGTAAACTGCTACTTGATTTACTTGGTTTGGGACGTGCTGACTTTTCTTCTCTCTGTACTTTAGCCAGTTCGTCAGACTTCTGTTCGCCTTCAAGGTCAACGTAGCAGCCAGCTAATTTAGTACTTGTTGTGGCGACCATGTGTATCGCCCTTGCCCTAATGACACATTGCAAGCTGAGAGCAACGTGTCAGAAGTGTCTGCCTGTCATGGCACGCACAGGGGCACTGTAGCAATTCGCAGACTTTCCCTCCCCCTCCCCTCCCTTTCCCACCTCACACCCCTCCCCCCCCCCCCCCCCCCACCCCGCATACCACCCCCACAACACCCCCCCCCCTTTCCCCCCCCCACCCCCACCCCCCCGCCCCCACCCCCCTCTCTACCCACCCCCCACCCCCCCCACCCCCCCCCCGCTCACGCACCCCCCCCAACTCTTACCAGAAGTGGGTGTTTATTTTAACTATATTTTCCACCCTTCCCCCCCCCCCCCCCCCACCCCCCACCACTACCCCCACACCACCACTCCCCCCCCTTCCCCTCCCCCCCCCCCACCCCCCCCAACCCCCCCCCCTCCACCCCCCACCCTACCCCCCCCCCTACCCCACCCCACCACCCCTATATTTTCACACCCCCCCCTCCCACCCCCCCCCCCCCCCCACCCCCCCCCTCCCACCCCCACATATTCCCCCCCCCCCCACATCAAATACTTCTCCCCCCCCCCCCCCCCCTAATTTCCTCCCCCCCCCCGCCTCCCCCCCCCCCTCCCCACCCCACCCCCCCCAACACGATCAATTGTTCAGTTAGCCCACCCCCCCCCCTCACCCACTCAAAACTTCTATCCCCACCCCCCCCACCACCCCCCCCCGCTAAATACCACCGCTACTGTAAGTGTTTTGTTGCTTTTCCACCCCCCTTATTTACCCCCCCCCCCCCCCCTCAGTTGTTAGTGTATCCGCAATTTCCGATCTTGGTGTCCAACCACCCCCCCCCCCCCCCCCACCCACCCCCCCCCCCCCCCCCCCACCCCTCCACCCCCCCCCCCACCCCCACCACTCTAATTATCTGCACCCACCATAAGCCCCCACCACAAAGTCTCATTTAGGTGATTTGTTTTTTTTTCTCCCACCCCCCCCCCCCCCCACCCCTCATTTATCAACACACACCCCACCTCCACCGTATGAGTCAGCCCCCCTCCCCCCCACCCCCCCCACCCCACCCTGTAATGAGCGTGGATGTAGGGGAAACCCACCACCCCCCTCTCCCCCCACCTCCCCACCCCACCTCCCCACCCCCCCACCCATATCTTCCGGTCTCCCCCCCCCCACTCACGCAATGATCATGACAGTGTTTTTGGATCGAGCCCCGCGTTAATCTCTCTCCCACCCCCCACCCGCCACCCTCCGCCCCCCCCCCCCCATTTCCCTCCCCCCCGCGCTCTCTCCCCACCCCCCCAACCCGCCTCCCCCCACCCCACGTCCTCCCTGCCCCCTCACCCCCACCCCTACCCCTACTACCACCCTGTTCAAGTGTAGACAGGTATGACCCCACCCCCCCACCCCCCAAATTTCTATACTCATAATTTTCTGCTAAGCCCTCCCCCCACCCCCATAGCCCCCCTCCCCCCCCCCACCGCCCACACTGCCCCCCCCCCACCCTCGTATGCCCCACCCGCACTCGCTGTTACACCCGCTGGGCTCTACACCTCCCCCCCCCCCCACCACCTTCACACCCCCCCCCCCCCCCCTGGTCTGCACCCCCCCTCCCACCCACCAACAGTCTTTTGTTAGATTGTACACTCCCCTTTCCCCCCCCCATGCCTCTTCTCCCCCCATCCTCTCTGTTGTCTCACCACCCTTCACCGACTGCCACCAACCCAGCCATGGCCACCCCCTCCACCCCACCCCCCCCCCCAACGCGTCTCCCTCCCCCCACCGCCCCACCCACCCCCTCCCCAACCTTTGCCCCCACCCACCCAACCCCCCCCACCCCACCTCGTCTAATCCCCCCCACATAATTGGGGACCCCACCCCTCCTTTTCTCCACACCCCCCCCACCCACCCCCCGATGATGAGGGGAATGCAGCACTATATATGACCCCCCACCCCCCCCTTCCCCTCCCCTCTCTGGATATGTACACCATGCACCCCCCCACCCCCCCTCTGTGCCCATCCCACCCCCTACCCCCCACCACAGTCAAGAAAGATGGTAAAACACCCATACCCCCACCCCCCCCCCCCCCACCCCCACTCCCAGACTTTCCTCCCCTCACCCCCCCCCCCCCCCCCCCAGTGCACCCCTCCCCCCCCCGCTGTTCACCCCTCACCCTTGCCACCCCACCCCCCACCCACCACCCCCTCCAGCACCCCCCCCTCCTTCTGTTGTGGCGCCCCCCACCCCCCACCCCCCCCACCCCCCCACCCCCTCCAACCCACCCCAAAGCTCCAGAGAGCACGTGTTCAAGTGTCTGCCGTCCCCCTTCAGCACCCCCCCCACCCCCACTGAGGGCACCCCCCCCCCCCCCCCCCCACCCCCCGCCCCCCCCCCCCCCCCACCTCCCTCCCCCCCCCCGTCGTCTCACAAGGTTCGCAGACGATGGCAGGAGGTCATACATTGATCTGATAATGAAGCTGAGTCTAAGAGGTGCCATATGCCATATATCATTCCATGTCAAGGACCTTTGCAGGGCTCCTTCCCATGTAGTCCATTGGCCTTGTTGGTCCTGCTGCACAGCTTTTAGCTTCCTCTTTGTCACGGAATGCCTCCCCTTAGCTCTGCGGTAGTGGTCCAACAGTGGCCAAAACTCAAGAGTATCTAATATGCGCCTTCAAAGGGGGTCTACCGTCGCACAAGATTACTCTTGACAGATTTGTAGATAGACGGATAATGATGTTTCTATCTCAAGGTAGTTTTCATAACATATTTCCGAAGTCAAGAACAATGCTGCATTGGCAGGGCATTTGTTAACTTATATCGGTCCGCCGGCTTTTATGAAGAATTAAGCAATTGTTTTAGCCCGCTCAAGCCCCCAGTTGGTGCAAATACAGCGAAATTCTTTTATAAGAATTAGCTCTATATATATTTAAATATATGCTTAAGTGTATATATATATATATATATATATATATATATATATAATATATATATAATATATATATATTTATATATATAATATATATATATATATATATATATATATATATATATATATATATATATATATATATTTTAAAGAGTCTTGCTCATACGTTTGCTTTCATACTGATAATAACTGAATAAACAATGATTGTTTAGTTTTAAAATAACAAATTTAATAATCAATTAGTTTTAACAGGTTACAATAACGATGAAATGATTGTGAATTTTAGGTGTAATTAAAATTGTCTTCACTGAGACTTTGGGTTGAGGATTGATATTTAAACAAATTTCTGTCCTTTTGCTGTTTTCCTTGTACAAAAGAATTTTCTGCTCTACGTGATTCCTGCAGCCGTGGTTTCGTCAATTCTTCTGTTATGCGGGCTCTTCTCCACACAACTTGTCCAATGTAGGCGGTTAGTGTGTGTTGCGTGCATATTTTTGACGCACATATTACAAAAATCGATATGGCTATTTAATATGGAAAAAATATAGACATTCATTCATTTGTGTATGAAAATGCTGTCTATGGGGAAAGCGAGAGAATCCATGTTTGATTCACACTTTTGATTATAGGAGTAATCGTTCTGGATATTGATCCAGCGCAAGGATATTGCGCTTACGGTTGTACTTATTTTTTAGGGCCAGAAAATATATTAATTTGCTTATTGTGTTTATGGCCTGAATTCATATGTATTACATATTATTAGTACAGTAGAATCAGTCCTATATTGTATATTTTGGATGGGTAGGCGGGACTAGATTCTTATTATTCCGGTCTAGCGGAAGTATGAGTTGTCTTGACAAGTCGTGATGAGTTCCGATGTACCGTGATAATGGCTGGTACGCACTTTTCAAAGGGCTGGTAGATTGTTAAGGAAATATAATTCAGGAAGTGGTTTTCTTCTAAAGGAGATGGTATCTCTACTATAGTTTATGTTAGAGACTCTCCTAAGGTACGGTACAATGTATAATTCGGACTCCATGTATTGCCAGACCCTATTTTGATGATCTCATATCGATTCGACCTAGATGGATCATTGTGCTTCGTATCGCTAGGGTCGTGTTTTGTATCGACAAAGATGACAGACTTTCCTACAGCGGTTATGGCTACGTGAACTAACCTGATCACCGTAGAGCTGTATAGGAACATTTATGAAATCATTTATATACCCATTATAAATTAACTCTGGCTTATATTCTCCTTCCTATGAATGAGTGAACGACAACTCAGGGAGGCGGCCATGTTGGATTTCGGTCATCATATGTTTTGATCACTGCCAAGAGAACAGATTATTTATCCTATTATCGGACAGTGACAGGGAGATCTCAATCTTGCTAGAAACCCCCTCTTTCGTGGTTTCATAATATATGCTACAAACTATGGACGTCAAGTAACTTTAGTTATTTATCAATCTGCCTTCACTGACGCGTTTAGTCAGATAGGGGGATGCGGCCATAATATATCATGACATTGAACTTTTGATGTACTGCCCATTATTTCTGAATGTGTCATGACTTCAGATCTGCTATGTATACCTACAAATTGATATGTCAACATACCATGATGTACTCGTATGTCCCAGTGTGTACGTCTGAATAAATTGAGTAAACAAAGATTCCAGCAGTCTGCATTGGTGCCTTGTAGACACATGTGTATGAGTGGTTATATTGGTCAGCACACGAACAGTACACCATTCGCGGTAATCACACTCTACACTTCTACTTCATACATACACCATCCTGCGTCGGTTGGAGTGACCAAGTTTAGGCCTGCTTCCCCTGGAGCCTTTGCCTTCCCTAACTCAGGACTAGGGTGAGTTACCCATTTACAGCTGGGTAGACTGGAGCATGCCTGATCTCAACAACACACCACTCTTCCTTACAGAGCATACAGACTGACACTTTACAGAGTGGAAAGAAGAAAAGAAACTTTACAGTGGCGAGCCAGATTCCTGGGTCCAGCTTACGCAGTTTTGTTTTGAGAATCACAGTTTACAGCTGAAAGAACATTTGTTTGAACACATCAACACCAGTAGGACAGCTATACAGTCGATGTCAGCTTGACCTGTATTACCGATAGGATGCTGTATCTAGGTCAGCGCTTGTTGACAGTTTTTTCGCTGTACAGACAGTATTACACAGGACAGTGGTATCAAGTGTAGAAAATATCTGGAGCAGTATTGTTGACATTTCTCAACGTACAGAAGAATCACAGTGTTGTTGAACATAAAGTGCATAGTTCATCGTTGGATCTTCATATGCTCAACAGAGAAAAAATTGACAGTGTAATAGTTTAGAATTAAATCTATTACTCAATAAAGTGGCAAGTTATTAGTATTAAAATAAACTGTGCCTGCTTTACAAAGCTATACCTGCAACACATTCCATTCATGACATAAATTATATTGTATGCTATATGCTATTTATGCTTACATGTTATTTGTTATGTATTAAATTAGTTTATGTTCTGTGTGACTAGTACAAGGTATGCCGAGTGACATTGGTCTGGACTAGTATTCTATAGGTACACATTTTCTTAATTGGAAATTTGTTAGCAACAATTTGCTGCTATTTCTGTTAGTTGTGATGAGGTGTTCTTTTCTTCGTTGTTTTTGGTAATAATTTTGTGTTCCTTAGTTTTGTTTGATTTGTTTGTATAATTGTAGGTCTCATCTTTCCTTTCATTTCAGTTTTTACACCCTTATGTTTATACACTGTGGCGTTATTTGTCTTGTCATTTTATTATTGCAGTTATCATCACGGTTTCTGTGATCATTTTTTTTCATTTCTCCTATTTAATTTAATTTGATCTCTGCAAATGTGTTCATATTGTCTTTTCTTGTTTGTCCTTTGTAATGTCTTTAGTTGACATATGACGTATAGTGGTATACACTGATAGTATAGTACAGATCAGTACTTTATGATTGTTATTGTTATAAAACAAAATGTACAAGACCTTTGTAAGGCTTGTCTCCCAAAGTGATTGGTAAAGGGAAATATTTTTTCCACAGGTACTCAAGTGATCTTTGATTACATTGAGGTATACAAGACCTTTGTAAGGCTTGTCTCCCACAGTATTTGACATACAGTTATTGTGTCCATAGGTACTCAAGTTATCATTGGTTATTATAAACCATACAAGTTTGGACTAAGACTAAGTCTATGGTATAGACTTGTCTCTCATTAACGTGAAAGAGGGTAATTTATTTACTTTTTCAGGTTTCTGATTTAAGAAGACAATATGTCTACATTAGATTATTTCATTGCACAAGGAAAATCTCTTGATAAGACTGGAAAAGACTTAGAACAATGGGCTGTTGCTCAATATGACAAAGCATTAGCTGCAGAAGAGAAAAAAATGGCTGCTGCTGTTGAAGAAAGAAAAGCTGCTGCTGAGGAAAAAAAAGCTGCGGCTGAGGAGAGAAAACTTCAAATAGAAGAAAAAAAAGCTCTGGCTGAAGAAAAAAGATTAGAAAAAGAAGCTGATACTGCTGCTGAACTAAAGAAATTGCAGATGCAAGTGGAGGAAAGGAGATTTGAGGCAGAACAGAGAAAATTGGAAGTTGCTGCAGAACAGAAAAAATTAGAAGTTGCTGCAGAACAGAAAAAATTAGAAGTTGCTGCTGCTGCAGAACAGAAAAAATTAGAAGTTGCTGCTGCTGCAGAACAGAAAAAATTAGAAGTTGCTGCTGCTGCAGAACAGAAAAAATTAGAAGCTGCTGCTGCTGCAGAACAGAAAAGATTAGATAGAGAAGCTGAAGAGAGAAAAGCAATAAGAGAACATGAGTTTGAATTAGAGAAATTAAAATTGACATGTATGAGTAATGTCAATCAGGCATCTGGTAGTAATGGTAAACCCTTTGTGTACAAGGTCAAGGTACCAGCGTTTAACCCTACCAGTGATGACATAACATTTTGGCTTTCTAGATTTGAACGGGCTTGTCGATCTCATAATGTTGACAAATCACAGTATGTGAATCAGTTGTCTGAAAATCTAAAAGGGGAGTCTCTGAGTAAGTTATATTTTGTTGAAGAGGCCGACAAAGATAGTTATGATGCTGTTAGGGCAGCTTTGATAAAGAGATATCAGCTGTCTGAGGAAGGTTACCGTCTTTTGTTTAAAACAATGTGACCTGAGGTAGGTGTAGAATTCTCAGATTTCATCTCAAAAGCACGAATTACACTTTCACGATGGATTGAATTATCCAAAACAGAGAAAACATTTGATGGTCTTACGGATTTATTGCTAAGAGACAAGGTCATGTCTTCTGTAAATAAATCATTCCTAGAGTTCTTACATGAGCGTAAACCTGGTACAATAAAGCACATGGAAGAATATTGTGACCAGTATGCCACGGCACACCCTGACATGATTCTTAGTAACTCTAACATTAAAGAGAGTATGCCAGTTGCTTCGGCAACAGAATATAATCAGAATTACTCACACAAATTCCAAGGAGCTAAAAATAAATTTGATAAAAAGGTTAATTGGAATAAGTATCAAAACCAAGATAACCGCTCAAATCAGAGTTCTTCTTTGAAGAACTGGAATCGGGCTGATAGTCCTCGACAGGCGAGGGGTACCCATAATGTTAGAAATTCTCGGAAAGGGAGTAGCTATAGGAACTACCCAAGTGCTTCATGGAGACAACAGAAACAATATTACAGGGATACTCAATATAACGAGCGTGATGATTATGATCATGAATATTATGATTCAAACCCAAATAGGGGTTATAACAGAGGCAATAATAATTATAGAGACAATTATAACCGAGGTAGATCACAACACAAAAGATATGGTAAATCGTATTACCAGGCTAACTCTGCACAACAGGAGTTCCACGACACCGATAATCAGAATAATGCTAAAAAAGACTCCAACAGTGTAGCAAATTCCGCTTTCGATTTTGCTAGAGCATCTGAGTGTTCGCAATGCAAAACATTATTCGATCCAACCACAGTGTCTACTTTAAGCTGCGGTCACCCGCTTCCCGCTCTCCATGCGTCAGTTGCGCATAATGGAAGGGGTGCTCTTGTCTTTAATAGGGGCCTAATAGATGGTACTCCGGTATCAATTCTTTTCGATTCGGGGTGCACTACCATTGGAGTGAGGCAATCACTCGTAAATCCTTCTCGAGCTACAGGCAATATAGTCAAATGTGTAACATTTGGTGGCACATTGGAGAAGTACTCCACTGCCATTATCAATATTGCTACGCCTTTCTTTACAGGAGAGGTGCAAGCATGTCTCTTGCCGAATCCGATCGCTGATCTTATCATCGGTCGCATTCATGGAGTGAAAGAATGCACTCCACAGCAAATTTCTAATTGGGAAAATGTTAATATGCAATCTGCTAATGCAGTAATCACTAGGGCTCAAGCTCTTAATATGCCACAATCTTCACATTCTGAAGATAATGATGCGCAGATCCAAGATGATCCCTTGGAGATTTCCCACGATTCCTTTATCAAACAGCAGGAAGATGATCCTACTCTAAAGAAATTCTTTACTCTGGCAACAAAAGGTGATCCGAATAAGGATACAAATCGTAAATCTTGGATTACGATGAAGAATGGCGTACTTGTACGTATGGTACAAGACTCCGCTAAGTCCATTCATTCTCAAATCCTTGTGCCTAAAAATATGAGAGTTAAAATCTTACAGCACGCTCATGATTCGCAGTGTGCTGGACATATGGGTTTTTCCCGTACTAAAGCTAGAGTTCTTCAATCTTTCTTTTGGCCTGCTGTGAATAAGGACATACGAATCTATTGTCGATCTTGTAAAGTATGTCAAGAGATTAAATCCAGAGGTCCACGCCATGATGCACCTATTCAGGCTGCAGACATTCCCATTCGGCCATTTCAAAAAATGGCGATAGACATCATTGGTCCATTTAAGATAAAGTCTGCTAGAGGACACCAATTTATTTTGACGTGTGTTGATATGTGCACACGTTGGCCGGAGGCTGTTCCTCTAAAGAGCATAACTACTGCTGATATCGCAGATGCTCTTTGGTTAATATTTTCTCGTCTGGGGTTTCCAGCAGAAATATTATCCGACCATGGTACCCAACTCATATCGGATACCATGTCTCAAGTAATGTCGACTCTGAAGATAGAGAGATCGCTGAGTAGTATTTATCATCCTATGTCCAATGGGATGGTGGAACGTTTGAATAGAACTCTGAAAAACCTACTAGGTAAGATAACAGAAGATCATCCTCAGGATTGGGATAGGGTTTTACCCGCGGCTCTCTTTGCATATAGAGAGGTCGCCAACGAACATACAGGATTTTCTCCCTTTGAACTTGTCTTTGGCGCGAAACCGCGAGGTCCTATGTCCTTACTTCATGATCTTATAACTGCTGATAATATTGTCGATGACACAAAATCCTCTTATGAATATGTCATCGCACTTAGACACAAGATTATTGAAGCATGCAAATTGGCAACTGCTTCTTCTGAATTTGCGAAACAGAAGGCAAGGGAATTTGCCAATAAAAAGAGATGTTTGCGTCAACTTTGTCCAGGTGACAAAGCATTTGTCATGCTACCTTGTAGGGAAAATAGACTTCTCATTTCTTGGAAAGGTCCGTACGATATAATATCAAAAGTTTCCGATGTTGACTATATCGTCGATATTGACGGGAAGCGTAAAACCTTCCACATCAACATGCTCACGGAATTCCATGAACGTCCTGATTATTTACAACCTGTTTTCCAGGCAATAGACGATTTTCCAGTCCAACATGGACAGTACTCATCTCTGTCAGTAATACAGGATGAGGAAACGAGTTTCTCGGATGTAAATTTACCTTTTCCAATGATTCCTCTTCACTCTAATGAATCATGGAAAGATGTTGCAATTTCTCCAGAATTATCTCCAGGAGAGCAGAAACAAGTTTCTACTATGTTAGAACAATTTCAGGATGTCCTTACTGACATTCCTGGTCAAACTGATGTCATTCAACATGACATTATTCTTACTGACCATAGTCCTATAAGAGTCAGACCGTATCCTATCCCGATACATTTTCAAGCACAGGTAGAGAAAGAGTTAGATGAGATGATAGAGTTAAAAATTATTGAACCATCCACATCAGCATATTCTTCGCCGATGGTTATAGTACGGAAAAAAGACAATAACATACGTCTTTGCGTGGATTATCGCAAATTGAATCAAGTGACTAAATTCGATGCTGAACCTATGCCTTTACTAGAAGAGCTACTTACGAGACTATCGAATTCTCACTTCTTTACTAAACTCGATTTGTCTAAGGGATATTGGCAAGTTCCACTATCCGAACACGCCAAACCGTTTACTGCTTTTTCGACGCCTAGGGGTCTATTCCAATGGAATTTCATGCCTTTCGGTATTATGAACGCCCCTGCTACATTTGTACGCATGATGCGTCGAATCCTATCTCATCGCTCAGATGTCATTGCGTATCTTGATGACATCTGTCTTTTCAGTGATACTTGGAACGATCACTATAATGGTATAAATGAACTATTGTCTATCTTACGCGAGCATAACCTGACAGCGAAACCATCGAAAGCATGTATTGGTTTTAGCGAAATATCTTTCTTAGGACACCGTGTTGGTCATGGGTTCCTAAAAACAGAAGACCATAATACAAGTAAACCAACGGGCTGATCACCCGTTTGCCAGTCATTTCGATTACGGAAACAACAGCAAATGGATTGATTTGCCATTGCCCTAAAGACGCCAATAGGCGTGATGGGAAACAATGGCAAAGAAAACCTATCTGCTGTTGCCCTAAGACGCCACTAGGCGTAATGGCCACTGACTGCTTTGACGGTCGGTGGCTAAGGACGGAAGAAGAAGAAGAAGAAGATAATACAAGTAAGATACTTAACATTTCTATTCCTAAGACTAAAAAGCAAGTACGTAGTCTCTTAGGTCTAATACAATTTTATGGACGATTCATCCCGAATCTGTCCTCCATTATGTCACCTCTTTCTTCCTTGCTAAAGAAAGGGTCTCCTAATGTAGTCCATTGGACTCAAGAATGTCAATCTTCTTTGGATAAGGTTAAAACTATGTTTTCTACTTCACCTATCCTAGTATTGCCTTCTAAGGATAAGACATTTATTCTTCGTAGTGACGCTTCATCCACCGGGATTGGAGCTGCACTAATGCAAGAGTACTCTGGAACTCTGCATCCTGTGATGTATATTTCTCGGAAATTAAATGCCGCAGAGAAGAATTACTCGGTCCTAGACCGTGAATTATTGGCTATGGTTTGGTCAATCCTTAAACTGCAAAGATTTCTTCTGGGCGCGCATTTCATTGTGGAAACTGACCAGAAAGCTCTTACGGCTATTCAGAGTAAAAATCTGAAGAGCGCGAGATCAACGTGATACGCGATTACTCTACAGCCATTTCATTTTTCGGTGCGAGCTATCTGTGGGTCAGAAAATGTGATGGCAGATATTTTGTCTAGATGCCCACATGATTCATAACTGTTATACAACTTGGATACAGTTGTTTCTATGGTAAAATGTGTACACATATGTAATATATCATATATTGATTGTAACACTACTTAGCGGTTCATTGATATTTATTCACCGCTGATCTTTCAATGTTTTTCGTCTTTGATGATCATGATGTTAAGATATCTTAGATGAAATTTATGTATAAACTAATGTGGAAATTGTGTCATTGCTAATATTGTAGTATGCGTTGGTGACACCTCTCTGGAAATATTAATACTTAGAGAAGTACCTTCTCTAAGGTCATAAAACTTATGCTTATCATCTGCGCATTGTTATTGGTGCGTTGTGAGCCTATTGTATGTTGCTCCTAGATGTGTTTCAAAAAAAAAAAGTACCATTTTTTTTTCCCGAGGGGTGTGGTAATCTGTTGCGTGCATATTTTGACGCACATATTACAAAAATCGATATGGCTATTTAATATGGAAAAAATATAGACATTCATTCATTTGTGTATGAAAATGCTGTCTATGGGGAAAGCGAGAGAATCCATGTTTGATTCACACTTTTGATTATAGGAGTAATCGTTCTGGATATTGATCCAGCGCAAGGATATTGCGCTTACGGTTGTACTTATTTTTTAGGGCCAGAAAATATATTAATTTGCTTATTGTGTTTATGGCCTGAATTCATATGTATTACATATTACAGTAGAACTCCATTTATCCGAACCCCAATTATCCGAACATCCAATTATCCGAACACTTTTTCCAGAAAAAAAAAAATCAGACGCCACCAGTCACGTTAGACTACAGTTCTGAATCTTTTGATGCGGCAAGCTTCAAATGTGTGCGAACAATTTGTAGACAATGAGATGGGCTAATGGACGGTCGCTTACGTACAGGAAGTCAGTTAGATCATAAAGTCAGTTAATATATGGTTTACCAATCCAGTGTACGTGTGCGTTTTAGGCAGAACACTGGCTAAACAGACAGTTCAACTTAAAATAATTGTGTCGGCTACAACAGAAGAATAATTTAGGTGTACACGTATTTCTCTGTGCGATCTGGCATCTTCCAGTAGGCCTAAAGCACATAAAAGGAACCGCAATGTTTGTCAATTGAAACGAAAACAGAAATTATCAAGAGACTAGGAAAAGGTGAAACTCTGTCTTCATTTGCGAGGATTTTCAATGTTGGGAAAGCTACCGTCTCTGACATCAAAAGTAACAAGGATAAAATTATGAGTTTTGCATCGAAATTCGATAGTGAAAATGGGTCGAAGAAACATAAAACCATGAGAAATGCGAAAGATTTGAAATTGGAAGAGGCTTTGTATATATGGTTTGTGCAAAGAAGAAGCAAAGGGGAACCTAACTCTGGCTCTCTATTGTGTGAAAAGGCACTTCAGTTCAACAATCAACTTGACGGTCCTCCTGACTTTAAGGCTAGCCAGGGATGGTTAAGAAACTTTAAATCTCGTCATGGCATACGAGAATTGGAGATTCAAGGGGAATCTTTATCTAGCGATGCAACTGCCGCTGAAAATTTTAAAGAAACATTCTTGGCTTTTTTGGAAGAAGAAGGTTATTTACTCGATGATGTGTATAATGCCGATGAGACTGGCTTATACTGGAAATCATTGCCTCAAAAATCACTTGCATCTCAGCGCGAAGCAGCTGCCCCTGGGTTTAAAAAGTGCAAAGAGAGAGTAACAATTTTGGTAGCCGCGAATGCCAATGGAAGTCATCGTTTACCGGTGCTAATGATCGGCAAAGCCAAAAAACCACGTTGTTTAAAGAATGTGACATGTCTCCCATTGTGCTACAAAGCACAGAAGAGTGCTTGGATGAATAGTGAAATATTTCTTGATTGGTATACAAATCAGTTCATCCCAAATGTGAAGAGGTTGAAAGAACAAGAAAAGAAAACTGGAAAAGTAATTTTTCTACTGGACAATGCACCATCTCACCCAGAGACGGATACATTGAATATAGTTGATGCAAATTTTAAAGTAATTTTTCTGCCTCCCAATGTAACAGCACTGATTCAACCAATGGATCAGGGTGTTATAGCAAAGCTTAAAAAGATGTACAAGAAGAAAGTCATGCGTCGTTTATTGTTGGCTGAAGATGAAGAAAGTGTGGTGGCGTTTTCCAAAAAGCTTAATCTCAAAGACTGCTGCTATATGTTAGCTGATGCTTGGACCACCCTGTCACAAGATAATCTCAACAAGGCTTGAAAAAGATTGCTTGGGAAAAAAGAAGGAAATGAAACTACTGCAGTGGACACAAATGATGATTGTATAAATGAAGTTGTGGAACTGTTTCAAGCAATGCCCGGATTTTCGGACTGTGACAAAGATGATGCACACTTGTGGCTAGAAGATGATAATGATTCTGGTTTTCAGTTTTTGAATGACGAAGAAATTTTGTCTTTTGTGCAAGAAGAAAACCAAATACATGTAGTGACCGATGATGAAGACTCCTCAGAAGTACATGATGTACTTGTAGATTATGAAGAAAAACCAAAACGTCGACCAAGTCCTGAAGAGGCCTTTATAGCACTAGAAACAGCGATGGCTTGGTACGAGCAAGAAGATGACAGCTGTCCTACACAGCTTCTGCTGTTGAAGAGAATGCGGGACTTAGCAGCCAAAAGGAGACTATCCAGTTTGGTGCAAAAGAGGATTTCTCATTATTTTAAATAGTGTGCTACATCTGTGCAAGTACATATATACGTAAGTTGTGCCTGGTTTTGAATCGTTTGTAATGTTATTTTGAAAACATTTCTCTTTCTTAACAAAAATAATTAATACAAGTAGTACATGCACTGCAGTGTAATAAAAGATTTTGGTGATACAGTGATCTAATACAGTGTGGGTATTATTATTACAGTACAAGTAAATATGTTTTATAGTGTATTTTCCTTGTGATGGTTAATTATTTTTAGAAATATGTGTACATGTACTCGATACATCATGTAATCCAATTATCCGAACATTTGATTATCCGAACGATGCTCGGTCCCATGGGGTTCGGATAAATGGAGTTCTACTGTATTAGTACAAGTAGAATCAGTCCTATATTGTATATTTTGGATGGGTAGGCGGGACTAGATTCTTATTATTCCGGTCTAGCGGAAGTATGAGTTGTCTTGACAAGTCGTGATGAGTTCCGATGTACCGTGATAATGGCTGGTACGCACTTTTCAAAGGGCTGGTAGATTGTTAAGGAAATATAATTCAGGAAGTGGTTTTCTTCTAAAGGAGATGGTATCTCTACTATGGTTTATGTTAGAGACTCTCCTAAGGTACGGTACAATGTATAATTCGGACTCCATGTACTGCCAGACCCTATTTTGATGATCTCATGTCGATTCGACCTAGATGGAACATTGTGCTTCGTATCGCTAGGGTCGTGTTTTGTATCGACACAGATGACAGACTTTCCTACAGCGGTTATGGCTACATGAATCAACCTGATCATCGTAGAGCTGTATAGGAACATTTAGGAAATCATTTATATACCCATTATAAATTAACTCTGGCTTATATTCTCCTTCCTATGAATGAGTGAACGACAACTCAGGGAGGCAGCCATGTTAGATTTCGGTCATCATATGTTTTGATCACTGCCAAGAGAACAGATTATTTATCCTATTATCGGACAGTGACAGGGAGATCTCAATCTTGCTAGAAACCCCCTCTTTCGTGGTTTCATAATATATGCTACAAACTATGGACGTCAAGTAACTTTAGTTATTTATCAATCTGCCTTCACTGACGCGTTTAGTCAGATAGGGGGATGCGGCCATAATATATCATGACATTGAACTTTTGATGTACTGCCCATTATTTCTGAATGTGTCATGACTTCAGATCTGCTATGTATACCTACAAATTGATATGTCAACATACCATGATGTACTCGTATGTCCCAGTGTGCACGTCTGAATAAATTGAGTAAACAAAGATTCCAGCAGTCTGCATTGGTGCCTTGTAGACACATGTGTATGAGTGGTTATATTGGTCAGCACACGAACAGTACACCATTCGCGGTAATCACACTCTACACTTCTACTTCATACATACACCATCCTGCGTCGGTTGGAGTGACCAAGTTTAGGGCCTGCTTCCCCTGGAGCCTTTGCCTTCCCTAACTCAGGACTAGGGTGAGTTACCCATTTACAGCTGGGTAGACTGGAGCATGCCTGATCTCAACAACACACCACTCTTCCTTACAGAGCATACAGACTGACACTTCATTAGAGTGGAAAGAAGAAAAGAAACTTTACAGTGTGGTTTCCCACTAATCAGTAATCGAATACTGCGCTATGCTGTGCCTGTTATTAGTGATTCATTAACATACATATACAATCTATGTATCGCAAAGAGTTACTTCCCGTTGCACTTTAAAGTCGCTAAGGTATATCTTCTTTTCAAACCTGGTTCCTCTGATACTCGTAACCTTGGTAACTATAGGCCAATCTCTCTAATATCATCGCTATCCAAACCACTGGAAAAACACATTCATAAAATAACACTACAACACCTAGTTAACAACGACTTGCTAATTGATAGTCAATCGGGGTTTAGGCTTAAACATTCATGTCACACTGCTCTAACTAAGATGACAGACAACTGGCACCTAAATATTAACAATGATAACATGTGTGGGGCAGTCTTTGTAGGCTTTAAAAAAGCATTAGATATCATAGATCACGCCATTTTAATTAGGAAACTAGAAACATCAAAAGTAAACTTTCAACTGATGACAATAATTACATCATTCATGTCAGACAGAAAATATGTAGTTTCTTACAATAACTCCTATTCTAGCCCAGCAGTAATAAATACTGGTGTTCCTCGGGTTTCTATACTTGGTCCTCTACCTTTTACCATATACATTAATGACCTTCCTCTTCACATCAAGCACTCATCCTGTGATCTGTTTGCGGACGACTGTACTGTTTACAAGAGTGATAAAAGATGTAAAACACTCGAACTATCGTTACAAAAGGATACAGATAATCTGATTAAATGGAGCAACGGTAATCGCATGCTAATAAATAATCACGCGTACCAGCGGTCTTTTTGTACAAAAATTATTATATATCATACTGTGACGGACAACTCAGCTGACCTGAATTATTGGATGACAGGGTATTCCCCTTCGTATAACATCAGAACCCCTGAACATTGTTGTCATTTTATCGCCAACCTGGAACTCTTCTCCACCTGGGCTCATTAGTATGTAACCTGCAACGTGGGCTCATTAAGTATGCACGAGCGCAGAGTAGAATGATGAGAAAGCTTTTAGAACCTTTGCAAAGTCCCCACATCCATAATTTCATGGATGACATCTTAATTGCATCGGAAACCTACGAAGAACATTTTGCTAGTCGCTATGCTCATCAGGAGACTACAGGAAACTGGTCTCACAGCCAGACCTAGCAAATGTCTCATCGGGTTTGAACAGCTTGACTTCCTGGGGCATACTATTTCTCACGGATGCAGTTGGCCTGTTAAGAAAAACGTGGAGAAAATAGTCGCAGCAAAAAGACCCCGAACGAAGAAAGACATACGTTCTTTCTTATCACTATGTGCATATTACCAGAAATACATCCAGAACTTCAACGGACTCACGGCACCTCTGACTGACCTCATAAAGAAAGGGCGTCCTGATAAGGTCATTTGGGATCAAAAATGCGAACACTCCTACAGCACGTTAAAAGGACAGTTGTCCGCATACCCCATTCTCAGGTTACCTGACCTTAACAAACCTTTCGTATTGCGAGTCGACGCGTCAGGTCAGGGCATCGGGTCAACATTGTTGCAAGCCGAGGACAGTGACCCGAATATACTATTCCCAGTAGCTTACGGCAGTCGGAAACTAAACAAAGCTGAACGGAACTATAGCGTTGTTGAAAGAGAATGTCTCGCTCTGATTCACGGCATCAGGCGCCATCATGAGTTTCTGTATGGAACTTCTTTCACGGTACAAACCGACCACGCTCCATTAGCTTTCCTTGGTGCCAATAAGGAATTCAACGCAAGGATTATGCGTTGGGCCCTGCTGCTAAGTGTTTACTTCTTCAAGGTGGAATACATTCCGGGGAAACAGAATGTTGGGGCTGATTTCCTGAGTAGAAACTGGACTACGGAGGAAGAGGACGAAATTGTAAATACCAATCATCCTAAAGCTACCGATCAGGGCAGCTTCATTGTCACGAAAGAAACATGAAAACGAGTTTCCATGTCTCAAAAGAGGGGACGATTGTGACGGACAACTCAGCTGACCTGAATTATTGGATGACAGGGTATTCCCCTTCGTATAACATCAGAACCCCTGAACATTGTTGTCATTTTATCGCCAACCTGGAACTCTTCTCCACCTGGGCTTATTAGTATGTAACCTTCAACGTGGGCTCATTAAGTATGCACGAGCGCAGAGTAGAATCTTCACCACGTTTGCTCATTAAATATGTAGACGATTTCATGCTTGCATCCTGGAATCTCGCTTCGTCGTAGGGCAGGTTAAACCACGCCCACGGCTATTTCTAAAAGCGATTATATGCAAGCATTTAGCTACAGCCTTTGTTAGTACCTGCCTTATGGGTGTCGCCAGAGCCTAGTGGCGAAGCGGCTTAACCTCAAAGACACTGAGGATTTCTTTGAACAGAAGATGAAGTCTCCTGCTGCTGAGATGACACGGCAGTGCGAACCAGAGTGGACGAAGCAAGCTTCTCGCAGACTTCGCACCTCTGTGTCAACCGGCAGACTTGCACCGAAAGACTGAGAAACGGGAGAAACCCGAGCGACCAGGGAATGGAGTAACAGGCCATGTCGGGCGGCATAGAATCTCATTTTTTCCTCAAGATGAAGAAAAGTGTGAAATTCTCACACGACCCCTTTAAGCTACATTCCAGTTAGCATAAATAAAGACTCTGAAAAACTGCATTTTATCATTCGTTTTGCCAGATTTTAAGAAGCACTACCTATAGCAGAATCCTGCTAGATTCCATCTGGATCTTTCGGATATATATTATAGTGAATTCTTTTCTGTGCGGACGGTGATATATACATTAGCTTGGAGTGATCAGTGATCTAGTTATTTCATTTTATTTCACTGGATTATGGTGTAAATTTAAACTTATTAAATAAACCCATTTTCAAAGTTCTAGTGCAAACTAAATGTTTCATCTATAAGTTAATTTCCAAATATAATAGACACGTAAATTAATTTTTCAGCCGTTAAGGGAATTATAACTGTAAATTTATCACGCGTCAGATTATAATATGATTTGTATTGCATTACACGTTTTTTCTGTCTTTCATCCAGAATGATCATTCAACCTTGCATCCCAGCAATTAAATTATATACAGAGTCCTGCCGACTCAATTCGATAACTCCAGTGACGTATGAACTTTTTTAAAGCTAAACTTGTGGCGACCTGTTGCGGGTCTCGCTCCTCTGAATTTAACTGAGAATAAAGCCACCCAAGAAACACTTTTAAAATACTAATTCATATAGTCCTTAAAGTAAACTGGAGAAGAACATTTGCCAGTAGCCACTTTTATTTACTGCTTTATTGGTGGAAGAGAACACAGATTTATCTGAACACTGTCTGCCTAGTATTTTTCATCGGATTCTCTCTTTTCCTCCCCCGAAGAAAAACTTACCTCAGGTTGTTTTAGTCTGTGACATTACGCCATAAGAGTTTCACCACTAGCGGTGCGAATCTAAGAGACCACACCATTCCCCACACCTAGCCAAGTGCCTGTGCCATTCATTAGGAACTTTATCTAGAACCAACAGTAACACTTACGCTTCATCGTCTAGCGATTTTCGAGACCATTTGCTACCAGCCAACCTCGATAAATCTGGGGTCTTGACACAGAAGTAACAAGACATTTTCCATTGGTCTAGTGTTTATCTGCTGTTGTAAAATTTCTATGAAGTGCCAGAATCCACGATTCGGTAAGTGTGTGAGCGTGACTGTGTGCGGGCCTTCAAAAGCGTGTTTTTTAACGAAAGGAGATTTAATCTTTCTACCATTTTTAATTAGTTCAATCTAGTATTAATTTTGTACTGTATTCATTGTATGGGATTTCTCCAAGTGGGATTTATTAACTGTTTTTTCCCCTCCCGTAAATCTGTTGAATACAGGGGAAACATTTGAGAACCATAGGATTTTTTCTACCCCACACTAATTACTGTAAACCCTCGTCTCAGAGTAATAAATTTACCGTTGGGTTAAATTGCCTATCTCTGATCATCACCCCCCCCCCCCCCCCCCCCTGTCTTTGGGACCGGGCCTTTTTCTTTGTTAAATACAAACGGGAAGGGTGTGTTGAATACTTCTCCTCAAAAACCCTCCCCACCTTGTCATTTGTAGTTTTGTAACCTTTGGATTTCTGCATGTAAATTGATAATTGTTTGTGACTTGATTTTATGCTAAATAAAAGTAATAAAACTTTTTAGCATTTGTGTTGGCAGGCCCAAACCCAAACTTACCCATATTCGTTATCGTAGTCTGTATTCACGTACGTTGTGTGTTTGAATCACCAAATTGGTGTGTGCACCTGAGTGTCTGGAAACTGGCAAACAATTGTTTGTTCAGAAGAGTGGTAGGAGTAGTGTTGAGAGACAAATATTGTCGTAAAAGAGACTGTCCTTACTCTTCCCAGCACTTGTGAATCAACGATCCTTCTTTCCTAAATCCTTATTCTCACAGAGCCTTCACTATCATTCTACACTATAACTGGACCACTATCCACCAGAATTCTCTCATGAAAATTTACGACACATACCACCAAAAAAATTCACCATCAACATCTAACTGCAAGTAAATTATAAGATGCTGTGGAACGAAAACCAATTATGTCTCTATTTTTGTGTGGTCAGAACCCAGGAAAAGTAAGAACGATGCCTAGGGGATAATTTTTTTTCTTTATATTACTCTAAAAGGACGTACAACACACTCTAGCTAGAGTTAGACCAAGATTCTATAACAGACGTTAGTCCTCATTCTAGACTCAGACTAAGAGTTAATCCCGGGACCTAGCCACCATTCTGTTGTACGGAAGGTTAATTGTTTTATTTGGCCCGTCTGAGTAGAGTGGATGTCGACAGATACGCGAGAGGGTATAGAAAATAGATTTTTCACAGGTGGTAGATTGAGGAAAAGATCTGTCTCTGGAGTGATTAGGTTATCTCTTCCAGCCTATCCGTACGACTGTACTTTGTTTCAAGATAAGTTTCTCTACACACATACACAGCTATGTGACAACAAGACACACAGACGTGAAAAAAACTACGGATAAATGGGTATGGGTCTGACCAACACACAAAGGTAAGTTTCTTTGTAGTTTATTATCATTTAAACTCGACAACATCAAAATATCTGAAGGAAAAGATCAAAGAGTCATTTACATGCATATGAAATAAAGCAGAAAAAGCACCCTCCTTGAACGGAGAAAAAACCGTAAAAAATTATTAACCCAAAGGTTGAAGGTTAGCACTATATTACAGAATGAACAGTAGTGGTACTCTATAAAACCCAGTAAAATAAACAAATTTTTAGACAAATCAGATATAGGGATAGTTTTCCCGCAAACAAGAAAATACTCGCACACTCTTTCAAGCAGTGGCCACTCTCACACTCTTACCTAATTGTCTGGTACAGTAGGTCTGTAATATTCCTTGGTAATAGAATTACTCCATGAATATAGTATCTATTGTCACTTAATATTCTGTCACCCCAGTTGTTGCAGATCCAAATTGGCCCCAGTCCATCCCCAGAATTATTTAATGAGGTGAACGCCTAATCTGGTGCTTCTCCTATTAGTGTTATTACAACCAGTTAAAACTGTGAGAGTTCTTGAGGTTCACTCTTTAACGGGAAAATACTTCCAATATTGGGAAACATCTGGTTGCTAAAAATAATGTTCATATGATAAAGATGGTTCTTCTATCCGCCAACTCTGTATTAAAGCGCCGGTTCTGCACGCCGTAGGTATTTAGAGAGGTACACTCCACTTGAATTACGACTGTCAGGAGTCGGGATAAAATAATGTTCACTGCTGTGGCTGGTAAAAATATAAATCTGGGTTTGGTAAGTCCAGTGTTCAAAATTTATTGTCCTCCAATACTCTCTGGCAAGTGCCCGTTTACAAATGAACTCGGTGACACACAAGCCAAGAAAAGGAGAAAATAACAAATCCAAAAAAGAAAAAGAAAGACCGCTGGCCGCCCTTATCAGGTCTGCGAAGAATACAAGAAACATTTATAAAAAAAATATGCTAATCCTATATCTACACACAGACGGGACAAGACGATCTCTTCTCCCCTCCGTCAGTCCTGATTAAATTTAAAAGGCACACGGTGTTTCCTTACGGCTACAAGTTAGCAGACGCCGCTGGCGCTGAGTTCGGTCGGACTGAGTTATGTTAATTCGCCCGTCCCTGCTCGCGCCGGCGTTCAGCGTACAATGTTAATTATTATTTAATCTCTCCATACGCGCTACCTAAACAATGATCGCCTGTCATTAAATAACTATTAAATTTTCGCTGTCTGTTAGTTCGTCGTATGGTATTAACAATAATAGACACTATAATGACAAATATGCACAAATGAAATATAACATGTAATCTAGACTTCCCCTATCAGTCGCTTTATTGCCTACAAGTCTAGTCCGCTAAACCGTCGGGTTTATCTCTCTCCTGTAGAAATTAAGTGTCGCGTCTGCCTATACTGTTAACATCATTACGGTCTAAGGTATGCGGGTGACGTGATTTAACATTTTAATAGAATATCTGGTATGAAATCGCTACGCGTTACTTTATTTCACTCGTTTTACTAGCGAGAAAGATCTAAGTGAAGAACAAATGTTAAAAGCTATCACTTCTTAAATCATTAGTATTATTATCCTTTTTACCAGAAAATTCAGAAATGAAAATCGCCACGAACACTAGTACACCATATTCCAACAAGAAAGACTGGTTCTAGGACTGCGCTAGACTATTCACAATTCTGACTGACAATTGATGATGGGGTTAAGAAACCGACAGTATGTATATCTCATTGAATTTCTCTGATCTCTAATGTTGTTAATTTCGCGTCCCGGTGAGACCCACAATTCAGAAGCTAGGCGTATCAAGATAAAAGACGTACGGTCGGTCGATGAGTGTTTTCGTCCGGAGTTTTCGACTGGCATTAAAAGACTTTCTGTTCGACTAGCTGGTTTCTCTTTAAGATTAAAGAGCCCAGGGGTTTCTAACTTCCCCTGAGTACGAAACTTCAAAAGGGTCTGTGTTTTTGTCTCTCCTGCGTGCTTGCCTGTCTGAGAACTATTATGATTGACAGATGCTCGCTTGGGGGAACGAGGTAAACACAGCCTGATTTGCTTCCCAGTTATGACTAACAGGTCACGCAGTTTGTAAACATTTCGTTAGCTCGTGTTAATAGAAAAGAAGGCGGGACAAAATGGTACGTTGCAGAAATAGACAGTTGGTATATATGCCTGTTTAGCTAGCACATCAGAGGGCAGCTATTAGGTTGCAATAAGCTGTCAGATTATACTTTAGACTATTTTTCCATTATACGTCACAACAGTTTTGGGGAAAGTAGATTTTTCACCGAGAACCTCAACAGAACAGGGCTGGAATGTGTGTACCTGAGCAGAAGTCTCAGACAGGTTAGACGTGATGTTCGTGACATTATTAACTTATTTGATTAGAATTTTCAGACAGGTTAGGTATCATGTTTATGACAGGATCGAATTCTTACATTAGAAGTCTCAGTCAAGTTAGACATTATGTTCATGACAGTATCGAATTCTTTAATTATAAACCTCAGGCAAGTTAGATATTATGTTCATGACAGTTTCGACATTTTAAATTACAAAGTTCAGGCAACTTACATTTTGTATTATTGGCAGTATCTACTTTTTAAATTAGAAGTTTCAGACTTGTTAAATATCATGTTCTTGACAGTATCGACTTTTAAAATTAGAAGTCTCAGGCACGTCAGATTTTATAGTCATGACAGTATCGACTTTTTAAATTAGAACTCTCATTGAAATGAGATCTCATAGTCGACTTTGTTAAAATTCTTCTTTGAAGTCTTAGACAAAATGTCTCACATATGTGGCTTTATTACCTTTCTTGTCTAGATTCCTCTAAACAATCAGTGTACGCTTTGTGTGTATGATTATATAAATTTACTTGATTAGAAGTTTATGTGAGGTTACATGTCATAATATGTTCATATCTACATGCACATAATTCAGTCATAATAAAAATTTTAATAGTATAAGATTAAAGGTCGCAACAATTTGAGACACCATCTATTCAACAAGCTGACGATAGGAACTACTTATAAACGTAACTGTGGCATTGATCAAATGACTGTTGAACACCTACAGCAAAGGGGCTGATCATGTGAGAAACAGAGAAAGCACATATGGTGGTCACCAGTACTATTCATGGACAAACTCTCTGGAGATATAAACAACCTCGAGCCAATCATTGCCTTGTCTTTAAACATAATCAAGGTGACGTATGAAAGTTCAAAAAGAAGAAGTAGAATACATCATTTAAAGCGGCAACTTTCTGCAGAAGCCATGTCTGAGCGTAATCGAGAAAATTTTAATTTTTATCAAAAATTTTTGAGCAGTAGAATGCAAATTGTGACAGTTAATGCATGACACGAGAAGAACGCGTGGAAAAAAAATGACAGGTTGAACTGTGCGTGCCTCACTAGAAAGAGAAATTGTAAGTCCGTTGCTGGTGGGATTAACGAAAATAGGAAATGTATGCTTTACAGCAGTGTTTCTTAACCAGGGGTGCATGCACCCCCTGGGAGTACGAGACCTACCTTCAGGGGTGCTTGATATGCAAGTTGTTTTAGAAGGCGAATCATCATCAACATTAAATAATACACAGAACTCAAATGTATTTGTACAAAATAGAATATTGACAAGGTGAATTCCATTTTACGAATCTTCGTCACATTTTGTAAATGACATTTTCCCAAAACATACTTTTTCCAATTTTTTGGGGCATGTTTTGTGAGCTAAACGATAATTGCATGTGAAGCTTCTTAAGATGATGCAAAGGGGTGCTATGCTTCTTAAGATACTTCAAAGGGGTGCGAGGCTTCTTAAGATGCTTCAAAGGGGTGAGAGCTTCTTAAGATGCTTCAAAGAGGTGCTAGGCATCTGAAGATGCTGTAAAGGGGTGCGGGATTTCTAAAAAGGTAAGAAGCACTGTTTTACAAGGACCCCCACATTGCCAACATCACGACCACAAAGTCTACGTCATGGGGAAACGATTAAAAACAGCAGAGAAACGAAAGTAAGAACTAATTTAAATACATAAAACTTAAAACGAGAATAATACAAGCCAAAAATGTAAAATGATGTAGCCTTCTGGTAAATCTCAGAGGACACACTTTTCAACTTTTGGAAAATCCTTTGCCCGCTGAAGGTTCAAAGCCATGGGGCAAAACCTTGTAGTAGAGGCAGTCCTGAACAAAGTTAACGTAATAGGTGAATGTAAGGCAGTTGCCCAAGAGACAAATTACTTGGCTACGCTGCTGCTCAGAAGTTTGGCAAAGTAGGGAAAAAAAACTCATAACAGTTATCATAAGCATTTTGGCATAGAGTAATTGTCATTTCCCATCTGTTTAACATTGAACAACACTCATTTCACAATGTACGTAGCATTATTTGAGTGAAAAATATATACTCTATGTATATATAGAAACATATATATATATATATATATATATATATATATATGTTTCTATATATATATATATATATATATATAGATATATATAGATATATATATATATATATATAGACATATATATATATATATATATATATATTCACTCTCAGGAATATTATAGAGCAGTGCTCAGAATGGCAAAGACAGCTGTACATTAATTTCGTTGATTTTGAAAAGGCTTTTGACAGCATACATAGGGACAGTTTATGGAAAATACTGAGGGCTTATTGAATTCAAAGCTGCATAGTGTCAATCATAAAAAGCCTCTATGCCAACTTTACGTGTAGTGTTGGGCAGAGCAACCTAACCTTTGAGGTGAAGACAGGAGTACGACAGGGATGCCCCTTATCAACCACTCTATTTTTAACAGTCATAGATTGGGTGATGCGCCAGACAACAGAGGGCAGTCTAAGAGGAATAAGATGGACTACATTTTCTACATTGGAAGATCTGAAATATGCAGATGACATTGCACTACTAGCACATTCACATCAACACATCCAGGAAAAAACGGATAGACTTAATAAGTTTAGCCAGCAGGTGGGCTTGAACATCAATTTAAATAAGTCAGAGGTCATGACGCTCAATGTGAGCAACCCTGAGCCCATATCAGTAAGGACTCAGCAACTGATACAGACAGACACTGTGACAGCCCGTGGTTGTATTATGAATCATCTATGGCAATGTCTGTCCAGGTTCGCTTACCTCTGTGGTTAGCTATAATATGCTGTATACCACACAGTCACACACACACAGCACGTGATGCGATAACGCCATAGTAATTTGAATAGTGGTTTATTTACATATGAAAGGATCATTGCTGTCTGCTCTGACCTCCACATTTGGTCCATCATAGAATATATAAGTTCATTCTTTCCTCACTCTCTCTCGCTCAGTATCGAATCTACACCTTATGACCTTTTAACCATCAGTGATCACTCAGGTGTTATAGTCTCTATATTCTGTTCTTTCTTCCTTATAGTTTCTTTTGTCTATTGTTATCTATCATCTCAGTGTTCAGGTTATCTATTGGTAGACCGGGCCTCTCCGGGGATGTTGTTTTCCCTTTCAACACTGAAGAACAGGACTACTGTCTAAATGAAATAAAGTTCACTCTACGTACCTTTTCCTATCTGAATAATATCTAACTCACACCGTTTCTCCTTCTAGACAAGAATTTCTCCTATTCAATATTTCGGGTTAATCATTACCCAAACTACTTTCTTGTCCATGAAATATTCATCCCTTAAACTATCTGAATAATGCCATTATCATGGCTGCTAGCGTACGTGCCATCCGCACACTAACTCACGCCTTCTGAACTGCCCGCTGAGAAAAGCGTGATTCACTAAAAATACCGTTCACCTCTGTCCTGCGCAACATTGTCCGCGCATCCCCTTCCTGTACTCTATCTGAACCGTCCCACCTCTAACTCTCCTTATTCCTTCCCTTTGACTGTAAATCGTTCTCTAACTGCCACATTATCTCCCTTTCTCCCTTAAAAATAAATTATTTATCCGTAGGAGAAAAAATTTATTTTAATGACTGTACCAGCCATTATTATTGTACTTGTCCTATAAAAAAAATCTTTAGCAATGTGCTGTTACAACCCTAGCTCAGCACATTACCAATTCTTATCTGTGCCAAAGGACAATTTCCCTTTACATAACACAATTAAATTGTACTGAGAACGTACATTCATCAACATCTCGTTCCCATTTATGACCACTCATCTTTGCTTTTTCTCCTATCTGCTCATATTATATGATTTCAAAAACATACATTTGACATGTTATACATTCAACTTTCTTAGTGGTCTTCATTTCTTTTCTTTTTTCACATCACTTAGCATGTCATTATTTTCTCACATTACAACATATTATCATAACAAAACTGAGGAATAACTCTTTTCCCGTCACTTTTCTTAAGTGACCTTTCCTCTTCACATTTATGACTGTTCTTAACCCTTATCTTTCTCACTCACATTCTGCCAACTGTGTACTTATCCATACAAAGTTTATTTCCTTTTACACATCCAGTCACTCCTATTGTCATACACGTAAACCCCTCATATAGTATTATCTTCTGTCACCACACACCTGGTGTGAACTGTCTGGCCTTCATGTTCTCTCGTATAAAGCCAAACATGACTTCTGTCATGTCTCCCTATATACATAGTTCATGATGGCGTGAGCCATTTATTATCATGGCAACACTGAATTGCCATACTTCCGTCCACCCTTTACTAACTAGACTTCTGTCTTTGGTCTACTACGCGGAAATATTTGCAACTTCTTAGGTCTACGCATCTTAAACCGCGTTGTCGCTATGACCTACTTGCGTGTTTTTCTGCTGCTGACCTGTCACTTGAATTCCTTTTTCACAACACTGTCTCCTAGTGTCTGAATTTCTGTTGTATATGTTCGGTGAGGGTTATCCTCAATAGACTCACATTTGTAGTCTGATAAACACCACACTTAACTTTTTTATATGTTTTTCGTTCCCTCCCTGGAACTTCTCTTTGTGCTATCTCCTTTTTCCTCCTCCACAACACTGTCTCCCCATGTCTAAATTTCTACTGTATATGTTCGGTGAGGGTTACCCTCCATAGACTCACATTTGTAGTCTGGCTAACGCCGCACTTAACGTTTTTATATGTTTTTCGTTCCCTCCCTGGAACGTTCTCAACACATTTTTTTCTCTTCATGTATTACGGAGAAAAAAAATATGATTTCTCCCCAAAGCCTTCATAAGACTCGGCCACTGCCGCAAAAATCTCTCTTTTCCATTTTCTCCATGGCTTCTTACTTCTACATAAGTTCCTTCTAGAACTATCTCTTCTATATGCCTGTGCCATCCTTCCTGTGGCTTCTCAATACTCCGTCACTTCTCCGTGACTCAATTTTCCCATACTTATACATCTAAGCGATTCTCTTGTGTTCGCCATCTCCCATGGCCCTTAATACCTCACCGTCCAATATCCCAATTACTCTCTCTTGAGTTCGCCATCTCTTATGGCTCTTCCCCTTCTCACCTAATATCCTCGTCATTTTTCATGACCTTTATCTCTCATCTCCCCCTCTACTTCACTTACTCATAAACTCCGCTATGTTAGCTATAGTGACTTCCTTGTCGCTATGCCTTTCCAACGAAATATGTTTAGCAATATCTATATTTTCTTCTTCCTTGATTTCTCCTCCGACCTTGATGACGATTTGCCTGCTCTGCCTTTTCTATCAACCTTTTCCTGTTTGCGTCATTTAACATTTTCGTCAGAACCATATTTACCTGAGTTTTAGTTTGTGGAAAGTATGTCTGATACTTCTGCTCCAGCACGCTCCATAGCATGGCTCCCGAGAAGTTAAAATCAGGCCGCTTTATGGTAGCTTCTATTACCTTCTTCACCTCGTCGATATTTGGTTCATCCGCTTTAATCGGATTCTTTCTCAATTTTTCCAAGAATTTAGACCTCTCCGAGCGCCATAGAACCACATTTGGCTCAACCTTTTTGGTAATGTTCTCCGTCTTTATCTGATTTATAAGTCCAAGATCACTATTCTCATTTTTCGGCCAATAAATTCTACGACCTTCGTCGTCCGTTATATGCTCGAGCTCATCCGACCTCTATCCTCCCCACTTGACGAATCGAATTCTGATTCTATGTCAAGCTGGTACTTTTCTTGTACTGTACTTACACCCTCCTGTTTCGTCTTTCTTTTCTCCGAGTCTTCAATTTGTCGATTATACGCCTCCCTCCATTCAGTCTGCGTGATTGTCGCTGCATGTCGCATCCACATGTCTGTATTGTCCGCTCTTATTTTCTCCAGATTGTATACTGACAAGTCCCTTTCTCTACTACTATCTCCACATTTGCTCCCTTCTTCCTTACTTCTTCTACTATTCTCTCCTCTTCTATAAGTACTTTTGTGTCTGTGACTACCGTCACTCTCATCAGATCCTACACTGTCTGAGTCAGTCGACACCAATTCTGACGACCATCTCCGTCTACTGCTATATTCTGCTTCATTAACTGTCTGTCGACTTTTTTTTCTGGTCGACTTCATCGGTTCATCCTTCTTATTCTTTACTTCGATGCTATCTCTATGCTGTAGTACCACTACTTCTTTAGCAGTTTGTTGGTTCATCCTTTTTACACTGAGTGGAATCTTAGACTTTCTCGTATTGTCTAATACCTGTGACCATGTTTCCTTTTCTCTCCTGACGTCTTTCTCATTGTGTGCTGGCCCCAAGTGTGACGCTACAGTATCTATCTCAGTTTGTGTTCTGGCACTAATCATCTGTGTTTCATGTGTTTCTGGTTCTTGTGTACCAACGCTGACCTTGTCTCTCTGTATGTTTTCCTGTTTCTGGACTGTTGTCCTAACCTGACTTGTCCATGGTCTATTCCTATTACCTTCTTCCTTTATTGGGACATTTTGCTGACCCGATCCTATTATGTTTCTCCACATTCCTAGCGGTTCTACCTTCATTTCCCAACCGTTCTGTGTTCTTATATGGCACTTCTGTTGGTTTGCTATGTTGATGTTATTTATTTCTATGGGCTTCCCTTTTCTAATTTCTCCCACAAAATTTCTGACCGCCATTCTTATTCTTCTCTTATTAAGTGTGTTCCAGTGTGCTCGTACAGCAGCTGTTTCTGGGATTTTATTTTTGTCATTATGTTCTCCATCACAAGTGTGACACTGCCCTTTCCCCTTCGTATCGTATGATTTGGACTCTGATTGAAGATCTCTTTCATTAAGTAATGTGTCTAATCGCCTTCTGATAGAGTCTGTGATCAGATCAACAGATGAAAAAATCGCAATTTTAACTTTTTCCAATTCATCTGCAATTATTGACATTGCATATTTGTCAATATCTGTAAGCCACTTACGGCATGCATGTGGGTCACCTGAAAATAGGTCTACATTACCTTTTATGTCTACCTTGGCTAATGTGTCGGTAATCGTCTTTATGAAGGCCAAAGTCGGACTGTCTTGCATGTTATACTGTGTCTGTTCGGCCTGTGCCATCGTAACAATCTGAAAAAATAACTACTTATTTCTACGGTTAAATTAAACTAACTTGCACCTGAAAATGAATGGAAATTGTTCTATTAGTCTTGGGTTTCTTGAAGAAAAAAAAATATAATGTTACAGTTACAAAAAAAAAATTTATGCATACACTGTTATAAATCAATACAATATTAGTGAGACACAATACTAATAATAAGAATAGTAATTAAACAACAATAATAATATTAATAACAATAAAATTACTATAATGTCTAATTAATAAGACAAGAATAATAATACAACAATGTCTAATTAAACTAATTAATTAAGACATCTTCGTTGGAGTACTCGTTTGTCGCGACGTTGCCCGCGCGTGACCGACTTTTCTTTTTTTTTTTTTCACAAACACTATTGTTATATTTTTATACCATCCGGACTACACACTGTATTGTTCTTTTCTACACACAGGCTTCTATCGGTGAATCGGTTACTGTACTGCACTCTATAACCGACTTAAGACTACTTGCGCGAAGCACGTCGACCTGTCGTCTGCTGTGATGAGTGTCCCCATGCTGAAAGATTTGAATGAAAACAATGTTTCCGAATAGACGTTACAGGACTTGTGAATAATTATACCCGCTTTGTCTTTGCGACCCCTCTCGTGCAGAAGGCGTGAAGAAAAAAAATCTTGACCTGATTTCTGAGCTGGCGTCTTCGGTTGACCAGTTCGCAACCTGTCAGCTTCTGTTTACACTTTGACTGTCCTGTTTTTCTTCGTATGTTGTAAAACTGCAATTCTGCGTTGTTCTGCCGTCTGTGGTTCTTGAAGTCTGTCATCAACCAGTGCGTGTGTTGTACTTTGTCTTGGTGAATGACTGATTTCAATGCTGGCTGAGGTTGGTCTCTGCTCTTGAATTGTATAATGTGTAGTGTACTTTGCCTTGTTGTGGCAACTTATTCTCGTGTTGGTCGATTTGAAAGAAGAAAATTCTGACTTGGTTTTTCGGACCGACGTTTCTGCTTGGCTGGTTCCGATACTGTTCACTTTGTTCTGTGTTTACACTTTGCACTGTTGTCACTCTGCTTTTTTTTATGTTATCGAAACGTAAATATGAAATTTTTTCTTCGTTGTACTCTGCCGTCTGTAGTTGGTGAGGTCTGTTACAGCGTCAAACGTATCTATGTCTTCTGCCTGAAGCGAGGAGAGATGACAGCATAAAGCATAGTTTCTGAACTGTTTATAAACAATGTGTGTGTGCTGCTGCTAGAGGTTGGTTACGGCACCAAAATCATAATATGTGTGACATGCGTCGACATCAGGTTTCCATAGCACATCACGACATAGTCAAGTTGAAATAGTTTTTATTTACAAAATGAAAGGATCATTGCTGTCTGCTCTGACCTCCACATTTGGTCCATCATAGAATATATAGGTTCATTCTTTCCTCACTCTCTCTCGCTCAGTATCGAATCTACACCTTCTGACCTTTTAACCATCAGTGATCACTCAGGTGTTATAGTCTCTATATTCTGTTCTTTCTTCCTTATAGTTTCTTATGTCTATTGTTATCTATCATCTCAGTGTTCAGGTTATCTATTGGTAGACCGGGCCTCTCCGGGGATGTTGTTTTCCCTTTCAACACTGAAGAACAGGACTACTGTCTAAATGAAATAAAGTTCACTCTACGTACCTTTTCCTATCTGAATAATATCTAACTCACACCGTTTCTCCTTCTAGACAAGAATTTCTCCTATTCAATATTTCGGGTTAATCATTACCCAAACTACTTTCTTGTCCATGAAATATTCATCCCTTAAACTATCTGAATAATGCCATTATCATGGCTGCTAGCGTACGTGCCATCCGCACACTAACTCACGCCTTCTGAACTGCCCGCTGAGAAAAGCGTGATTCACTAAAAATACCGTTCACCTCTGTCCTGCGCAACATTGTCCGCGCATCCCCTTCCTGTACTCTATCTGAACCGTCCCACCTCTAACTCTCCTTATTCCTTCCCTTTGACTGTAAATCGTTCTCTAACTGCCACAACACCTTCACATACCTAGGATGCATAGTAACACCAGAAGGCGGGGCGGGCAAAGACAAAAACATCAGAATGAATAAGGCAAGAACAGCCTTTTTTAGCCTAAACAACATCTGGAAGTCGTCTCAGTACAGCACAAGCACAAAATTAAGATTATATCAGAGCTGTGTGCTTTCTGTGCTTCTCTATGGTGCGGAATGCTGGAGAGTTACAGAGAAGGAAATGTCGAAATTGTCATCTTTTCACACAACATGCCTAAGAAAAATTCACCGAATCTTTTGGCCGAATACCATCACCAACCAAGATCTGCTTACTCGGAGCAAGCAAGAGGACATGCACACCATCATAGCTGGCAGACGCTGGAGTTGGGTTGGCCATGTCCTCAGAAGAGACCCCGATGCCATCACAAGAACAGCTATGCTATGGACCCCTGAAGGAAAACGAAAGAGAGGCCGACCAAAAACAACTTGGCGGAGGACTGTGGAGGCTGAGATGCAAAGAATGAACCAGAGTTAGGGAACTGTACGAAGGATGGTCACTGACCGAGCAAAGTGGAATCAATTTGTTGTTGCCCTACAAGACGCCACCAGGTGTGATGGCCACTGAATGCTTTCCCTGTGGCCCATAGCATAGCTGTTCTTGTGATGGTATCAGGGTCTCTTCTGAGGACGTGGCCAACCCAACTTCAGCGTCTGCCAGCTATGATGGTGTGCATGTCCTCCTGGTTACTCAGAATAAGTAGTTCTTGGTTGTTGATGGTGTTTGGCCAAAAGATTCGGAGAATTTTCCATGGGCAGATTGTGTGGAAGGAGGACAGTTTCGACATTTCCTTCTCTGTTACTCTACAGCATTCCGCACCATAGAGAAGCACATAAAGTACACAGCTCTTATACAGTTTTAATTTGGTGTTTGTGCTGTACTGGGAAGACTTCCAAATGTTGTTGAGACTAGCAAAAGCTGTTCTCGCTTTATTCATTCTGTTGTTAATGTCCTTTCTTGTTCCGCTGTCAGGTGTTACTATGCATCCTAGGTAAGTAAATGTGTCTGTTTGTCGGGGGATTTGGCGTCCCGAAATAACAATCATTTTATCTCATATTTTATCTCCTCAATTAAACATCTTCGTTTGTCGGGGGATTTGGCGTCCCGAAATAACAATCACTTTCAATTATGTCATATTCAAATCCAATAATTAATTAGAACACTTTCTCTTACCGGAGATTCTTTATATACACATTAAGAATACACTTTCAATAAAGGCTTATAAACAATCTGCCAAAACACACCGAGACGCTATGGCGTCACACATCCAATTTCCTCCTTCGTCACACTTAGATACTCATCGCATAGTAACATTTTACTCCACTCTCATCCCTGCAATGTTCAGTTGAGGTACGACATGGTGTGAACAAAACCCGATATTAATAATAATTCGCCATGGTTAATTTCACACCATGAAGTGGCCTCAACAACTATCAACTACAAACTCTCTCTGGACACAGAAATTGACCGCCGCATTGGCAAAGCTGCAGCAACCTTTGCCCGCCTCACAACGCGTGTTTGGGGAAGTTCCAAACTCACAACGAAGACCAAAGCTGCGGTATATAACGCCTGCGTCACCAGCAAACTTCTATATGGCAGCGAGACATGGACAACATATGCTAAGTAAGAAAGAAGGCGCAATACCTTCCAACTACGGTGTCTACGCCACATCCTCCGTATTTCGTGGAAGGACAAAGAGACAAATGTCGAGATGTTGTCACGTGCTGGCCTTCAAAGCATGTATACACTGCTTAAACAGCGCAGAATACGCTGGCATAACCATGTCCGGCGCATGGAAGATGGTCGCATCCCGAAAGATATCTACTACTGACAACTAGCAGATGGCAAAGAACAGTTGGGTGACCGCAGCTGAGGTTCAAAGATGTGTGCAAGAGAGACTCGAGGGCACTGGACATAAATCCAGCAGCCTGGAAGGATGAAGCTGCCGACTGCACCAAGTGGCGATGCTCTCTACGGCGCCAGCTCAGATTGTTCGGAAAGAAGCTCTCGCCGCAAGCAGAAGAAAGAAGAAAACGTCGAAGGAACATGAGGAAAATAAGCAGCTGAAGGCTGTCACCTCAGGGGCGCATGCCCATAGTCAATTATGACTGAAGGGGCTATTATAACGTCAGCTCTACCATGGCTGTTATTTTAGATATAGTTTCAGCTCTACTAGTCGTATTGTTATTTCAACCTTTTTTAGCTCTTTTAGTCGTTTTGTTCATCAACCACACTTTTTAAATGTTTGTGTCGTTTCCGGGACCAATATTCCATAACTGCGTTTGGTATCGTGAGAATGACGACCGCCAATGAGGCACTTTAAAAAAAAAACGGGTGCTAAGGCGGTCGTGTCCTTTCACGATTAACTCTCGCAGCGAGGCGAGGTTCACATGGTCATTGGTGAGCCTTGCACTTCTGTTCTATTGTCCTCTTTCTTTCTTTCTTCCTTTATTTCTAATAACAGTTTTATTTATTTATTACTGTCAGCACTGTATAGTAATCTCCGCTGCAGCTTTACTAGTTGTATCGATACTACTAACACTACAGTCATCCCTAAGAGTCATACCAGTATAACATCATTAGTTTTCAAGTCTACAGGTCGTGTTAACATTTCTGGGAGTTCTGTTTATTTGTAGTCTTTGTTTTTAATTAGATGCTTCAGTATTTAGGCCATTTTTTATAGCGGTACGAATCGCGTCAATATTTTCCCGCGAGAGAGTAACAATTACTATGTTCGAAAATTAGCGAAATGTGAGACGAACACATTTCTTTATACAGCTCAGAGAACATGACCGAATGTGCAGCTTACTGTAACTCTGGTGGAGCTAGACAAAGTATGTGCTAAGCGGTGTACAGGAACCCTCTTTTTCTTCTTCTTCTTCGTTCATCCTCATGAATCAACTTCAATATGATCAAAGAAAGCAGTTGTCAACTTGAGGCTGTTGATATCTCCGTAAAATTTTTTCCAGGAATGGCACTGGTGGTGATAGCCATATCCACTTTCTCTGCCTCACATGTTGGGTTTCGTTGTAGCAGATGTTCAGCAGACATTATATTGATGCGGCAGTTACACTCATCCGTAGTTACTTACTTACTTAGTCGTTCCCCTTCTACCGTGAGGTGTAGAGGTTTGGAAGAGAGAGAGAGAGAGAGAGAGAGAGCGCCAGACTATCCTATCGGCCGTCTTCATCCTGGCCTGGTTCCATTCTAATCCTCGGTCCTTCAAAGATAGTCTAATTTTGTCCTTCCAGCGGACTCTGGGTCGTCCTGGGGATCTGGATCCCTGGCTCTTTGTTTCCCATGCTTGTCGTGGTAGCCGATCTTCTCCCATTCTGCAGACATGGCCAAACCGTCTTAGTTGGGACTGTTCTACTTGGGTCTGCAGGGGGTGGGATTTTAGGCCTTGACGTATCGTCTAGTTGCGGACCATGTCTCTTCTTGTTACTTCAATTACCTTCCTCAGATACCTCATTTCTGAGATTTGGATCTGGCTTTTGTGAGTTGTAGTCATTGCCCATGACTCGCATCCATATGTCAAGACTGGGACATAGGTGGAGCGGTATACAGCCATCTTCGTTTTCTTACCAACCTCTCTCTTGCTTAGGAATCCTCGATTTATGGCCTGAAAAAGTCTCCCAGCTGCTGCTTTTCGAGTTGCCAACTCTTCTTTGATGCCTTCCTTCCGGTCTATAACAGCTCCGAGGTATTTAAAGTGGTCGACCTGCTCCAGGACCTGTTCTGCCAGCTTAATCTGATGCCTTCTTTCTTTTCGTGATATCCATTTTATTAATCACCAGCTCTTATTTATTTACATTTGTTCAAAAGTAATTGACAGATTGGCAAAGGAAGGGGGAAAACTTCCTCAAAGTATATAAAATATGTTGCAACTAACCCCAATAGGGAAGATAGACTTCTTGCTCGGTTGAGCATTCTTCGCAACTTAATGAAGATGCCTCTAACACGCGTTAGACGTATTATTTCTAGTTAGAATCCCTATGTGACTTTGTGAGTAGGTCCTGTAGGAGTCCAGTTTCCGTATTTAAATGTAGATTTTCTGTGTTGTAGTCTTCAGAAGGAGTTCCGATACGTTTTTTGTCCGTTCCGATAAGGTCAGACTTCTAACTCTGTTCTTTCATGGCTTCAGTCCAAGCTGTCTACTTTGACGATTCTGGAATGCTGTGTGTTTTAGCCTCCGAATTTGCTAGGTTATATTGCAGTTTTCTTGCCCACGCTTCCATCTGGCGTTTCCGACAAAACTTCCAGTCAGAATAAATGTTTATTTTTGACTCATGTGATCCAATCCATGAGCAGAATGTAGTGGGTCGGGGTGTCAGTTATTTACTTTCCTCACGTGTTTTAAAACATCATTTTAAAATTTAATCACATGACCTCATCTCTCATATATGACCCGACGTCTTCCGTCACTCTTATGTAACCTTTCAATTACGATTTGTAACCTCGCCTGCAGATAGTGTCCTCGCTAATTTGTCCACCCAGATGGCTTTCTCTGCAATAATTACACAGACAATGTCTAGTCGGAAGCGATTAAGTAATTATCACCAGTACTTTCCTGGTCCCCAGAAGGATGAGACGCGACATATCGCTGCACCCAGACATTTTTCCCAGGCAACATCTGGTCTTCCTTTTGTATTATCCGCCCAAGTGTCTGAGGGCGTTTGTAGTGAACAATGCGCCTAGTCGGACATGTTAGTCTTGGCGGAAAAGGATTGCGTAAAAGTCAACAATCATTTTCAAGTTTACCGTAGGATGTCAATCTGGTTCAACAACTTAAGCGATTACAGTTAATCCTTAAGGATGGTCAATTAACCGTGAAATGACACTATTGCAGTATGAAGAGAGGGCAACAAATCTAAGGCACGGCGATGTGGGAGTTTATGTGCATTAAATGAAATAAATGGAGACAGTAGATAAGGAAAGAAGGATGGTAAAAGGACACAACCAAATTCCGCCATGTTGTCTTTACTGAGGCAATTTGCTTGCTTGTATTTCTCTGTTAGTTTCTTTGTGCTGTTATACAGTTCTCTCATATTTCCTTTGGCTGCAGCATCCTTTACCTCTCTTGCGAACTCCTCAAAATATTTCCTCTTGTCTCTTTTGATGCTTCTTCTTACTTCATTGTTTGCTTCTGTGTACACGTCCTGAGCCTTGGCTTTGGAACTTCTGGTTTTTGTTTCTATTTAATTTTGCTTTCTGTTTAATTTTTAGTTTTGATTTGCTGCCAATGGTCTTCTGTTTTCGCTAAATCTTCCAGCTGTTGGAGCATTTGGTATTTGTTGGATATTGTGACCGTAAATTTCTCTCTTGTTTCTTATTGTCGTGTGGTGAGTATTGGGGCAACTACGACAGTAGTTTTTGCCAAGAATAGCCTTTGAGATATTAGGTAGAAGGTCTCTAGAAATTGGCTCGTTAAGAAAGAATAAAGACCTATTCGAGATAGGGACAAGAAGAAGGGAATGCGAATGCTTTCCACTGGACAGTGTTTTCTAGTTAATTATGGAAAGAGTTCTGTTTCCCACGACGTTAGCTTCTGCCTTTAGATCCCGTAACAGAAAAAGCCCCCAAGCTCATCTGAGTGTAGAAATTTTCCTATATGTAAACATTTAACACCGACAGCACGAGTGATACATTAACAAACTAGATAATGATCAAACGAGTATTGGGTTTATGAATTAAATATCTACACATTTAGGGTTAGTAATGGTTAGAACGTGATGATGGTAGAAGACGATTCACACAAAAAACACAGTATGAGATATTAAAATTGTAGTTAAGTAGTAGTTAATTACAAATGAGCTTGTTTAAAGCGAAATGATGATGATGTGATATGATACGAGTTACCAAAATGGTGTGTAATCTACATAGTCCATGTGTCTCTAAATGCTTCATCCGGATAGGATGATTCACATGTATGCATAGAATGTCCCAAGTTGTTATGTGTTATGTCGAGTGGGGTATCGGTATCTCTAAGTCAAGGAAGTTCTGATGAAAACTGTTGTCGTACTGAGAACGTTGACGATATAAATCCTTCTCTGTGAGTATATCTCTGTAGCGTTGATCAACAGTTAACAGTTGTCGTATGAAAATGTATGTTGTCTAATCTCCGGAGGGTACTGGCTAGACTGGATATTTTCACGAAATGTTCTTGATATGTAGACTTATTATCTTGAGTATGTAATCGTGATTCATAAAATATACTTTGGAATCTGCTTGATATAATGCGCTTAAGAGTGTTATATTGTGCATGTGCATGAGAGTGTGTGCGTATGGAAGACTATGATGATGATTCAACAAGCTAGATGAAGGTGAAGTATAAAGTATTAAATACTTCCTATCAGCCTATCATCTTAGAGGAATATCTTCTGATTTTATTATGCATTTATGAGAAGAATTAATTGAAAAACTATCTTTCGCACATTTAGCTGTGAGGTTAAGATGAATAAAGAATAATAAAATAGTATTCATAATCTGTATAAGATCTACTAACCTTCTTTTCCCTTCGTAAAATCCTTTAAGAACACAATACACACAGATACGGAATATTTATCCACACTGAATTAATTGCAGGCTGTGCGTTTGGGGATTTCTCTTTACACCACAATGTTGAAAACTGGACTCATCTCTCTAGCGAGCTGCGCGGTATATTATATCTCTAATAGTCAAATGTGGGTCCCTTGGACCGGTGACGTACAACTCCGCCCATACAACCAATAGCTAAGAGTCCCTCTGGTCATTCATTCCCAGGATCTCTCTTGTCCCCTGTCAGTCCAAAAGTGGGTGGGGCAATTCGCGACCAACTTTTGTTGCCGGGCTCGCCTGACAAACAGGTGTTGAGATAATTAGCTGACCAATGCAAAAATGTCCCCCGCCTTCCAACAGTCTTATCGCTCTCTGGCGCTTTCGCCCCGCGTGTCAAGCTTTGTTCAATGCTGCTGGCGGCGGCCTTTGTCTCCTTGGTCCCTTGTCGCTTACATGCTAACATGTTTCTTTGTCGAGCCGGGCTCTATTGTATTTTGCGCCACGGTGACTGTGTTTTGTTTAAACAACGGCTCAGCCCTGAATGATGTCCACCTGGCGTCTCTCAAAATAATAGTATCCCAAGCTGGTATGGGTGACAGATATTTACACAGGGACTGGTTATCAAAGAATGTTTTATTCAGTCCAAGCTGGGGTTTTGCAAGATTAGGATAAACCCAGGTGTGCTTAACAAGGTAGGAAACTGAATCAAAAGAATGTGGTTCTTTAGATACCAGATGCGAGTTATCAAAAACGATGAAATAGCACAGGGGTCGGCAAACTTTTAGTAGTGTCGTGCCGAAGTAATGTTGCAAAGTCACTCAGCGTGCCAACCTAAAACCACCATATTTTTATATACAACAATTATTGAAACAATTTAAAAAAGATCTTGTATTAACATGTTTCCGATACATTAAATAACTATTCTATTCTTTGTAGATTATTCAATATTTTAATATAAATAGGAACAAATATTAATACAAATATTATGTTTTGCAAAATTTAAGTTCTGAACACATTAGTTTGAAATTTTATAATAAAATTGCCATATGTATATTTTGTTAAGACAGAAAGTCCAATAGTTTGAAGAACAAAACAATTAAAAAACCAAACATAAAACACGTTATTAAAATTTTAATATGAGTAATCATTGATTATTATTGAACTGAGTCATTAATCAATTAATGCGACCCGTGTCCTTGCTTCTCCTTGGTTAATTGTTCAATATCAGGTGTGTATTTTGTCAATTTCAGCTTCACATAGGCTTCTGAATGCACAGGTATTAGGCGACTTCTCTGTGGACTTAAAACAGCTTTCATGTGTGAGAAAATTTGTTCACATGTATAAGTTGACCCAAAAGCCGAAAGTAGAGCAAATGCAACTTTCTTCAAACAGGTGAACGCTTCAGGCAGGGATGTCCAGCAGTTGAGGATGGCAGCTGACTTTTCCAAGCAGCTTCCTTCAAGAGTTTTTCGCAATTCTACAAATTTTATCGTCCATAACTCTGATGCCTTGAATTCGATGTGTTGCATTTCAAAATTGTCAACATCCATCCACTCGAAAAGAGATAGGTCAAACGGGATGTTAGTATGATCAATTAAGTCAGGCTTGATGAGGTAAGAAAACATGGGCCCGTGAATTTTGAAGTCTTGATCTCGTTTAGCAAACTCTCCTTTGAGCGCTTCAACGTACGTATGAAGCTCATCTCTGTTGACAGTAAATCGATTTGAATGAGCCTTTACGTTTGGAAGGTACTTGTATGTGCTAGTGGTAATATCTCTGCAAAATATGTCTAATTTTGACGCAAATCCTTTCCAGTGTTTAAAAGATCAAGTACTGTTTGACGCTGCCCTTGTAAACGCAAGTTTAATTCATTCAGATTTGTAGTTATGTCAGCCAGAAACATCAGCTTGCACAGCCAGTCCTCTTCATTCAATTCCGGGAAATGTTGTTCTTTTTTCATCAAGAAACACCTTGATTGCTTCTAGACATGATACAAATCTGTTCAAAACATTACCTCGACTAAGCCAACGAACATTGCTGTACAGCGGGAGGTCCGCATATGCGCTCTCCATTTCTTGTAGAAGAGACTTGAATTGCCTGTGGGTAAATGAAGAGCGAGAAACTATGAAATTAAATATCTTGACAACAGTTTCCATTACAGAGTTCACGGATAGTGACGAAATCTTCGCACACAAACTCTCCTGGTGTATAATGCAATGGAAGCTGAATACTTGACGTCCAATACGATCCTCAAGAAGTTTAACAAATCCTTTGTTCTTTCCGACAAATGCAGGGGCGGCATCAGTAGTAACACAGAATATTTTATTCATGTTAATGTTCTGATTTTCGAAATAGCTTACAAATGCAGTTGTAATGTCCTCTCCCTTGGCTGTACCATCAACAGGTATCAAGGAGCACAGTTCTTCATAAATACAGTCGTTGTCATAATATCGCGCAACTATAGCTAGGCGCGCCACGTCATTCACATCGACACTTTCGTCAAGAGCGACACTAAATACAACAGCTTGTTGTAACCCGGTTGTTTGTTTTACCGTTACATTTTCAGCCATATCAGTTATGCGCCTCTCGATTGATCTCGCAGAAGCCGGTATTTCTCGAATCCAAGACAGTATTGTTTCTTTATTTGGTATATCACTAAACAAAATTTCAGCACTGCTCAAAAAAGTTTCCTTGATGTATTATCCATCTGTGAAAGGTTTGCCCTTCGAAGCTACACACTGTGCAATTTTGTAACTACATTCGGTAGTTTTATTTTTGGTTCCAAGTACTTGACTAAAATTACTACTTTGTTTTTTGTAGCCAGAAACAGCCATTTTTATGGCTTCACTTTTCTCCTCAGAGTTTTTAAACATGGACTGATGTTTAGTTTGATAGTGTCTTTGTACACTTGACGTACGGCACACAACACTTACATAACATAAAGCACAAACAGCACGATCCCTTTGTTGTATGAATCCATATTCGTTTGTCCAAAAGTCTTGAAACGAGCGTATATACAGTTTTTGTCTTCTTTGAGTCATTTTAACGGCACCGTATCACTTAATAACAACACCAACTTTTGTGCTGCGGTCAACGGACTGTACGACATGAGTATGCGACAGCCGAGAGAACTGTAGAGGTGGTGATGGTCGGGAGAGAGGGGAAGGATAGGACGGAAATATAACTTCGTCGAGGTCAGTCATTGTACCTTCAAACTCACACTGGTAGACAAAAACTGCGAGCGAAAACGAAATAAATACGCTCGTCCAGGCGCTAGCCAGACACTATTGCGTAATTATGATATTACGTCTGGGCTTGCCCGTCAAAATTCGCTTGGGATTCTTTTCAAGAATCTCACCCTGCAAACTACGGTAGCAGGTAGACGCCAGACTAGCGGGCGCCGCAAAGTATAACCACTCCCCTTGAAATTCGTTGAAGAATGTTTGTTCTCGGAAACGGTACGTAAAAACGAAGACTTACGTGCAGTATAGTATGATCAGGCCTTTAGTTTGCATCAGATCGCACATTCTTACCTCCAATGTCTAAAAACTTTCGTTTTGAAGGGTTGTAAAAACAGGTATAGCTTTAAAAGAATTATATGCTTCTATTTAATTAAAAATTCCATTTTTTTTAAAAATGAGATCATATACTGTACAGTATTTTAATTCACTCAGCGTGCCATTGAAAATCGTTCCACGTGCCACGCTTGGCACGCGTGCCGTAGTTTGCCGACCCCTGAAATAGCAAATGTGTGATGAAAGAGCACAATGTTTGAGACAAGAAAATAAGAAAGATGTAGGAAAAGGTAGAGCGATAAGGCTTTGCGCTCGTTTATCACATATGTCCTACATTGAATTGTTGTCTATAGCTTTGTATTGTTGTATATCTGTTGAGTTTCATACTTACTTTGGCTATAGGAAGATGGTGATCTGATGCCACATCTGCTCCTTAATATACCTTTACATCATATAATGCTGATCTAAACTCCTTGTTTATTCATATTTGATAAATCTGATTTCCTGTGCTAAGGTCTGCTGATATTCATGTTGCCTTGTGTATTCTCTTATGTTGAAACATGCTTCCTCCTATATCCAGTTGATTTGAAGCATAGAAGTTTGTGAATAGTTCCCCATTTTCATTCATGACACCCAGCCCATATTTTCCCATGATTTCTTCAAAGCCAGTGTTAAATGTACCTATCTTTGCATTGATGTCGCCCATCAAAATTATGATGCCTTTTCTTTTTATTTTATCCATAACATCTTGTAGTCTGGTGTAAAATGCTTCTTTCGCAGACTCTTCTTTGTCATTGGCTGGTGCATAACATTGGATGACGTTTACATTTATTATCTTTTCAGCTGTTTTGAGAGTTGATGTTATGGTTCTGGGTCCCACGGCTTTCCATTCAATGAGTGCTTTCTGTGCTTCTTTAGATAACATTAGAGCTACCCCATCACTGTGGTGTGAACTTTCTTCTTCATGTTCCGAGGACAGCACCATTTCACCTGTGCTGAGTTTTCTCCTGTCAACCCTCTTCCACATTGTTTCTCACAGTCCTGGGACATCGATCATATATTTCCTCATGTCTGCTGCTACCTGTACCGTTTTTCCGTGTTCGTTGAATGTTCGAACATTCCAGGTGCCAAGTCTGGAGGTTCTCCTAGAAGAAAGAAGGTTAGTTTCGGCTTTCTCTGTGTTGCATCATACGCCTCCCTACTAGAAGGCCTTCTCGTGTCTTGGATGGCGCAGTTTTATTTTCCTTAGTTGACCTGTCCATGTTTGTTGAAGTTTTTGTGGTTTAACATTTTTTACAGACTGGAGTAACCGGTCCCACGCCTAACCCTCCTTAGTCGCTTTCTACGACATCTTTGGTCGGGAACAGTGTTACGATTCTTTGCTCCACTTTCGGCCCCGGTAACACACGAGTATTACAAGAATGCAATTAATGTTAGTAAGCTAGATCGTGAGATTCACTGGGAACGCGGGGAAAAAGTATCGTTAATCTTGGCAATACCGTGCTTTTGAATGTTGGAAAGATAGAGAGAGCCAGTCCTAAATTCCGTAGCTTATAGATTCTTTCTTCTGTTCCCTTCTGCCACCTAGAGATGAACCAAAACATTCCTTGCCATCCACCGGTAGGTCTCGACAACCGGATGCCGACCCGAGGTATAACGTATCCACATTTCAATTCTAGCCTACCGTGTGTTTGGGAGTCGACTTTTACGGCAAGTATGGGCCTGTGGTAGTCTATATCAGATTCTGCCGTAGGAGAGTAAAGTGTTAGAGACCTAACTGGTTTAGGTCCAGCTTCGAGATCTAGGGTGATCAGTTCCCTTCTTCACTGCCCGTGCCTTACCTAACAAGAGCAAAGTCAGGTAATCATTTACAGTTGGGTAGACTGTAGCGTGACGTCACCGCGTTTAGGGATGGTACTTTAGCAGCGACAGGCCAGCGACTAACTACCGAAAGTTTTATACTTACTTACTTACTTAGTCGTTCCCCTTCTACCGTGAGGTGTAGAGGTTTGGAAGAGAGAGCGCCAGACCATTCTATCAGCTGTCTTCTTCCTGGCCTGGTTCCATTCTAGTCCTCGGTCCTTCAAAGATTGTCTAATGTTGTCCTCCCAGCGGACTCTGGGTCGTCCTGGAGGTCTGGATCCCTGGCTCTTTGTTTCCTATGCTTGTCGTGGTAGCCGATCTTCTCCCATTCTGCAGACATGGCCAAACCATCTTAGTTGGGACTGTTGTATTTGGGTCTGCAGCGGATGGGATTTTAGGCCTTGACGGATCGTCTGGTTGCGGACCATGTCTCTTCTTGTTACTTCAACCACTTTCCTCAGATACCTCATTTCTGAGGTTTGGATCTGGCTTTTGTGGGTTGTAGTCATTGCCCACGACTCGCATCCATATGTCAAGACTGGGGACATAGGTGGAGCGGTATACAGCCATCTTCGTTTTCTTACCAACCTCTTTCTTGCTGAGGAATCCACGATTTATGGCCTGAAAAAAAGTCTCCCAGCCGCTGCTTTTCGAGTGGCCAACTCTTCTTTGATGCCTCCCTTTCGGTCTATAATAGCTCCGAGATATTTAAAGTGGTCGACCTGCTCCAGGACCTGTTCTCCCAACTTAATCTGATGTTTTCTTTCCCTAAAGTTTTATACACCGCAATTTACTGTTAGTGATTAAATGTCATTGGATCGCAGAAAAGAAATGTGGGAGCGGACGTATGCTGCTACACATCGAGAGTCGATAACGTCATGGGAATTGGATCGGACGTTTCACTGAGAAAACTGGGCTGTAGCAAAAATAGGTCACATTGATTTTTTGTATATTTGTTGAATACAAGAGCAGAGCGAACAACGGAGAGATCACATAACACATAGAGGTATGTATACTATGACAGAACTGACAGACTGAGAATATCCCCCTAGATAAGTTGTACTAGTAGTGTTTGATCGCAGGTCTATGTAACAGCATGTCAAGGATAAAACAAGTTATAGGGACTCTTTTGTACCCTTTACTGTGCTCGCTGAAATTGAGATGAAATGAGAAAAGTCATTTTTGCTGTGTCTATGTCGGCCGAAACGTGGTAGATTAAAATGTACCACTATGTTTAACACAAAGGACTCGCTAGTTACTTTGCCTAGTGGATGACCTAGTTGTTTGAAGATACGCCTTGATTGAATCCTCACATTATTGTTTACCATTCGACACCCGCTTCTTCCATATCTCAGTTTATTATTTCCTTTACCTTATTGAAGTTATTTCCACTTTATTTAATATTACATTCAGTTATTATATAAAATCGGCGGTGTCAAAGCCGGTGAAAACAAGAAACATTAAAAATGTAACACGAAAGAAAGCTGAATGCACATTTTTAGCTCTCTACAATGAGTAGAACGTGAAGATTTTGACTGTCAAAGATATGAAGCGTTACAAATATATAAACCTCTCGTCGAGATAAATAAAGGTGGTGTGACGGTACGGTTGTGCAATCTCAAGTCCACTCCGGCAGGATTGCATTACATTCTCGTGCGAGTGATATTTTATTATTTTTCTCTCCCCTGTCATTATTATGTGGCATATTTTATGCACCATTATTTACTCTCTATGCTGAATCTAGTAAGGGAAAGTCTGTAACACCCCACTCCTCTACGGAAGTATTTGCTATGGGACTGTCTTTATCTTATTTACCACTCCTCAGACTTATTTACGTTCCGCCAGGTGAACTGAGGTATTATCGTAACTATACCCAGTCATATCACCGGTCAGCGATCGAGATTCTTATCATGAAAAGACGGTCTCGCCCGATCAACATCTATAGAAGCCAATATTGCCTGTCTGAGATAGCCGTCTGAGGTGGGCAGATTACAAAGGTGGTAGATGCGTGTATCGTTTCATGGGACCATCCTTGTGAGTGATTATCGCGATAATTTGTCTGGAGAGACAATATTGGCGATAGGTAGCATCTGGACATCAAATGAGTTCACATATAGTTTTTATAAGTAGTGCACAAGCTGCCGGCGGAAGTCTGACGCAACGATATGACATCACTGTAAAAGGTCACGCGTGGATATTAAATTTAGTATTTTGAAACACGTGAGGGTATTTTTTTTTAATCTGAAGCATCCCTACCCACGTCTCGTACTGAACGAGATTCGATTGAATTGGTTCATTTTGAGGAGCTGAAATATACAATGTATTTTATTGGCACACAAGCCGGAAGAGCAATCTGTGATTTGCACTAAGAACTGAGAATATAGTGTGATAAAAACACAGACATAGATCACACAGAGAGACTGCAGCGCACAAGTCCTATCAGCGACTCCTAATAGCCAGAAAGAAAAAGGAGACATTGGACTTAGAAATTCTACAATTGTAAGTAACAGATCGAGTATTGGGCAACTTAGGAATTTACAAGTAAACCCGCATTTTTTATACAAGACTGGAAACTTGGGAATTTGATCACAAGTCATAGAGGAATTAAACAAAAATTTTCCTAGGCCAGAGATTTCGCAGAACATCCGCCGTCAGAGGAATTAACTCTATTTTCCCAGACCAAGTCATAGAGGAATTAAACAAACGTTTTCCCAGGCCAGGATTTCGCAGAACACCCACCGTCAGAGGAATTAACTCTAATTTCCAGACCTAAGTGATTTCGAAGCTTCTAATACAGAGATATGTTCAGTCTAAATCTGTGCAAGGAAATTGTGTATTCCCAAAATTTTGGGGTAAGTGTAAACAATTTATTTACTAATGTAAATTCTACAGGTTTCTTGCTAAGTGGTTATATACAAGGCTGACAACCTCAATATATAAAAATAGTATATGCATGAACCACTACTGCAAGAGCTGGTGATTGTTTCTGGTCAGTCGTGCGGGAAACCCGATAGCAGAGCGACCCCAGACTCCGACGGGAGTAGTGATGAGTAATGAGTGATGATTATATCACATGTGCCTAAGGTGTAACATATTGTCTTGTGAGATTTAGGTACCTTTTTTAATTGTAATTCAGGCAAATCATTATTCACGCACTCCAGACGCAATTTCCTAGTTAACACCCGGAAGGATATTGGTGAATTTTCATCATATTCCCTGAGTTGCACTGTGTGCTCTGGAATTTAATTCTTCTGAGAGGCCAACATTGGTTTGTGGAGCGCATGACAATGGGCCTGTTAGTTTGCAGCCAACAAATGTACTTAGCAGGCATTTGTTTCTTTCTATTTGTCAAAAGTTCGTGGTTACAAGCCATCAGACTATTAGTAGTACTAACGCCGCTATTGTGAGGGAAAAGCATCTACCTTAACCGCCTACAGTGGAAGAGAGTGTGGAGAAGGCTTCCGTCATCACAGAACTGATGAACCACAGCTGCAGGACTCATCTGGAGTTGATTTTTTTTGTCACAGGCAACAGCAAAACACGGCAGTTGATAGCGCCCCGATCCAACCTCTGTGAGGAAAAATTTAATTTACCTTTCACGCCCATTTAATCCTTATTTTAACTTGTTGAACTAATTGATTATTAAATTTGTTGTATGTTATTTTAAACTAAACAAATAATTGTTTATTCAGTCATTAGAAGTATGAAAGCAAACGTATGGGCAAGACTATTTAATAATTACACATATATATATATGTGTGTGTGTGTATGTATATATATATATATATATATATATATATATATATATAGAGAGAGAGAGAGAGAGAGAGAGAGAGAGAGAGAGAGAGAGTCATTACGTATAAGAGGGCATTCGTTGGATTACACCAACTGGGGAGCTTAACGGGCCAGAACAATTGCTTAAACCCTTCACAAAAGGCGATAGACCAGATAATAAGTTAACAAATTGCTCAGCCCTAAGCAGCTTTTGTTCTTGACTTCTGGGAATATCTTGTGAAAGCTCCTCTAAGGTAGAAGCGCCATTCACCAAGATAGATACATTGGACCACCTACTTTAGATACGCTTGCGTTCTGGCCATAAGTGGACCACTACTGCAAAGCAGAGGAGGCAATTCGTGTCAGGTGGGTAAAAAAGTATAGCTTTGATAGTGTGGCCGTGATGGTGTGGTTGCATTTTATGTAGTGTTCGTATAGCGATTCAGATCACTGCCCTAACCAGTAGCCAGTTGTTGTATGGTAATAAGAAAACTTTCTTCTCCTAAAAGACTATACATTTCTCATACCAACAGATGATCATCGATTTCACCCGGACAGCAGTAAAATATTCAACGTCGAACTTTATTTACATAAGATAGCAAATGTTAAAAATGATGCGCCCAACCTTCATCTTCAGGTTGGCAGACTTATACAACAAAATTTCAGTTGTTAATAATCTCAGTATCTCTTTATCTCTCTCTCTCTCTCTTACTCTCTTTCTTGTTCAGTCAGCAAAATGTCTCTAGTTGTTATTGTGGTCACAGTTTGAGAACCAGTGTTGTAGAAATTTTATCTGCCTTCTAATTCTTCATGCAAAAACATTGTCTCTCTTATGTGCTGACTTAATTCCTACGTTCTGCTTGGTATATCTTAAGGAAACTGGACTCACCGCCAGGACTGACACTTTACCAAGTCTGTCTTCTACTCGCTAACCTGCCAGCTTGTCTACTGAGCTGCACTATTAGTAATTAGACCCAAAAATGTTCAACGTACCTGGTTTGTTTCGAAATACACACTTGTTCTCTCACTAACATCTTGTCCTCAGAAATAAAATGACGAAAAAGTGTCGTACACAATTATGGCGAGAAATGCTCTTGGGCGTTTGGGCGGTAGTCGCTTTTCCGTCCCACAGAAAAACTACCAAAACATTTATTGACTTATCGACAGGATATAACTCCCATTCGCTGCCACTTCTATCCCTTCTCAACTCACAGCAAAACTTTCTGACTTACGCTGAGCGCGTTCTAAAATCAGACTGCCAATCCCCGTTCTAACATTTCTCGTTCACTCCTAAAAAAACTGTTCATACTACCACAACCTTCTCGTGCGTATTTTTTTCTTGCTCACCCACCAAAACTTACAAGGGACGTAATTCCAAGTTATCTCTCTTTGATGATTTGACTCAAAACCATACACTTCTCTTCAATTCTTATTACAAAAACTTTACATGCAAATTTGTCCCACCACAAATTTTGGACTCACTTAATATGCTTAACTCTAAAAATAACTACTACATCTTCCAAGTGGAAACCACAGAGTTTCCTCCCTTTGCTTAAAGCACTCCTCTACACATATCACTTCCCTTCAACAAAGACGAACAGTCTTTTAACAATTCCATTCATTTTTTCTAAACCATTTATCTACACTCACTTACTTGTCTAAACCAAACCACCGTTCACAATAGGTTAATTTTACTGCCAAGAATTGTCTGTCAAATCAGTAAGTGAATTAATGTTTTCATCATTATTCATAAACTACTAGCAATAACCCTCAACATTGACTGGTTATTAATTATAGTGTGTTGTTTCTGTTGCATGTATTACAGACGGTACTATCACTACTGTGGTAATTTCATTGCAGGCGACCGTCATTAGATATTTGTAGTGAAAATTATATGGATGTATTAAATATGACGACATGGAGTAACTTTACCTAAATGACATGTGGAGCAGTGATAATGATTTAATGGACCGTAAATTGACTAAATAAGTAACATTTCTTTTATGACAACATGTCTTGTAATTGTTCGTGCATCTTTTAAAATCTTGCCTGTCGACTTACCGCCTCTGAGAAGCCATGGTCGACTTACTGCCTCTGAGAACAACGTTTAAAGTTTGACGAACCTCCAGTTCATGTACTGTTTATCAATTGTGTTGTTGGCTTCTTTCCATAATCAAAACTGTTCATGCACACCGTCATTTGCGCACTTTTTCTATTTTAGCGAGAGTACATGAAAGGTGATCTATCAGACTGTAATAATTATGGCGTGGTATATCTCTATTATCAGTACCTGGAAAATTATTATGTTGCATGATGTTAGAAAGACTTAAATTGCATGCTGACGAAAAGATCAGAGAAGAACAAGCGGGTTTCAGGCCGAAACGATCATGTATTGATCAAATATTCACACTAAGAACAATTATAGAAGAATCAGTGGAAATGCAATCACCACTTATTATCACCTTCGTTGATTTTCAAAAAGCCTTTGATAGTCTACACCGCCCATCACTGTGGAAGATACTTACAATCTATGGTTTTCCAACAAAATATGTGAATATAATCAAAGCGCTATATGACAATGCAAGATGTTGTGTTAGAACAAATAAAGGGAATACAGAATGGTTTATAGTAGAAACAGGGGTGAAACAAGGCTGTATTATGTCACCACTACTATTTGGAATAGCTATTGATTGGGTTATGAGAAACTATACCCACAATGAACAATTAGGTATAAAATGGACGAACGGAATATTCCTGGGGGATCTGGATTTTGCAGATGATTTAGCATTCTTAAGTTCAACACCCAGACAATCCCAAGAAGCAGTAAATAATCTGTGTCATCTCTCGGTTAAAATAGGTCTCCAAATAAATGCCTCTAAAAAATAAGTTAGGAACTTTTCTAACGAGACCTTTGATATCTTCCTGAACGGGGAAAAACTACAGAAAGTTGAAAGTTTCAATTATTTAGGCAGTAAAATGACTCAGGATGGTGACACAACAAGAGAAATTCATACTAGAATTGCTTTGGCAGCTAGCGCCTTCAATAGATTATCTAACATTTGGAAATTACGATCACTGAATATACATACCAAGCTTCGTCTGTTTAATTCAAATGTTATATCAGTGTTAACATACGGTTGTGAAAGTTGGAAAATAAAAAAATCATTAGAGAACAAGCTGAATACATTCGAGAACAAATGTCTTAGAAAACTCATGAACATCAGTTGGAAAGAATTCAAGACTAATCGACAAATAAGAGAAGACTCTAGGCAAAAATATGTCTCCGACTATATAAGGAAAAGACGATGGTCATATATCGGTCATGTCCTACGAATGCAAAACAACAGAATACCACTGTAGGTGCTCACTTGGGTTCCTGAGGGTAAGAGGAAAAAAGGAAGACCAAAAGAAACACTTAGAAGAACAATAATAAGAGAAGGAAGAACGTTGGGATTAAATAATGTGCAAGAGCTAAGAGGAGTGGCGACACAACGAACAACCTGGAGAGTACTGATTTCTGCCTTATGCGCCGTGTTTGGTGCTTAAAGAATTTATTATTATTACATATAAGGGGAAACAATACAATTATTGTCTAACTTTCAACCACAGTTGCACCCCCTTAGCTGTGGTTGAAAGTTAATGTACTCTCTCTCTCGAAAATAGAAAAAGTGCGCAAATGGCGGTGCGCAAAATGTGACTGACCGACCGACCGACCAAGTACTTACGGCCGGCGGCAATTATGTATTTTGATGATGATGATATCACGAGGAAGCGACATGTATCTGTGTTGCTTAGTTGTTCATTCATTCTTTACCGGACATATCTCTATTTTGCAACAAATTCACGTTAAACGTTAAACCTGTGTATGTGCCAGCAGTTCTTTCAATGTATTCTTTATCACTCACTATTAAGTCTGTCTCCAGTTTTCTTTTGCACGTGTTTTTCGATCTCCCTCTTTTTTCTCTTAAATACATAAAGGGGAAACCTGAGGCTTGTAAACAGTAAATAAATAATACATACATAAAGATATGTTTCAGGCACTCGTGAGAAATAAAGAAATAGAAAACTAGACATCATAAAAATAATAAAAATCAGTGGTAGGCTTATTGGACCCTCGAACCCAGGCCCTTCCGAATGACAACACCACCTCGCTACGAGAGCGAATCGTCACTATCCTACCCTGCCAACATAAATGAAGACGGATTGTATTAGTAAGAGAAAAAGTCTAGTGGTATAGTTAGTAATAGAAACAGTCCAGGCGGAAGACAAAAGTACCTGTATGGAGAGTAAACCACACTAAACCGTTTATTATTTGTCTATTTCTCTTATCCTGGATTCGAAAACAAGGTTTGGTTTTGATTTAAGGACTATCTTCATTGCACATGGAAAACTCCATCAGTGCTCCGATCTCATTCCTTAGATCACACAAGGAGAATCTCAGCACAGTGCCCGAACTCCGTAGCACCTGCGAGAATCCCAATGTGTGTATAAGGAATCACACATTCTATAAATATTTTTGTGGTGGGTAGGTTTCTAATTTTTAAATTTTGCCAGGGCAGCGGCCTTATGGCCTATTCTTTACGATTTCCTACTGCCGTGGGATTTTTAACATGCGCAACTTGCACACGGGACCTCCTATTTTTTTTAGCCTTTATCCGAGAAGGCTAGGTACCCGATCCCACTACCCAGGATACCGGGGGGGGGGGAGAGTATGACATCATTAGGACCACTGGCTCTAAAAAAAAATGCCATTAGTTATATTCCCTCTACTGGGAATCGAACCTGATACCTTTACAATACGAAGCGGACGCCATACCCCTTAGCCATTCCGACTCCCGAGTACAAAGACTGCCTTGTAATGATGTCAGCGGGTGTCTTCATTACGTGTCCTATAGGGCACCGACATTTTTTCTTCACCTTTTGTTTCATGGGCACATGTTTGGTTCTTTCCATCAGTTCCACATTTGCAATCTTATCATTCCATTTTAATTCTTCCATTCTGCGCATGCGCCCATTTATGAAATTCTGTAGCTTCTTGGTGGTCGTATTTTGTACGTTCTACATGTTTGAGAGCGATACATTAAGGACTTCGGTGTCATTAAAATTGAAGATTCTGATGTTTGCACCGCACTTGATTTTTCTTGATTTTTTATGTATTTCACAATTCAATAAAAGCTCCTCTTGCGCTTAGTACCCTTATTTTGATTCCTTGTCGATTGAATATAATAAAATGTGCCCCCCCCCCCCCCCAACCCCCATTCTCATTTTTTTTATACAGCTGGTACTAATAGGATGAAGGACTTTGTAAATGTTATATAACCATATTTGTGCATTGTTATCTCATTGTGTCTCATCTTGGACTAATAGAATGCAGTTCTTTGTCGATTAAATTTAAAAGTCCATTGGTAACTCATTGTTTTTAAACTTAGTCTTAATGAATTGAGTCGTTTTTTTTTAAATAGATGAAACATTAACTAAACAGTGTTACTTATTTATTCAATATATTGTTAGGAATAACTGAAAATGTTAATATACAGACTGTCCTTGACTTACGACGTACGCGAATTACGACCACTCGTCTTTACGTCGGCCATCCCATTAATCCTCTTATATTATTTTTGATTATATTCCACTCCCAACGTTCGGTCGTACATTTTATTGTTTAGTTATTCATCAATTGTTTATTACAGCCTAGTACTGCACAGTACAGTAATTTTATGTTATAATTTTACATTCTAGCGTCCAGGTATGTTAATTGTTAACATATTCATGTGATGTATATAGTATGCAGTGATTTCCAGCTTACGACCACTTCGACTTACGACTGGGTCATCGGAACGGAATATCGTCATATTATGTATTTGAGTTATAGTTACTAGAGGCGGTGATGGTGCTGGAATCAGATATTGGGAAGCAAACAGTAAAACCACGCTGGGACCTTTTCAATCATGTTGTAAAACACAATCAAGAAGGTTGTAAATTAAGCTATCTATCAATGTCAACTATAATGCTACAGAACCTATCACCGCACAAACACTGAACTTATTTCAGACAGGCTTTCTGTAAGGGGCCTACATTATTGATTGTCTCATTCTGCTTAGGGGTTTTGTTGTTGGTCAGAATCGGCGTCACTGCACTCTGGGCAAACCCATAGTTGTTCAGTCTCCCTCAGCAAATGTCGAAGGATATGAATGCTAATTGGTCCTCTTGCGCGTTGGTTACATACACGCCGGATGCGTCCTGTCATTCGTCTATCCCTGCTGGTCTTACGTTTAACGCCAAATTCCAGCAATCTTAGCCTTGATGGTTCATCGATTGGTGTAATTCTCTAATAGACGATAATAAATTACCCTCAGCATCTCTCCCTTATCCATATTCAGTGCACCTGCTATGGGTGCTCTTGAAGCTAGACTATCAGCTCTTTCATTACCGCGTACCCCTGCATGACCAGAACAGTAGATTAGCGGCTTAAAACGTGGTAAGAAGTAGATACAGACAGTTACTAGTTTTACCACGACAACTGCGCTAGCCAATTTTTTGTTCTGTTAAAATGAACTCTACCTAAAACTCGCAGATGGAATATAGGGCAGCTGTATTGTCTTTACTTCTCGCTACTTCATTACCATCATTGTTACCTTTCAGCTCCCCAAGGAGAATAGGCTTCCAACAAATGTAAGCTAAGTCCTGCTTTGCGTGAGATTAGCTCAAGGTCTTTTCTTGTCTTATTCATTATTTTCATTTCTGTCTCCACTATTCATCTAAATGTGCGCTTTTGTCTGCGTGAGCTTCTTTTACCACGTCCCCAGTTATCTTCTCCGTGCGTTTTTAGATCCACATCTTCTTCTCCTACCCTCGGATTCCAGAACAAGAAATGCTTGGTAATACTTTCAACAGGTTTCCTCGATGTGTGTCCTATTCATTTCCAACGTCTTCTTCTGATATCTTATTCCACTGGTACTTACCTGGTTCTTGTCATCAGTTGGTCACATTGGTGACCTTTGTCGTATTATTCCAATCCTTCTATTTTTTCGTTTTAGTGCCTCTGAATTCGTCAGATGCGAGCAGACAAATCGGCAGATAAAAAAGATACGGGTAGTCCCATACTAGAAACTGCCACAGGGGAGTAAAGTGTTAGAGACATCATATTACTAGTTCAGCTTTAAAAGGTAGGGTCACGAGCAGAATCAGGTACCCATTTTCAGATGGGAAGACTGAAGCATGACGCTACTCCGTGGTTTAGTGATTAGAACGTTTGCCATCCAGTCAGCAAATACTCACGTTTAATGTCTCTTAATCCTGAGACCGTGCTTGTTTAGCGCCAATGAAGAATTCAGACTGAAAGGTGGAGTTAATTTTGGGAAATCTCCGTAGTATAACTAACAGACGATGAGTCTGGGTTAATAGGAGGAACTTGCTTTCCTAGTTTTCCGTCCGATGTAACTGAGTGTAAATGTGATGTTGATGTAACTGAGTGTAAATGTGATGTTGACGTAACTGTGTGTAAATATGATATCGATGTAACTGAGTGTAAATGGGATATTGATGTAACTGAGTGTAAATGTGTTATTGATGTAACTGAGTGTAAATGTGATATTGATGTAACTGAGTGCAAATGTGATATTGATGTAGCTGAGTGTAAATGCGATATTAATGTAACAGTGTAAATGTGATATTGATGTAACTGAGTGTAAAAGTGATAGTGATGTAACTGAGTATAAATGTGATATTGATGTAACTGAGTGTAAATGTGATATTGATGTAACTGAGCGTAAATAAAGTGATAGTGATGTAACTGAGTGTAAATAGGATATTGATGTAACTGAGCGTAAATATGTTATTGATGTAACTGAGTGTAAATATGATATTGATGTAACTGAATGTAAATGTGATATTGATGTAACTGAGTGCAAATGTTTTATTGATGTAACTGAGTGTAAATGTGTTATTGGTGTAACTGAGTGTAAATATGATTTTGATGTAACTGAGTGTAAATGTGATATTGATATAACTGAGTGTAAATATGATATTGATGTAACTGAGTGTAAATGTGTTATTGGTGTAACTGAGTGTAAATGTGTTATTGATGTAACTGAGTGTAAATGTGTTATTGATGTAACTGAATGTAAATGTATTGTTGATGTAACTGAGTGTGAATGTGATATTGATGTAACTGAGTGTAAATGTGATATTGATGTAACTGAGTGTAAATGTGATATTGATGTAACTGAGTGTAAATATGATATTGATGTAACTGAGCGTAAATATGATATTGATGTAACTGAGTGTAAATATGATATTGATGTAACTGAGTGTAAATATGTTATTGATGTAACTGAGTGTAAATATGATATTGATGTAACTGAGTGTAAATGTGATATTGATGTAACTGAGTGTAAATGTGTTATTGATGTAACGATGGTTGTGTGCACGATGGAAGCATCCCTACTGGTCTTACGTTTGATGCCTAATTCCAGCAGACTTAGTCTTGTTGATTCGTCTGTTACAGTGTTGTTCTGTAATAGACGATCGTTAATTGTCCTTAGTATCTCTGCCTTTTCTATATTCAGTGTCTGCACTATGGGTCTCTCAGCTGTCTCATTTCCGCGTACATGGCTAGGACAGTAGATCCACACCAGTTTTTGAAGATTCGAAGCTTCTATGGATGTTTCCCATTCATGTCGTAGCCATCTATTTTGAATCTTCCTAAGTACGGACTGGGAGTCTGACAAAATTACTGCCTTGGTGATGGAGTTTCAGAAAGTCATATCAGGGCTGCAGCAGCTGCCTATATCTCCATTTTTATGCTGGAGATTGTTGCCATGTAAGCTCCATTCTGTTCAGCTACGACCCTCTCCTTTACTCTAGCTGAAAAACCCTATCCTAATTTTTGGCCATGTCGTACAGACTTAACAGTGTATACAATGGCATCACCCTCATCAGCATGATCATTTATCAGTTGATTAATTTTGTCATGATTTTGAAATTGGCAGAAATAAATCTGACAAATATTAGAAGTATTTAAAAAAATAAAGTGTCTTAAGATACTTTAACATTTCCAGGTCCATCGTGCATTGCTTGCTGCCACCAGTGACTACTTTCAGGTCATGTTCAAAGGGGTTATGGCTGAGAGCAAGCAAAATACAGTGGATCTTAAAGGAGTGTCAGCAGATGGACTACAACAGGTTTCTTTTCCTCACATTTTTTTTTCGTTATTTTTAAAAAAGCTCTTAATGCTTTGATTGTTTGCTTATGGAAAGGCTACTTTAATTTATTACTTTTTATTTTTATTCAGGATTGCCATTACTGTTCATTATTATTGTTGTCTGTCCTGCGTAGTTCCAAGTGGTGGTTGATGAAACAAAGAAGGATATGACCAAAGTTCCCTCAGTCATGTCGTACAAGGCGACTTAATGAGAGATTATGCATGCGTTTTTCTACGTCCCTCGATTTCTCTTATCCTAGATTCGAGAACAAGGACTGCCTTGTAATGCTGTTAGCTGGTGTAATCAGTACGTGTCCTATGCGCTTGCAACCTCATCATGTAAAACAAATTGCCGCAAAAACCACCACCACAAGATCATGTGACTGTTTTGTGCAGACTTCCGGCAAGGGGGGACAGCTGCCGTGAAGGCCCCATGATCCATTGCGAGCAAAAAGGAAAATAATGATGATTTTTTTTGTATGTTATTCAATTGTTGTATGTTATTCAATTGTTGTATGTTATTCAATTGTTGTATGTTATTCAATTGTTGTTTGTTGTAAATGTTTTTGCCATATGCCAGTATTTTCAGTTATTGTCAACTGTATAAGTATGTAATAAATTATATGATCGCCAGACAACTACTGCAATCCTTGCTTAAAGCACCTGGCTACAAACATGATTCTTTCACTTCAGATATGTCTTGAATTATCTTGCTTTATCTTGCTTGTGCTGACAATTCCTTGCTCTGTCTATGCTGTCCATCCTTGTTTGTGTGTTTGTTTGTTTGTATTCAATAGGAGTTTTGCCTCGTTTTGGTGGTGCGCATGCCGTTGAACCTAGACAAAAGGTCCTTAAGTTATAATAGGGTGTATATCCAAATTAAAAAAACCTTATGGTCTGATGTTACTAATTCGTATTAAACTTTGTGAAAGCTGGATTGGTTTCGTGCCCATTATTTGCTGGACACGTATCAATGTCTCGTCTTTGTTAGACTTAAATTTCAGGTCCATCAGGCATCTCATTCTGTTTGATTATCAGTGAGGATCTTCTTCTTCTTCTTCTTTGTTCGTCCTGAAAAGGACGGTCGTTGCGTTGTGTCTGTTTACGCCTAAGCTGTGATATCTGCACCTTTCGGTCGACACATCCGACTTCTGCACGGCATTTTTTAGGACCGGGTTTGCCTTCCCATTTCGATCCACACTCGCTCAGCCACACTGCACTGCTGCAGACTGTTTCCAGGACCACCACGTGGAGGTGGAGTGCGGTCTTCTTCTTCTTCGTTCGCCCTGAAAAGGACGGTGGTTGCGTTGTGTCTGTTTACGCCTAAGCTGTGATATCTGCACCTTTCGGTCGACACATCCGACTTCAGCACGGCATTTTTAGGGACCGGGTTTGCCTTCCCATTGCGATCCACACTCGCTCAGCCAGACTGCACTGCTGCAGACTGTTTCCAGGACCACCACGTGGAGGTGGAGTGCGGTCTTGACCAGCTCTGATTCGCTGGTCCTGACGCAGGCAGTCAAGCTATGAGTCGCTGACTGCGTTCTCTATTCGTGAGGATCTACTTAGTTAGTGTACGATACTGTACTACCTTATCTGTTTGAATGTCCCATGTATTGGTACTACTAACATCTTTAAACTAGCCAGTTTTCTTTTATACATTCTGAGGGTGTAGTGGTTCTATTCTTTCTTCGTCTCCTAAGATTAACCCATGAGCTGCATGGAGACAATGATTGCTGCTATACGTATTCATGAGGGTAGAAAACAGGGCTGTGAAGTCGGAGTCGGGGAGTCGGCCGTTTTTAATGGAGTCGTAGTCGGTAAAAAATAACCTGACTCCGACTTTTACGAGTCTTAAGCCAAGACAGATACCGGTACACGTGTTATCTATGCAACAGGTGGGGGGAGGGGGGTGATTAAAACATTGAAAAAAACATTTCAAAATAACTGTTCATTTTTATTTTTTTTAAATTAATGAAGAAAAATATCCCATTCAACCTCTGATGGGTTATAATTAGGATATATATTGTTTTTAATTCCAAATAATATGAACAACTGCCGATATGAGAAAGTGGCATCACATTTGTCAAATCATTGAAAATAGGGACAATCACAATTGTGCTTATACGTTAAATAAATTTTTAAAAAAATAAAAAAATCAAGAAGAAACTTTGAACAAGAATAATATTAAAGTGGAGGGGTGTAAAGGCCTGGTGGTTCCAGTTATATAACTGACTTTAACAGATATTTAATTGACTTTCATCTGTTAAAAGTCATATGCATTGTAAGAACAGCATCAGACCTTCACATTCCCAGCCACTATATATTAACATTTGTTCGTGTTAAATATTGTTTGACTATATTATGCAGATCCCTAGGTCTGTCTATTCTTAACACCTCTTCTATATTTATAGGTAAGTTGGGTGCTTGCAAATAATCTAATATTGGTATTCTCATTTGTTCATACCTCTTACATTTTAACAAGAAATGTTCTATATTATTGTCTTGAAGACATCCTGCTCAGTAAGGTTCTTCTATTCTGAAATAGCCTTTTCCCAGCTGTAGTGTGAGAAGTTTCTTATTACTGGGAATTTTCAATTCCCTAGATATCTGACATTTTCTTGTTCGAGCCTTGAACAACTTATATGCATGTCTTCCTTTCAGATTTTTATCCCACTCTGCTTTCAATTCATCTGTTATTAAATTTTTAATTAAGCTCTTAATCTCTGATTTACTCGTCCCTACATTTATTAGATTTTTATCAGATCTACCTTTCTTGGCTTCTTTATCTGCCTTTTCATTTCCTTCTATGCCAACATGTGAAGGTATCCAAGCAATAAAGACTGAACATCCTCTGGAATCTAAGTATGTAGTAGCCAGAAATATATCCTCTGCTCTATCAGGTCTACTACATTCTCGAAAGTTTCTAAGTGCTTTAATTGTTGAAAGAGAGTCAGTTAAAACTGTTAGTATTTTGGGAGGGTTATTAGAGAATATTTCTAGTGCTTTTAGTATTGCCACCATCTCTGCAGTGAAAATGGAAAAAAGTACCTTGTGAAACGTTTGAAATACTGAGTTAGAAACAAACAAAAATCTTCAGCTGTATAAATTAGAAGGAGCAAGAGTTCGGGAAATCCCTCTGTATCAGGACATTATCTTGCACTGAAAGAGGTTGAGAAATTTGATCGTTCTTCTAAATTAAGCGCTCAAAATGCAACACCTTGCTACCCCGAGATCATTCAAGATGCTTCTTTGACTGTCATAGAGTTAACACCAAATCAATTCACCGTGGAACGTTGGTTTTCTGCCCTCAGAATAACCAAATCCGATTTGAGAGCAGCAATGAAACCTGGCCTGTTAGAAGTTATTCTTTTTTTAAGAACCAATTCCATTTAAACTAAAATTATCATATTTCTAAATACTTTTAGAATGTTTTGTTTTGTATTATTGTATGAATGAATGAATAGTTAAAAATGTAATCTACGAAAGCCTAGTAATCATTTCTTCACATATGTACCATACTTTTATATTTAACTCCATATAAGTGCATAGTTTTATGCCATATGACTAGTTAAAATAAAACTATAGTTGGGGTCGGACTTCTAAAATTTCAGGCGTCGGAATCGGACATTTTTTTGGCCCACTCCACAACCCTGGTAGAAGAGTGTTAAACTCTGTATAGTTGTTAACTCATACTGGCTACTAGTTGTTAAATCACGCTTTATTTGTTAAATACCGTGAATGTCCACCAGTTGATAAATGTAGATGTTGGGACTGGTGTAGTAAAGTGTAACGATTGTCAACTCATTAAACCCAGCACAGTTTTGGTCATACAGGTCATCTTGTCCTGGAACGTGATGAGGCTCCGACAAGAATGTGAGTGTAAACAATGAGTGTGTATCTGAATGTCAGTACGCGAATGGTAGAATGATTCGATAGAGTTGACAGGTTGGTAGTACATCACTCATACTCACACTGTTCGAATTCAAGAAGTACTGGAACTACGGTGGTCTTTTTATAACATTTAATGGGACGCACACTTGGACAGTACGTGTATGGTTACAGGAACAAATGTCGACATAGACAGCATAATGTTGATCACAGGAATATCATCTTAAGTTAGCATTCATGCTTGGCAAATATCATAATGGAGCATTCGTAAATAAGCATTCAGAGTTCCATCATGTAAATCATCTGGCTTTACTGACTGGGCACGTCAGACCATAACCAATATATAGGAAGGCTCCTAGACCTAACCTCGTCTAGTGAATACCCCTTCACGTAAAGTTCAATATATATATTTTCCATAAAGATATAGGAATCCTAGACATGGGTTCTCACATGTAGCAGTGATCTCTTGATTCATCGAGCGATAGTACAGGCATCCCTTTTTCTCACTCGATAAATACAAAGTATATGAATTTCAACATGGCTGTTCTTCTCTCGTGAGTTTCACTCACTATAGGACCCAGACCAAAATTGGTCATTCGTTAAATGTCCTCATTTCTTCATGACTTCTATCATAGAAGTAATTGAATAATATCATATAATCTAGTGCTGATACATAGGAATGTCGTCTTCCTTTGAATAAATATTCTTTTCAAAAGTACCACTGTGCATCTGTTTATCGACAACGATGGCGAAGCCCAAGTTCATAATAAATTGTGGTTTTACCTTTCTATGCGAAATATAACTTTGCCATTCCTTGGCAAAAGAGAATAAACACTGGGGGTAAAGTACATACAACATGTCTAAATGACTATCACTTTTCCCCATTTACTTATAGATCACTTTTTCGGCGATAAGCCGGCTACCACAAAATTCTACATCCAGACAGGATGACAGCCATGAATCACACCCCTTGCTAGCGATACTTCCGCTGCATAGCCTTTGACCTTTTCTAGCGACAACCAACATAGTTCGACTTAGAAATGTAAAGATATCCATATATAAGACAGACTCGTCCTACTCATACAAACACTACGTATAAATTCAGGCCATAGATATACTGAAGCAAGAACAATCTATTCCTACCCAGCCAAAGAATAAATCGCAGTAGGCCTAAATCGTCCGCGGAGTCCGATCGAAGATGACGGAACTACTTTCAAGGGAAGTAACTCAAAAATGACTTCTCCTTAAGCACTTAAAAAGGAAATACTTTGATTACAAAATATTTGCGAACATAATAAGTATATAAATGTATTATATTGCAAGATAGTAAAAATTGCCCTTTACAGTCTTACCACACCTCCCGGGAAAAAAAAAAAAATAAAATTTTTTTTTAATACATCTAGGAGCAACGTAGAATAGGCTCACAACGCAAGAATACTGCGCAGATGAAAATATCAGGAATAACTATAATTCCTAATATGACCGGTGAGAATATATCTCAAAATCTGAGAGAAATTGTTTCTCTACGAATAAATGTTTCCAGGAAGGTGTGATGTACGTATAATACAATTCTGGTAATTATACAATGCATACCAAAAATTCACACTATAATCTTAAATTTATGATTTATGAAGAAACAATCATCAAAGAACAGCGGTGAATAAACATCAATAAACCGCTAAGTAGCGATACCATCATTCTATTATTAAATTACAAATGTGTATCTTAGTAAAGAAACAAAAAATAACTGTTGTAAAGTTATACATATTAAAAAGATCCAATATTTAACAGTTAAGTGGCATCATGTGGGCATCTGGACAGAATGTCCGCCATCACATTTTCTGAACCACGGATAGCTCGTACCGAGAAATGAAAAGGTTGAAGAGCGATTGCGTATCGAGTTGATC